>OW679198.1:8413949-8799323 GCA_940337035.1 Agriotes lineatus | reverse complement strand
TTTCTCTGAAAACGTATGTAAATGGTTACCTCAACTTCACGAAGCCGAAAATAAAATTTAAAAAATAGTTCTGCTGGTGGACCTTCAAAGGAGTAACAGGAGTTAGGAATCATGACTGGAAAACGATATTAGCGACAAAAAAGCGTTTCAAGCTCATTTGAATGGTTTAGATCCGAATTAATAATAATTAATGCTCTTAAAATTCTCTATCCAAGTGATTCCGTCTTTCGTGTGTCGTTGTAATGCAAATGGCTGCTACGGAATTATTAGATATCTCTGAAGACGTATGTAAATGGTCACTGTAACTTCACCAAGCCGAAAGTAAAATTTAAAAATAGTTCTGCTGGTGGATCTTCAAAGGTGTAACATGCGTTAGTAAACATGCCTGGGATACGACATTAGTGACAAAAAAGCTTTTCCAGACCATATAAATGCTTTAGATCTGAATTTAATAATAATTAATGCTCTTAAAATTCTCTATCCCAGTGATCCCGTTTTTCGTGAGGCGTAGTAATGCAAATGGCTGCCACTGAATTATTAGATATCTCTGAAAACGTATGTAAATGGTCACCTTAACTTCACGAAGCCGAAAATAAAATTTAAAAAATAGTTCTGCTGGTGGACCTTCAAAGGAGTAACAATAGTTAGGGAACATGACTGGAAAACGATATTAGCGACAAAAAAGCGTTTCAAGCACATTTGAATGCTTTAGATCTGAATTTACTAATAATTAATGCTCTTAAAATTCTCTATCCGAGTGATTCCGTTTTTCGTGTGGCGTAGTAATGCAAATAGCTGCCACTGAATTATTAGATATCTCTAAAAACGTATGTAAATGGTCACCTTAACTTCACGAAGCCGAAAATAAAATTTAAAAAATAGTTCTGCTGGTGGACCTTCAAAGGAGTAACAATAGTTAGGGAACATGACTGGAAAACGATATTAGCGACAAAAAAGCGTTTCAAGCACATTTTAATGCTTTAGATCAGAATTTAATAATAATTAATGCTCTTAAAATTCTCTATCCGAGTGATTCGGTTTTTTGTGTGTCGTAGTAATGCAAATAGCTCTACTGGATTATTAGATATCTCTGAAAACGTATGTAAATGGTCACCTTAACTTCACGAAGCCGAAAATAAAATTTAAAAAATAGTTCTGCTGGTAGACCTTCAAAGGAGTAACGGGAGTTAGGAAACATGACTGGAAAACGATATTAGAGACAAAAAAGCGGTTCAAGCACATTTGAATGCTTTAGATCAGAATTTAATAATAATTAATGCTCTTAAAATTCTCTATCCGAGTGATTCGGTTTTTTGTGTGTCGTAGTAATGCAAATAGCTCTACTGGATTATTAGATATCTCTGAAAACGTATGTAAATGGTCACCTTAACTTCACGAAGCCGAAAATAAAATTTAAAAAATAGTTCTGCTGGTAGACCTTCAAAGGAGTAACAGGAGTTAGGAATCATGACTGGAAAACGATATTAGCGACAAAAAAGCGTTTCAAGCACATTTGAATGCTTTAGATCTGAATTTACTAATAATTAATGCTCTTAAAATTCTCTATCCGAGTGATTCCGTTTTTCGTGTGGCGTAGTAATGCAAATGGCAGCCACTGAATTATTAGATTTCTCTGAAAACGTATGTAAATGGTTACCTCAACTTCACGAAGCCGAAAATAAAATTTAAAAAATAGTTCTGCTGGTGGACCTTCAAAGGAGTAACAGGAGTTAGGAATCATGACTGGAAAACGATATTAGCGACAA
Organism: Agriotes lineatus; assembly: GCA_940337035.1. Taxonomy (NCBI): domain Eukaryota; kingdom Metazoa; phylum Arthropoda; class Insecta; order Coleoptera; family Elateridae; genus Agriotes; species Agriotes lineatus. The sequence goes on along the minus strand of OW679198.1, from coordinate 8,797,557 downwards.
AAAAGCGTTTCAAGCTCATTTGAATGGTTTAGATCCGAATTAATAATAATTAATGCTCTTAAAATTCTCTATCCAAGTGATTCCGTCTTTCGTGTGTCGTTGTAATGCAAATGGCTGCTATGGAATTATTAGATATCTCTGAAGACGTATGTAAATGGTCACTGTAACTTCACCAAGCCGAAAGTAAAATTTAAAAATAGTTCTGCTGGTGGATCTTCAAAGGTGTAACATGCGTTAGTAAACATGCCTGGGATACGACATTAGTGACAAAAAAGCTTTTCCAGACCATATAAATGCTTTAGATCTGAATTTAATAATAATTAATGCTCTTAAAATTTTCTATCCCAGTGATCCCGTTTTTCGTGAGGCGTAGTAATGCAAATGGCTGCCACTGAATTATTAGATATCTCTGAAAACGTATGTAAATGGTCACCTTAACTTCACGAAGCCGAAAATAAAATTTAAAAAATAGTTCTGCTGGTGGACCTTCAAAGGAGTAACAATAGTTAGGGAACATGACTGGAAAACGATATTAGCGACAAAAAAGCGTTTCAAGCACATTTGAATGCTTTAGATCTGAATTTACTAATAATTAATGCTCTTAAAATTCTCTATCCGAGTGATTCCGTTTTTCGTGTGGCGTAGTAATGCAAATGGCTGCCACTGAATTATTAGATTTCTCTGAAAACGTATGTAAATGGTCACCTTAACTTTACGAAGCCGAAAATAAAATTTGAAAAAATAGTTCTGCTGGTGGACCTTCGAAGGAGTAACGGGAGTTAGGGAACATGACTGGAAAACGATATTAGCGACAAAAAAGCGTTTCAAGCACATTTGAATGCTTTAGATCTGAATTTAATAATAATTAATGCTCTTAAAATTCTCTATCCGAGTGATTCCGTTTTTTCGTGTGTTGCAGTAATGCAAATGGCTGCCACTGAATTATTAGATTTCTCTGAAAACGTATGTAAATGGTCACCTTAACTTTACGAAGCCGAAATAAAATTTGAAAAAATAGTTCTGCTGGTGGACCTTCAAAGGAGTAACAATAGTTAGGGAACATGACAGGAAAACGTTATTAGCGACAAAAAAGCGTTTCAAGCTCATTTGAATGCTTTAGATCTGAATTTAATAATAATTAATGCTCTTAAAATTCTCTATCCGTGTGATTCCGTTTTTCGTGTGTTGCAGTAATGCAAATGGCTGCCACTGAATTATTAGATATCTCTGAAAACGTATGTAAATGGTTACCTTAACTTCACGAAGCCGAAAATAAAATTTAAAAAATAGTTCTGCTGGTGGACCTTCAAAGGAGTAACAGGAGTTAGGAATCATGACTGGAAAACGATATTAGCGACAAAAAAGCGTTTCAAGCACATTTGAATGCTTTAGATCTGAATTTACTAATAATTAATGCTCTTAAAATTCTCTATCCGAGCGATTCCGTTTTTCGTGTGGCGTAGTAATGCAAATGGCTGCCACTGAATTATTAGATTTCTCTGAAAACGTATGTAAATGGTCACCTTAACTTTACGAAGCCGAAAATAAAATTTGAAAAAATAGTTCTGCTGGTGGACCTTCAAAGGAGTAACAATAGTTAGGGAACATGACTGGAAAACGATATTAGCGACAAAAACGCGTTTCAAGCACATTTGAATGCTTTAGATCTGAATTTAATAATAATTAATGCTCTTAAAATTCTCTATCCGTGTGATTCCGTTTTTCGTGTGTTGCAGTAATGCAAATGGCTGCCACTGAATTATTAGATATCTCTGAAAACGTATGTAAATGGTTACCTTAACTTCACGAAGCCGAAAATAAAATTTAAAAAATAGTTCTGCTGGTGGACCTTCAAAGGAGTAACAATAGTTAGGGAACATGACTGGAAAACGATATTAGCGACAAAAACGCGTTTCAAGCACATTTGAATGCTTTAGATCTGAATTTAATAATAATTAATCCTTTAAAATTCTCTATCCGTGTGATTCCGTTTTTCGTGTGTTGCAGTAATGCAAATGGCTGCCACTGAATTATTAGATATCTCTGAAAACGTATGTAAATGGTTACCTTAACTTCACGAAGCCGAAAATAAAATTTAAAAAATAGTTCTGCTGGTGGACCTTCAAAGGAGTAATAATAGTTAGGGAACATGACTGGAAAACGATATTAGCGACAAAAAAAGCGTTTCAAGCACATTTGAATGCTTTAGATCTGAATTAATAATATTTAATGCTCTTAAAATTCTCTATCCAAGTGATTCCGTCTTTCGTGTGTCGTTGTAATGCAAATGGCTGCTACGGAATTATTAGATATCTCTGAAGACGTATGTAAATGGTCACTGTAACTTCACCAAGCCGAAAGTAAAATTTAAAAATAGTTCTGCTGGTGGATCTTCAAAGGTGTAACATGCGTTAGTAAACATGACTGGGATACGACATTAGTGACAAAAAAGCTTTTCCAGCACATTTAAATGCTTTAGATCTGAATTTAATAATAATTAATGCTCTTAAAATTCTCTATCCCAGTGATCCCGTTTTTCGTGAGGCGTAGTAATGCAAATGGCTGCCACTGAATTATGAGATATCTCTGAAAACGTATGTAAATGGTCACCTTAACTTCAAGAAGCCGAAAATAAAATTTAAAAAATAGTTCTGCTGGTGGACCTTCAAAGGAGTAACAATAGTTAGGGAACATGACTGGAAAACGATATTAGCGACAAAAAAGCGTTTCAAGCACATTTGAATGCTTTAGATCTGAATTTAATAATAATTAATGCTCTTAAAATTCTCTATCCGAGTGATTCCGTTTTTTGTGTGTCGTAGTAATGCAAATAGCTCTACTGGATTATTAGATATCTCTGAAAACGTATGTAAATGGTCACCTTAACTTCACGAAGCCGAAAATAAAATTTAAAAAATAGTTCTGCTGGTGGACCTTTAAAGGAGTAACAATAGTTAGGGAACATGACTGGAAAACGATATTAGCGACAAAAAAGCGTTTCAAGCACATTTGAATGCTTTAGATCTGAATTTAATAATAATTAATGCTCTTAAAATTCTCTATCCGAGTGATTCCGTTTTTCGTCTGTTGCAGTAATGCAAATGGCTGCCACTGAATTATTAGATTTCTCTGAAAACGTATGTAAATGGTCACCTTAACTTTACGAAGCCGAAAATAAAATTTGAAAAAATAGTTCTGCTGGTGGACCTTCAAAGGAGTAACAATAGTTAGGGAACATGACTGGAAAACGATATTAGCGACAAAAAAGCGTTTCAAGCACATTTGAATGCTTTAGATCTGAATTTAATAATAATTAATGCTCTTAAAATTCTCTATCCGTGTGATTCCGTTTTTCGTGTGTTGCAGTAATGCAAATGGCTGCCACTGAATTATTAGATATCTCTGAAAACGTATGTAAATGGTTACCTTAACTTCACGAAGCCGAAAATAAAATTTAAAAAAATAGTTCTGCTGGTGGACCTTCAAAGGAGTAACAGGAGTTAGGAATCATGACTGGAAAACGATATTAGCGACAAAAAAGCGTTTCAAGCACATTTGAATGCTTTAGATCTGAATTTACTAATAATTAATGCTCTTAAAATTCTCTATCCGAGTGATTCCGTTTTTCGTGTGGCGTAGTAATGCAAATGGCAGCCACTGAATTATTAGATTTCTCTGAAAACGTATGTAAATGGTTACCTCAACTTCACGAAGCCGAAATAAAATTTAAAAAATAGTTCTGCTGGTGGACCTTCAAAGGAGTAACAGGAGTTAGGAATCATGACTGGAAAACGATATTAGCGACAAAAAAGCGTTTCAAGCTCATTTGAATGGTTTAGATCCGAATTAATAATAATTAATGCTCTTAAAATTCTCTATCCAAGTGATTCCGTCTTTCGTGTGTCGTTGTAATGCAAATGGCTGCTATGGAATTATTAGATATCTCTGAAGACGTATGTAAATGGTCACTGTAACTTCACCAAGCCGAAAGTAAAATTTAAAAATAGTTCTGCTGGTGGATCTTCAAAGGTGTAACATGCGTTAGTAAACATGCCTGGGATACGACATTAGTGACAAAAAAGCTTTTCCAGACCATATAAATGCTTTAGATCTGAATTTAATAATAATTAATGCTCTTAAAATTTTCTATCCCAGTGATCCCGTTTTTCGTGAGGCGTAGTAATGCAAATGGCTGCCACTGAATTATTAGATATCTCTGAAAACGTATGTAAATGGTCACCTTAACTTCACGAAGCCGAAAATAAAATTTAAAAAATAGTTCTGCTGGTGGACCTTCAAAGGAGTAACAATAGTTAGGGAACATGACTGGAAAACGATATTAGCGACAAAAAAGCGTTTCAAGCACATTTCAATGCTTTAGATCTGAATTTACTAATAATTAATGCTCTTAAAATTCTCTATCCGAGTGATTCCGTTTTTCGTGTGGCGTAGTAATGCAAATGGCTGCCACTGAATTATTAGATTTCTCTGAAAACGTATGTAAATGGTCACCTTAACTTTACGAAGCCGAAAATAAAATTTGAAAAAATAGTTCTGCTGGTGGACCTTCGAAGGAGTAACGGGAGTTAGGGAACATGACTGGAAAACGATATTAGCGACAAAAAAACGTTTCAAGCACATTTGAATGCTTTAGATCTGAATTTAATAATAATTAATGCTCTTAAAATTCTCTATCCGAGTGATTCCGTTTTTCGTGTCTTGCAGTAATGCAAATGGCTGCCACTGAATTATTAGATTTCTCTGAAAACGTATGTAAATGGTCACCTTAACTTTACGAAGCCGAAAATAAAATTTGAAAAAATAGTTCTGCTGGTGGACCTTCAAAGGAGTAACAATAGTTAGGGAACATGACAGGAAAACGATATTAGCGACAAAAAAGCGTTTCAAGCTCATTTGAATGCTTTAGATCTGAATTTAATAATAATTAATGCTCTTAAAATTCTCTATCCGTGTGATTCCGTTTTTCGTGTGTTGCAGTAATGCAAATGGCTGCCACTGAATTATTAGATATCTCTGAAAACGTATGTAAATGGTTACCTTAACTTCACGAAGCCGAAAATAAAATTTAAAAAATAGTTCTGCTGGTGGACCTTCAAAGGAGTAACAGGAGTTAGGAATCATGACTGGAAAACGATATTAGCGACAAAAAAGCGTTTCAAGCACATTTGAATGCTTTAGATCTGAATTTACTAATAATTAATGCTCTTAAAATTCTCTATCCGAGTGATTCCGTTTTTCGTGTGGCGTAGTAATGCAAATGGCTGCCACTGAATTATTAGATTTCTCTGAAAACGTATGTAAATGGTTACCTCAACTTCACGAAGCCGAAAATAAAATTTAAAAAATAGTTCTGCTGGTGGACCTTCAAAGGAGTAACAGGAGTTAGGAATCATGACTGGAAAACGATATTAGCGACAAAAAAGCGTTTCAAGCTCATTTGAATGGTTTAGATCCGAATTAATAATAATTAATGCTCTTAAAATTCTCTATCCAAGTGATTCCGTCTTTCGTGTGTCGTTGTAATGCAAATGGCTGCTACGGAATTATTAGATATCTCTGAAGACGTATGTAAATGGTCACTGTAACTTCACCAAGCCGAAAGTAAAATTTAAAAATAGTTCTGCTGGTGGATCTTCAAAGGTGTAACATGCGTTAGTAAACATGCCTGGGATACGACATTAGTGACAAAAAAGCTTTTCCAGACCATATAAATGCTTTAGATCTGAATTTAATAATAATTAATGCTCTTAAAATTCTCTATCCCAGTGATCCCGTTTTTCGTGAGGCGTAGTAATGCAAATGGCTGCCACTGAATTATTAGATATCTCTGAAAACGTATGTAAATAGTCACCTTAACTTCACGAAGCCGAAAATAAAATTTAAAAAATAGTTCTGCTGGTGGACCTTCAAAGGAGTAACAATAGTTAGGGAACATGACTGGAAAACGATATTAGCGACAAAAAAGCGTTTCAAGCACATTTGAATGCTTTAGATCTGAATTTACTAATAATTAATGCTCTTAAAATTCTCTATCCGAGTGATTCCGTTTTTCGTGTGGCGTAGTAATGCAAATAGCTGCCACTGAATTATTAGATATCTCTAAAAACGTATGTAAATGGTCACCTTAACTTCACGAAGCCGAAAATAAAATTTAAAAAATAGTTCTGCTGGTGGACCTTCAAAGGAGTAACAATAGTTAGGGAACATGACTGGAAAACGATATTAGCGACAAAAAAGCGTTTCAAGCACATTTTAATGCTTTAGATCAGAATTTAATAATAATTAATGCTCTTAAAATTCTCTATCCGAGTGATTCGGTTTTTTGTGTGTCGTAGTAATGCAAATAGCTCTACTGGATTATTAGATATCTCTGAAAACGTATGTAAATGGTCACCTTAACTTCACGAAGCCGAAAATAAAATTTAAAAAATAGTTCTGCTGGTAGACCTTCAAAGGAGTAACAGGAGTTAGGAAACATGACTGGAAAACGATATTAGAGACAAAAAAGCGGTTCAAGCACATTTGAATGCTTTAGATCAGAATTTAATAATAATTAATGCTCTTAAAATTCTCTATCCGAGTGATTCGGTTTTTTGTGTGTCGTAGTAATGCAAATAGCTCTACTGGATTATTAGATATCTCTGAAAACGTATGTAAATGGTCACCTTAACTTCACGAAGCCGAAAATAAAATTTAAAAAATAGTTCTGCTGGTAGACCTTCAAAGGAGTAACAGGAGTTAGGAATCATGACTGGAAAACGATATTAGCGACAAAAAAGCGTTTCAAGCACATTTGAATGCTTTAGATCTGAATTTACTAATAATTAATGCTCTTAAAATTCTCTATCCGAGTGATTCCGTTTTTCGTGTGGCGTAGTAATGCAAATGGCAGCCACTGAATTATTAGATTTCTCTGAAAACGTATGTAAATGGTTACCTCAACTTCACGAAGCCGAAAATAAAATTTAAAAAATAGTTCTGCTGGTGGACCTTCAAAGGAGTAACAGGAGTTAGGAATCATGACTGGAAAACGATATTAGCGACAAAAAAGCGTTTCAAGCTCATTTGAATGGTTTAGATCCGAATTAATAATAATTAATGCTCTTAAAATTCTCTATCCAAGTGATTCCGTCTTTCGTGTGTCGTTGTAATGCAAATGGCTGCTATGGAATTATTAGATATCTCTGAAGACGTATGTAAATGGTCACTGTAACTTCACCAAGCCGAAAGTAAAATTTAAAAATAGTTCTGCTGGTGGATCTTCAAAGGTGTAACATGCGTTAGTAAACATGCCTGGGATACGACATTAGTGACAAAAAAGCTTTTCCAGACCATATAAATGCTTTAGATCTGAATTTAATAATAATTAATGCTCTTAAAATTTTCTATCCCAGTGATCCCGTTTTTCGTGAGGCGTAGTAATGCAAATGGCTGCCACTGAATTATTAGATATCTCTGAAAACGTATGTAAATGGTCACCTTAACTTCACGAAGCCGAAAATAAAATTTAAAAAATAGTTCTGCTGGTGGACCTTAAAAGGAGTAACAATAGTTAGGGAACATGACTGGAAAACGATATTAGCGACAAAAAAGCGTTTCAAGCACATTTGAATGCTTTAGATCTGAATTTACTAATAATTAATGCTCTTAAAATTCTCTATCCGAGTGATTCCGTTTTTCGTGTGGCGTAGTAATGCAAATGGCTGCCACTGAATTATTAGATTTCTCTGAAAACGTATGTAAATGGTCACCTTAACTTTACGAAGCCGAAAATAAAATTTGAAAAAATAGTTCTGCTGGTGGACCTTCGAAGGGGTAACGGGAGTTAGGGAACATGACTGGAAAACGATATTAGCGACAAAAAAGCGTTTCAAGCACATTTGAATGCTTTAGATCTGAATTTAATAATAATTAATGCTCTTAAAATTCTCTATCCGAGTGATTCCGTTTTTCGTGTGTTGCAGTAATGCAAATGGCTGCCACTGAATTATTAGATTTCTCTGAAAACGTATGTAAATGGTCACCTTAACTTTACGAAGCCGAAAATAAAATTTGAAAAAATAGTTCTGCTGGTGGACCTTCAAAGGAGTAACAATAGTTAGGGAACATGACAGGAAAACGTTATTAGCGACAAAAAAGCGTTTCAAGCTCATTTGAATGCTTTAGATCTGAATTTAATAATAATTAATGCTCTTAAAATTCTCTATCCGTGTGATTCCGTTTTTCGTGCGTTGCAGTAATGCAAATGGCTGCCACTGAATTATTAGATATCTCTGAAAACGTATGTAAATGGTTACCTTAACTTCACGAAGCCGAAAATAAAATTTAAAAAATAGTTCTGCTGGTGGACCTTCAAAGGAGTAACAGGAGTTAGGAATCATGACTGGAAAACGATATTAGCGACAAAAAAGCGTTTCAAGCACATTTGAATGCTTTAGATCTGAATTTACTAATAATTAATGCTCTTAAAATTCTCTATCCGAGTGATTCCGTTTTTCGTGTGGCGTAGTAATGCAAATGGCAGCAACTGAATTATTAGATTTCTCTGAAAACGTATGTAAATGGTTACCTCAACTTCACGAAGCCGAAAATAAAATTTAAAAAATAGTTCTGCTGGTGGACCTTCAAAGGAGTAACAGGAGTTAGGAATCATGACTGGAAAACGATATTAGCGACAAAAAAGCGTTTCAAGCTCATTTGAATGGTTTAGATCCGAATTAATAATAATTAATGCTTTTAAAATTCTCTATCCAAGTGATTCCGTCTTTCGTGTGTCGTTGTAATGCAAATGGCTGCTACGGAATTATTAGATATCTCTGAAGACGTATGTAAATGGTCACTGTAACTTCACCAAGCCGAAAGTAAAATTTAAAAATAGTTCTGCTGGTGGATTTTCAAAGGTGTAACATGCGTTAGTAAACATGCCTGCGATACGACATTAGTGACAAAAAAGCTTTTCCAGACCATATAAATGCTTTAGATCTGAATTTAATAATAATTAATGCTCTTAAAATTCTCTATCCCAGTGATCCCGTTTTTCGTGAGGCGTAGTAATGCAAATGGCTGCCACTGAATTATTAGATATCTCTGAAAACGTATGTAAATGGTCACCTTAACTTCACGAAGCCGAAAATAAAATTTAAAAAATAGTTCTGCTGGTGGACCTTCAAAGGAGTAACAATAGTTAGGGAACATGACTGGAAAACGATATTAGCGACAAAAAAGCGTTTCAAGCACATTTGAATGCTTTAGATCTGAATTTACTAATAATTAATGCTCTTAAAATTCTCTATCCGAGTGATTCCGTTTTTCGTGTGGCGTAGTAATGCAAATAGCTGCCACTGAATTATTAGATATCTCTAAAAACGTATGTAAATGGTCACCTTAACTTCACGAAGCCGAAAATAAAATTTAAAAAATAGTTCTGCTGGTGGACCTTCAAAGGAGTAACAATAGTTAGGGAACATGACTGGAAAACGATATTAGCGACAAAAAAGCGTTTCAAGCACATTTGAATGCTTTAGATCAGAATCTAATAATAATTAATGCTCTTAAAATTCTCTATCCGAGTGATTCGGTTTTTTGTGTGTCGTAGTAATGCAAATAGCTCTACTGGATTATTAGATATCTCTGAAAACGTATGTAAATGGTCACCTTAACTTCACGAAGCCGAAAATAAAATTTAAAAAATAGTTCTGCTGGTAGACCTTCAAAGGAGTAACAGGAGTTAGGAAACATGACTGGAAAACGATATTAGAGACAAAAAAGCGGTTCAAGCACATTTGAATGCTTTAGATCAGAATTTAATAATAATTAATGCTCTTAAAATTCTCTATTCGAGTGATTCGATTTTTTGTGTGTCGTAGTAATGCAAATGGCTCCACTGGATTATTAGATATCTCTGAAAACGTATGTAAATGATCACCTCAACTTCACGAAGCCGAAAATAAAATTTAAAAAATAGTTCTGCTGGTGGACCTTCAAAGGAGTAACAGGAGTCCTGAATCATGACTGGAAAACGATATTAGCGACAAAAAAGCGTTTCAAGCACATTTGAATGCTTTAGATCTGAATTTACTAATAATTAATGCTCTTAAAATTCTCTATCCCAGTGATCCCGTTTTTCGTGAGGCGTAGTAATGCAAATGGCTGCCACTGAATTATTAGATATCTCTGAAAACGTATGTAAATGGTCACCTTAACTTCACGAAGCCGAAAATAAAATTTAAAAAATAGTTCTGCTGGTGGACCTTCAAAGGAGTAACAATAGTTAGGGAACATGACTGGAAAACGATATTAGCGACAAAAAAGCGTTTCAAGCACATTTGAATGCTTTAGATCAGAATTTAATAATAATTAATGCTCTTAAAATTCTCTATCCGAGTGATTCGGGTTTTTGTGTGTCGTAGTAATGCAAATAGCTCTACTGGATTATTAGATATCTCTGAAAACGTATGTAAATGGTCACCTTAACTTCACAAAGCCGAAAATAAAATTTAAAAAATAGTTCTGCTGGTAGACCTTCAAAGGAGTAACAGGAGTTAGGAAACATGACTGGAAAACGATATTAGAGACAAAAAAGCGTTTCAAGCACATTTGAATGCTTTAGATCTGAATTTAATAATAATTAATGCTCTTAAAATTCTCTATTTGAGTGATTCGATTTTTTGTGTGTCGTAGTAATGCAAATGGCTCCACTGGATTATTAGATATCTCTGAAAACGTATGTAAATGGTCACCTCAACTTCACGAAGCCGAAAATAAAATTTAAAAAATAGTTCTGCTGGTAGACCTTCAAAGGAGTAACAGGAGTTAGGAAACATGACTGGAAAACGATATTAGAGACAAAAAAGCGTTTCAAGCACATTTGAATGCTTTAGATCAGAATTTAATAATAATTAATGCTCTTAAAATTCTCTATTCGAGTGATTCGATTTTTTGTGTGTCGTAGTAATGCAAATGGCTCCACTGGATTATTAGATATCTCTGAAAACGTATGTAAATGGTCACCTTAACTTCACGAAGCCGAAAATAAAATTTTAAAAATAGTTCTGCTGGTGAACCTTCAAAGGAGTAACAATAGTTAGGGAACATGACTGGAAAACGATATTAGCGACAAAAAAGCGTTTCAAGCACATTTGAATGCTTTAGATCAGAATTTAATAATAATTAATGCTCTTAAAATTCTCTATCCGAGTGATTCGGTTTTTTGTGTGTCGTAGTAGTGCAAATAGCTCTACTGGATTATTAGATATCTCTGAAAACGTATGTAAATGGTCACCTTAACTTCACGAAGCCGAAAATAAAATTTAAAAAATAGTTCTGCTGGTAGACCTTCAAAGGAGTAACGGGAGTTAGGAAACATGACTGGAAAACGATATTAGAGACAAAAAAGCGTTTCAAGCACATTTGAATGCTTTAGATCAGAATTTAATAATAATTAATGCTCTTAAAATTCTCTATTCGAGTGATTCGATTTTTTGTGTGTCGTAGTAATGCAAATGGCTCCACTGGATTATTAGATATCTCTGAAAACGTATGTAAATGGTCACCTTAACTTCACGAAGCCGAAAATAAAATTTAAAAAATAGTTCTGCTGGTAGACCTTCAAAGGAGTAACGGGAGTTAGGAAACATGACTGGAAAACGATATTAGAGACAAAAAAGCTTTTCAAGCACATTTGAATGCTTTAGATCAGAATTTAATAATAATTAATGCTCTTAAAATTCTCTATCCGAGTGATTCGGTTTTTTGTGTGTCGTAGTAATGCAAATAGCTCTACTGGATTATTAGATATCTCTGAAAACGTATGTAAATGGTCACCTTAACTTCACGAAGCCGAAAATAAAATTTAAAAAATAGTTCTGCTGGTAGACCTTCAAAGGAGTAACAGGAGTTAGGAAACATGACTGGAAAACGATATTAGAGACAAAAAAGCGTTTCAAGCACATTTGAATGCTTTAGATCAGAATTTAATAATAATTAATGCTCTTAAAATTCTCTATTCGAGGGATTCGGTTTTTTGTGTGTCGTAGTAATGCAAATGGCTCCACTGGATTATTAGATATCTCTGAAAACGTATGTAAATGGTCACCTAAACTTCACGAAGCCAAAAATAAAATTTAAAAAATAGTTCTGCTGGTGGACCTTCAAAGGAGTAACAGGAGTTTAGGAATTATGACTGGAAAACGATATTAGCGACAAAAAAGCGTTTCAAGCTCATTTGAATGCTTTAGATCCGAATTAATAATAATTAATGCTCTTAAAATTCTCTATCCCAGTGATTCCGTCTTTCGTGTGTCGTAGTAATGCAAATGGCTGATACGGAATTATTAGATATCTCTGAAGACGTATGTAAATGGTCACTGTAACTTCACCAAGCCGAAAGTAAAATTTAAAAATAGTTCTGCTGGAAGATCTTCAAAGGTGTAACATGCGTTAGTAAACATGCCTGGGATACGACATTAGTGACAAAAAAGCTTTTCCAGAACATATAAATGCTTTAGATCTGAATTTAATAATAATTAATCCTCTTGAAATTCTCTATCCCAGTGATCCCGTTTTTCGTGTGTTGCAGTAATGCAAATGGCTGCCACTGAATTATTAGATATCTCTGAAAACGTATGTAAATGGTTACCTTAACTTCACGAAGCCGAAAATAAAATTTAAAAAATAGTTCTGCTGGTGGACCTTCAAAGAAGTAACAACAATTAGGGAACATGACTGGAAAACGATATTAGCGACAAAAAAGCGTTTCAAGCACATTTGAATGCTTTAGATCTGATTTTAATAATAATTAATGCTCTTAAAATTCTCTATCCGAGTGATCCCGTTTTTCGTGTGGCGTAGTAATGCAAATGGCTGCCACTGAATTATTAGATTTCTCTGAAAACGTATGTAAATGGTCACCTTAACTTTACGAAGCCGAATATAAAATTTGAAAAAATAGTTCTGCTGGTGGACCTTCAAAGAAGTAACAACAGTTAGGGAACATGACTGGAAAACGATATTAGCGACAAAAAAGCGTTTCAAGCACATTTGAATGCTTTAGATCTGAATTTAATAATAATTAATGCTCTTAAAATTCTCTATCCGAGTGTTTCCGTTTTTCGTGTGTTGCAGTAATGCAAATGGCTGCCACTGAATTATTAGATTTCTCTGAAAACGTATGTAAATGGTCACCTTAACTTTACGAAGTCGAAAATAAAATTTGAAAAAATAGTTCTGCTGGTGGACCTTCAAAGGAGTAACGGGAGTTAGGGAACATGACTGGAAAACGATATTAGCGACAAAAAAGCGTTTCAAGCACATTTGAATGCTTTAGATCTGAATTTAATAATAATTAATGCTCTTAAAATTCTCTATCCGAGTGTTTCCGTTTTTCGTGTGTTGCAGTAATGCAAATGGCTGCCACTGAATTATTAGATTTCTCTGAAAACGTATGTAAATGGTCACCTTAACTTCACGAAGCCGAAAATAAAATTTAAAAAATAGTTCTGCTGGTGGACCTTCAAAGGAGTAACAATAGCTAGGGAACATGACTGGAAAACGATATTAGCGACAAAAAAGCGTTTCAAGCACATTTGAATGCTTTAGATCTGAATTTACTAATAATTAATGCTCTTAAAATTCTCTATCCGAGTGATTCCGTTTTTCGTGTGGCGTAGTAATGCAAATAGCTGCCACTGAATTATTAGATATCTCTAAAAACGTATGTAAATGGTCACCTTAACTTCACGAAGCCGAAAATAAAATTTAAAAAATAGTTCTGCTGGTGGACCTTCAAAGGAGTAACAATAGTTAGGGAACATGACTGGAAAACGATATTAGCGACAAAAAAGCGTTTCAAGCACATTTGAATGCTTTAGATCAGAATTTAATAATAATTAATGCTCTTAAAATTCTCTATCCGAGTGATTCGGTTTTTTGTGTGTCGTAGTAATGCAAATAGCTCTACTGGATTATTAGATATCTCTGAAAACGTATGTAAATGGTCACCTTAACTTCACGAAGCCGAAAATAAAATTTAAAAAATAGTTCTGCTGGTAGACCTTCAAAGGAGTAACAGGAGTTAGGAAACATGACTGGAAAACGATATTAGAGACAAAAAAGCGGTTCAAGCACATTTGAATGCTTTAGATCAGAATTTAATAATAATTAATGCTCTTAAAATTCTCTATTCGAGTGATTCGATTTTTTGTGTGTCGTAGTAATGCAAATGGCTCCACTGGATTATTAGATATCTCTGAAAACGTATGTAAATGGTCACCTTAACTTCACGAAGCCGAAAATAAAATTTAAAAAATAGTTCTGCTGGTAGACCTTCAAAGGAGTAACGGGAGTTAGGAAACATGACTGGAAAACGATATTAGAGACAAAAAAGCTTTTCAAGCACATTTGAATGCTTTAGATCAGAATTTAATAATAATTAATGCTCTTAAAATTCTCTATCCGAGTGATTCGGTTTTTTGTGTGTCGTAGTAATGCAAATAGCTCTACTGGATTATTAGATATCTCTGAAAACGTATGTAAATGGTCACCTTAACTTCACGAAGCCGAAAATAAAATTTAAAAAATAGTTCTGCTGGTAGACCTTCAAAGGAGTAACAGGAGTTAGGAAACATGACTGGAAAACGATATTAGAGACAAAAAAGCGTTTCAAGCACATTTGAATGCTTTAGATCAGAATTTAATAATAATTAATGCTCTTAAAATTCTCTATTCGAGGGATTCGGTTTTTTGTGTGTCGTAGTAATGCAAATGGCTCCACTGGATTATTAGATATCTCTGAAAACGTATGTAAATGGTCATCTAAACTTCACGAAGCCAAAAATAAAATTTTAAAAATAGTTCTGCTGGTGGACCTTCAAAGGAGTAACAGGAGTTTAGGAATTATGACTGGAAAACGATATTAGCGACAAAAAAGCGTTTCAAGCTCATTTGAATGCTTTAGATCCGAATTAATAATAATTAATGCTCTTAAAATTCTCTATCCCAGTGATTCCGTCTTTCGTGTGTCGTAGTAATGCAAATGGCTGCTACGGAATTATTAGATATCTCTGAAGACGTATGTAAATGGTCACTGTAACTTCACCAAGCCGAAAGTAAAATTTAAAAATAGTTCTGCTGGTAGATCTTCAAAGGTGTAACATGCGTTAGTAAACATGCCTGGGATACGACATTAGTGACAAAAAAGCTTTTCCAGAACATATAAATGCTTTAGATCTGAATTTAATAATAATTAATCCTCTTGAAATTCTCTATCCCAGTGATCCCGTTTTTCGTGTGTTGCAGTAATGCAAATGGCTGCCACTGAATTATTAGATATCTCTGAAAACGTATGTAAATGGTTACCTTAACTTCACGAAGCCGAAAATAAAATTTAAAAAATAGTTCTGCTGGTGGACCTTCAAAGAAGTAACAACAATTAGGGAACATGACTGGAAAACGATATTAGCGACAAAAAAGCGTTTCAAGCACATTTGAATGCTTTAGATCTGATTTTAATAATAATTAATGCTCTTAAAATTCTCTATCCGAGTGATCCCGTTTTTCGTGTGGCGTAGTAATGCAAATGGCTGCCACTGAATTATTAGATTTCTCTGAAAACGTATGTAAATGGTCACCTTAACTTTACGAAGCCGAATATAAAATTTGAAAAAATAGTTCTGCTGGTGGACCTTCAAAGAAGTAACAACAGTTAGGGAACATGACTGGAAAACGATATTAGCGACAAAAAAGCGTTTCAAGCACATTTGAATGCTTTAGATCTGAATTTAATAATAATTAATGCTCTTAAAATTCTCTATCCGAGTGTTTCCGTTTTTCGTGTGTTGCAGTAATGCAAATGGCTGCCACTGAATTATTAGATTTCTCTGAAAACGTATGTAAATGGTCACCTTAACTTTACGAAGTCGAAAATAAAATTTGAAAAAATAGTTCTGCTGGTGGACCTTCAAAGGAGTAACGGGAGTTAGGGAACATGACTGGAAAACGATATTAGCGACAAAAAAGCGTTTCAAGCACATTTGAATGCTTTAGATCTGAATTTAATAATAATTAATGCTCTTAAAATTCTCTATCCGAGTGATTCCGTTTTTCGTGTGTTGCAGTAATGCAAATGGCTGCCACTGAATTATTAGATTTCTCTGAAAACGTATGTAAATGGTCACCTTAACTTTACGAAGTCGAAAATAAAATTTGAAAAAATAGTTCTGCTGGTGGACCTTCAAAGGAGTAACGGGAGTTAGGGAACATGACTGGAAAACGATATTAGCGACAAAAAAGCGTTTCAAGCACATTTGAATGCTTTAGATCTGAATTTAATAATAATTAATGCTCTTAAAATTCTCTATCCGAGTGTTTCCGTTTTTCGTGTGTTGCAGTAATGCAAATGGCTGCCACTGAATTATTAGATTTCTCTGAAAACGTATGTAAATGGTCACCTTAACTTCACGAAGCCGAAAATAAAATTTAAAAAATAGTTCTGCTGGTGGACCTTCAAAGGAGTAACAATAGTTAGGGAACATGACTGGAAAACGATATTAGCGACAAAAAAGCGTTTCAAGCACATTTGAATGCTTTAGATCTGAATTTACTAATAATTAATGCTCTTAAAATTCTCTATCCGAGTGATTCCGTTTTTCGTGTGGCGTAGTAATGCAAATAGCTGCCACTGAATTATTAGATATCTCTAAAAACGTATGTAAATGGTCACCTTAACTTCACGAAGCCGAAAATAAAATTTAAAAAATAGTTCTGCTGGTGGACCTTCAAAGGAGTAACAATAGTTAGGGAACATGACTGGAAAACGATATTAGCGACAAAAAAGCGTTTCAAGCACATTTGAATGCTTTAGATCAGAATTTAATAATAATTAATGCTCTTAAAATTCTCTATCCGAGTGATTCGGTTTTTTGTGTGTCGTAGTAATGCAAATAGCTCTACTGGATTATTAGATATCTCTGAAAACGTATGTAAATGGTCACCTTAACTTCACGAAGCCGAAAATAAAATTTAAAAAATAGTTCTGCTGGTAGACCTTCAAAGGAGTAACAGGAGTTAGGAAACATGACTGGAAAACGATATTAGAGACAAAAAAGCGGTTCAAGCACATTTGAATGCTTTAGATCAGAATTTAATAATAATTAATGCTCTTAAAATTCTCTATCCGAGTGATTCCGTTTTTCGTGTGTTGCAGTAATGCAAATGGCTGCCACTGAATTATTAGATTTCTCTGAAAACGTATGTAAATGGTCACCTTAACTTTACGAAGTCGAAAATAAAATTTGAAAAAATAGTTCTGCTGGTGGACCTTCAAAGGAGTAACGGGAGTTAGGGAACATGACTGGAAAACGATATTAGCGACAAAAAAGCGTTTCAAGCACATTTGAATGCTTTAGATCTGAATTTAATAATAATTAATGCTCTTAAAATTCTCTATCCGAGTGTTTCCGTTTTTCGTGTGTTGCAGTAATGCAAATGGCTGCCACTGAATTATTAGATTTCTCTGAAAACGTATGTAAATGGTCACCTTAACTTTACGAAGTCGAAAATAAAATTTGAAAAAATAGTTCTGCTGGTGGACCTTCAAAGGAGTAACGGGAGTTAGGGAACATGACTGAAAACGATATTAGCGACAAAAAAGCGTTTCAAGCACATTTGAATGCTTTAGATCTGAATTTAATAATAATTAATGCTCTTAAAATTCTGTATCCGAGTGTTTCCGTTTTTCGTGTGTTGCAGTAATGCAAATGGCTGCCACTGAATTATTAGATTTCTCTGAAAACGTATGTAAATGGTCACCTCAACTTCACGAAACCGAAAATAAAATTTAAAAAATAGTTCTGCTGGTGGACCTTCAAAGGAGTAACAGGAGTTAGGAATCATGACTGGAAAACGATATTAGCGATAAAAAAGCGTTTCAAGCTCATTTGAATGCTTTAGATCCGAATTAATAATAATTAATGCTCTTAAAATTCTCTATCCGAGTGATTCCGTCTTTCGTGTGTCGTAGTAATGCAAATGGCTGCTAGGGAATTATTAGATATCTCTGAAGACGTATGTAAATGGTCACTGTAACTTCACCAAGCCGAAAGTAAAATTTAAAAATAGTTCTGCTGGTAGATCTTCAAAGGTGTAACATGCATTAGTAAACATGACTGGGATACGACATTAGTGACAAAAAAGCTTTTCCAGCACATTTAAATGCTTTAGATCTGAATTTAATAATAATTAATGCTCTTAAAATTCTCTATCCGTGTGATTCCGTTTTTCGTGTGTTGCAGTAATGCAAATGGCTGCCACTGAATTATTAGATATCTCTGAAAACGTATGTAAATGGTTACCTTAACTTCACGAAGCCGAAAATAAAATTTAAAAAATAGTTCTGCTGGTGGACCTTCAAAGGAGTAACAGGAGTTAGGAATCATGACTGGAAAACGATATTAGCGACAAAAAAGCGTTTCAAGCTCATTTGAATGCTTTAGATCCGAATTAATAATAATTAATGCTCTTAAAATTCTCTATCCGAGTGATTCCGTCTTTCGTGTGTCGTAGTAATGCAAATGGCTGCTACGGAATTATTAGATATCTCTGAAGACGTATGTAAATGGTCACTGTAACTTCACCAAGCCGAAAGTAAAATTTAAAAATAGTTCTGCTGGTAGATCTTCAAAGGTGTAACATGCGTTAGTAAACATGACTGGGATACGACATTAGTGACAAAAAAGCTTTTCCAGCACATTTAAATGCTTTAGATCTGAATTTAATAATAATTACTGCTCTTGAAATTCTCTATCCCAGTGATCCCGTTTTTCGTGTGGCGTAGTAATGCAAATGGCTGCCACTGAATTATTAGATTTCTCTGAAAACGTATGTAAATGGTCACTTTAACTTTACGAAGCCGAAAATAAAATTTGAAAAAATAGTTCTGCTGGTGGACCTTCAAAGGAGTAACGGGAGTTAGGGAACATGACTGGAAAACGATATTAGCGACAAAAAAGCGTTTCAAGCACATTTGAATGCTTTAGATCTGAATTTAATAATAATTAATGCCCTTAAAATTCTCTATCCGAGTGATTCCGTTTTTCGTGTGTCTTAGTAATGCAAATGGCTGCCACTGAATTATTAGATATCTCTGAAAACGTATGTAAATGGTCACCTTAACTTCACGAAGCCGAAAATAAAATTTAAAAAATAGTTCTGCTGGTGGACCTTCAAAGGAGTAACGAGAGTTAGGGAACATGACTGGAAAACGATATTAGCGACAAAAAAGCGTTTCAAGCACATTTGAATGCTTTAGATCTGAATTTAATAATAATTAATGCTCTTAAAATTCTCTATCCGTGTGATTCCGTTTTTCGTGTGTTGCAGTAATGCAAATGGCTGCCACTGAATTATTAGATATCTCTGAAAACGTATGTAAATGGTTACCTTAACTTCACGAAGCCGAAAATAAAATTTAAAAAATAGTTCTGCTGGTGGACCTTCAAAGGAGTAACAGGAGTTAGGAATCATGACTGGAAAACGATATTAGCGACAAAAAAGCGTTTCAAGCTCATTTGAATGCTTTAGATCCGAATTAATAATAATTAATGCTCTTAAAATTCTCTATCCGAGTGATTCCGTTTTTCGTGTGTTGCAGTAATGCAAATGGCTGCCACTGAATTATTAGATATCTCTGAAAACGTATGTAAATGGTCACCTTAACTTCACGAAGCCGAAAATAAAATTTAAAAAATAGTTCTGCTGGTGGACCTTCAAAGGAGTAACGAGAGTTAGGGAACATGACTGGAAAACGATATTAGCGACAAAAAAGCGTTTCAAGCACATTTGAATGCTTTAGATCTGAATTTAATAATAATTAATGCTCTTAAAATTCTCTATCCGTGTGATTCCGTTTTTCGTGTGTTGCAGTAATGCAAATGGCTGCCACTGAATTATTAGATATCTCTGAAAACGTATGTAAATGGTTACCTTAACTTCACGAAGCCGAAAATAAAATTTAAAAAATAGTTCTGCTGGTGGACCTTCAAAGGAGTAACAGGAGTTAGGAATCATGACTGGAAAACGATATTAGCGACAAAAAAGCGTTTCAAGCTCATTTGAATGCTTTAGATCCGAATTAATAATAATTAATGCTCTTAAAATTCTCTATCCGAGTGATTCCGTTTTTCGTGTGTTGCAGTAATGCAAATGGCTGCCACTGAATTATTAGATATCTCTGAAAACGTATGTAAATGGTCACCTTAACTTCACGAAGCCGAAAATAAAATTTAAAAAATAGTTCTGCTGGTGGACCTTCAAAGGAGTAACGAGAGTTAGGGAACATGACTGGAAAACGATATTAGCGACAAAAAAGCGTTTCAAGCACATTTGAATGCTTTAGATCTGAATTTAATAATAATTAATGCTCTTAAAATTCTCTATCCGTGTGATTCCGTTTTTCGTGTGTTGCAGTAATGCAAATGGCTGCCACTGAATTATTAGATATCTCTGAAAACGTATGTAAATGGTTACCTTAACTTCACGAAGCCGAAAATAAAATTTAAAAAATAGTTCTGCTGGTGGACCTTCAAAGGAGTAACAGGAGTTAGGAATCATGACTGGAAAACGATATTAGCGACAAAAAAGCGTTTCAAGCTCATTTGAATGCTTTAGATCCGAATTAATAATAATTAATGCTCTTAAAATTCTCTATCCGTGTGATTCCGTTTTTCGTGTGTTGCAGTAATGCAAATGGCTGCTACGGAATTATTAGATATCTCTGAAGACGTATGTAAATAGTCACTGTAACTTCACCAAGCCGAAAGTAAAATTTAAAAATAGTTCTGCTGGTAGATCTTCAAAGGTGTAACATGCGTTAGTAAACATGACTGGGATACGACATTAGTGACAAAAAAGCTTTTCCAGCACATTTAAATGCTTTAGATCTGAATTTAATAATAATTAATGCTCTTAAAATTCTCTATCCGTGTGATTCCGTTTTTCGTGTGTTGCAGTAATGCAAATGGCTGCCACTGAATTATTAGATATCTCTGAAAACGTATGTAAATGGTCACCTTAACTTTACGAAGCCTAAAATAAAATTTAAAAAATAGTTCTGCTGGTGGACCTTCAAAGGAGTAACAGGAGTTAGGAAACATGACTGGGAAACGATATTAGCGACAAAAAAGCGTTTCCAGCTCATTTGAATGCTTTAGATCTGAATTTAATAATAAGTAATGCTATTAAAATTCTCTATCCGAGTGATTCCGTTTTTCGTGTGTCTTAGTAATGCAAATGGCTGCCACTGAATTATTAGATATCTCTGAAAACGTATGTAAATGGTCACCTTAACTTTACGAAGCCGAAAATAAAATTTAAAAAATAGTTCTGCTGGTGGACCTTCAAAGGAGTAACAATAGTTAGGGAACATGACTGGAAAACGATATTAGCGACAAAAAAGCGTTTCAAGCACATTTGAATGCTTTAGATCAGAATTTAATAATAATTAATGCTCTTAAAATTCTCTATCCGAGTGATTCGGGTTTTTGTGTGTCGTAGTAATGCAAATAGCTCTACTGGATTATTAGATATCTCTGAAAACGTATGTAAATGGTCACCTTAACTTCACGAAGCCGAAAATAAAATTTAAAAAATAGTTCTGCTGGTAGACCTTCAAAGGAGTAACAGGAGTTAGGAAACATGACTGGAAAACGATATTAGAGACAAAAAAGCGTTTCAAGCACATTTGAATGCTTTAGATCTGAATTTAATAATAATTAATGCTCTTAAAATTCTCTATTTGAGTGATTCGATTTTTTGTGTGTCGTAGTAATGCAAATGGCTCCACTGGATTATTAGATATCTCTGAAAACGTATGTAAATGGTCACCTCAACTTCACGAAGCCGAAAATAAAATTTAAAAAATAGTTCTGCTGGTAGACCTTCAAAGGAGTAACAGGAGTTAGGAAACATGACTGGAAAACGATATTAGAGACAAAAAAGCGTTTCAAGCACATTTGAATGCTTTAGATCAGAATTTAATAATAATTAATGCTCTTAAAATTCTCTATTCGAGTGATTCGATTTTTTGTGTGTCGTAGTAATGCAAATGGCTCCACTGGATTATTAGATATCTCTGAAAACGTATGTAAATGGTCACCTTAACTTCACGAAGCCGAAAATAAAATTTTAAAAATAGTTCTGCTGGTAGACCTTCAAAGGAGTAACAGGAGTTAGGAAACATGACTGGAAAACGATATTAGAGACAAAAAAGCGTTTCAAGCACATCTGAATGCTTTAGATCTGAATTTAATAATAATTAATGCTCTTAAAATTCTCTATTTGAGTGATTCGATTTTTTGTGTGTCGTAGTAATGCAAATGGCTCCACTGGATTATTAGATATCTCTGAAAACGTATGTAAATGGTCACCTCAACTTCACGAAGCCGAAAATAAAATTTAAAAAATAGTTCTGCTGGTAGACCTTCAAAGGAGTAACAGGAGTTAGGAAACATGACTGGAAAACGATATTAGAGACAAAAAAGCGTTTCAAGCACATTTGAATGCTTTAGATCAGAATTTAATAATAATTAATGCTCTTAAAATTCTCTATCCGAGTGATTCGGTTTTTTGTGTGTCGTAGTAGTGCAAATAGCTCTACTGGATTATTAGATATCTCTGAAAACGTATGTAAATGGTCACCTTAACTTCACGAAGCCGAAAATAAAATTTAAAAAATAGTTCTGCTGGTAGACCTTCAAAGGAGTAACGGGAGTTAGGAAACATGACTGGAAAACGATATTAGAGACAAAAAAGCGTTTCAAGCACATTTGAATGCTTTAGATCAGAATTTAATAATAATTAATGCTCTTAAAATTCTCTATTCGAGTGATTCGATTTTTTGTGTGTCGTAGTAATGCAAATGGCTCCACTGGATTATTAGATATCTCTGAAAACGTATGTAAATGGTCACCTTAACTTCACGAAGCCGAAAATAAAATTTAAAAAATAGTTCTGCTGGTAGACCTTCAAAGGAGTAACGGGAGTTAGGAAACATGACTGGAAAACGATATTAGCGACAAAAAAGCGTTTCAAGCACATTTGAATGCTTTAGATCTGAATTTAATAATAATTAATGCTCTTAAAATTCTCTATCCGTGTGATTCCGTTTTTCGTGTGTTGCAGTAATGCAAATGGCTGCCACTGAATTATTAGATATCTCTGAAAACGTATGTAAATGGTTACCTTAACTTCACGAAGCCGAAAATAAAATTTAAAAAATAGTTCTGCTGGTGGACCTTCAAAGGAGTAACAGGAGTTAGGAATCATGACTGGAAAACGATATTAGCGACAAAAAAGCGTTTCAAGCTCATTTGAATGCTTTAGATCCGAATTAATAATAATTAATGCTCTTAAAATTCTCTATCCGAGTGATTCCGTTTTTCGTGTGTTGCAGTAATGCAAATGGCTGCCACTGAATTATTAGATATCTCTGAAAACGTATGTAAATGGTCACCTTAACTTCACGAAGCCGAAAATAAAATTTAAAAAATAGTTCTGCTGGTGGACCTTCAAAGGAGTAACGAGAGTTAGGGAACATGACTGGAAAACGATATTAGCGACAAAAAAGCGTTTCAAGCACATTTGAATGCTTTAGATCTGAATTTAATAATAATTAATGCTCTTAAAATTCTCTATCCGTGTGATTCCGTTTTTCGTGTGTTGCAGTAATGCAAATGGCTGCCACTGAATTATTAGATATCTCTGAAAACGTATGTAAATGGTTACCTTAACTTCACGAAGCCGAAAATAAAATTTAAAAAATAGTTCTGCTGGTGGACCTTCAAAGGAGTAACAGGAGTTAGGAATCATGACTGGAAAACGATATTAGCGACAAAAAAGCGTTTCAAGCTCATTTGAATGCTTTAGATCCGAATTAATAATAATTAATGCTCTTAAAATTCTCTATCCGTGTGATTCCGTTTTTCGTGTGTTGCAGTAATGCAAATGGCTGCTACGGAATTATTAGATATCTCTGAAGACGTATGTAAATAGTCACTGTAACTTCACCAAGCCGAAAGTAAAATTTAAAAATAGTTCTGCTGGTAGATCTTCAAAGGTGTAACATGCGTTAGTAAACATGACTGGGATACGACATTAGTGACAAAAAAGCTTTTCCAGCACATTTAAATGCTTTAGATCTGAATTTAATAATAATTAATGCTCTTAAAATTCTCTATCCGTGTGATTCCGTTTTTCGTGTGTTGCAGTAATGCAAATGGCTGCCACTGAATTATTAGATATCTCTGAAAACGTATGTAAATGGTCACCTTAACTTTACGAAGCCTAAAATAAAATTTAAAAAATAGTTCTGCTGGTGGACCTTCAAAGGAGTAACAGGAGTTAGGAAACATGACTGGGAAACGATATTAGCGACAAAAAAGCGTTTCCAGCTCATTTGAATGCTTTAGATCTGAATTTAATAATAAGTAATGCTATTAAAATTCTCTATCCGAGTGATTCCGTTTTTCGTGTGTCTTAGTAATGCAAATGGCTGCCACTGAATTATTAGATATCTCTGAAAACGTATGTAAATGGTCACCTTAACTTTACGAAGCCGAAAATAAAATTTAAAAAATAGTTCTGCTGGTGGACCTTCAAAGGAGTAACAATAGTTAGGGAACATGACTGGAAAACGATATTAGCGACAAAAAAGCGTTTCAAGCACATTTGAATGCTTTAGATCAGAATTTAATAATAATTAATGCTCTTAAAATTCTCTATCCGAGTGATTCGGGTTTTTGTGTGTCGTAGTAATGCAAATAGCTCTACTGGATTATTAGATATCTCTGAAAACGTATGTAAATGGTCACCTTAACTTCACGAAGCCGAAAATAAAATTTAAAAAATAGTTCTGCTGGTAGACCTTCAAAGGAGTAACAGGAGTTAGGAAACATGACTGGAAAACGATATTAGAGACAAAAAAGCGTTTCAAGCACATTTGAATGCTTTAGATCTGAATTTAATAATAATTAATGCTCTTAAAATTCTCTATTTGAGTGATTCGATTTTTTGTGTGTCGTAGTAATGCAAATGGCTCCACTGGATTATTAGATATCTCTGAAAACGTATGTAAATGGTCACCTCAACTTCACGAAGCCGAAAATAAAATTTAAAAAATAGTTCTGCTGGTAGACCTTCAAAGGAGTAACAGGAGTTAGGAAACATGACTGGAAAACGATATTAGAGACAAAAAAGCGTTTCAAGCACATTTGAATGCTTTAGATCAGAATTTAATAATAATTAATGCTCTTAAAATTCTCTATTCGAGTGATTCGATTTTTTGTGTGTCGTAGTAATGCAAATGGCTCCACTGGATTATTAGATATCTCTGAAAACGTATGTAAATGGTCACCTTAACTTCACGAAGCCGAAAATAAAATTTTAAAAATAGTTCTGCTGGTAGACCTTCAAAGGAGTAACAGGAGTTAGGAAACATGACTGGAAAACGATATTAGAGACAAAAAAGCGTTTCAAGCACATTTGAATGCTTTAGATCTGAATTTAATAATAATTAATGCTCTTAAAATTCTCTATTTGAGTGATTCGATTTTTTGTGTGTCGTAGTAATGCAAATGGCTCCACTGGATTATTAGATATCTCTGAAAACGTATGTAAATGGTCACCTCAACTTCACGAAGCCGAAAATAAAATTTAAAAAATAGTTCTGCTGGTAGACCTTCAAAGGAGTAACAGGAGTTAGGAAACATGACTGGAAAACGATATTAGAGACAAAAAAGCGTTTCAAGCACATTTGAATGCTTTAGATCAGAATTTAATAATAATTAATGCTCTTAAAATTCTCTATCCGAGTGATTCGGTTTTTTGTGTGTCGTAGTAGTGCAAATAGCTCTACTGGATTATTAGATATCTCTGAAAACGTATGTAAATGGTCACCTTAACTTCACGAAGCCGAAAATAAAATTTAAAAAATAGTTCTGCTGGTAGACCTTCAAAGGAGTAACGGGAGTTAGGAAACATGACTGGAAAACGATATTAGAGACAAAAAAGCGTTTCAAGCACATTTGAATGCTTTAGATCAGAATTTAATAATAATTAATGCTCTTAAAATTCTCTATTCGAGTGATTCGATTTTTTGTGTGTCGTAGTAATGCAAATGGCTCCACTGGATTATTAGATATCTCTGAAAACGTATGTAAATGGTCACCTTAACTTCACGAAGCCGAAAATAAAATTTAAAAAATAGTTCTGCTGGTAGACCTTCAAAGGAGTAACGGGAGTTAGGAAACATGACTGGAAAACGATATTAGAGACAAAAAAGCTTTTCAAGCACATTTGAATGCTTTAGATCAGAATTTAATAATAATTAATGCTCTTAAAATTCTCTATCCGAGTGATTCGGTTTTTTGTGTGTCGTAGTAATGCAAATAGCTCTACTGGATTATTAGATATCTCTGAAAACGTATGTAAATGGTCACCTTAACTTCACGAAGCCGAAAATAAAATTTAAAAAATAGTTCTGCTGGTAGACCTTCAAAGGAGTAACAGGAGTTA
The DNA here is from genome assembly GCA_940337035.1 of Agriotes lineatus. NCBI lineage: Eukaryota > Metazoa > Arthropoda > Insecta > Coleoptera > Elateridae > Agriotes > Agriotes lineatus. The sequence continues at coordinate 8,770,974 of OW679198.1, read as the reverse complement.
GGAAACATGACTGGAAAACGATATTAGAGACAAAAAAGCGTTTCAAGCACATTTGAATGCTTTAGATCTGAATTTAATAATAATTAATGCTCTTAAAATTCTCTATTCGAGGGATTCGGTTTTTTGTGTGTCGTAGTAATGCAAATGGCTCCACTGGATTATTAGATATCTCTGAAAACGTATGTAAATGGTCACCTAAACTTCACGAAGCCAAAAATAAAATTTAAAAAATAGTTCTGCTGGTGGACCTTCAAAGGAGTAACAGGAGTTTAGGAATCATGACTGGAAAACGATATTAGCGACAAAAAAGCGTTTCAAGCTCATTTGAATGCTTTAGATCCGAATTAATAATAATTAATGCTCTTAAAATTCTCTATCCCAGTGATTCCGTCTTTCGTGTGTCGTAGTAATGCAAATGGCTGCTACGGAATTATTAGATATCTCTGAAGACGTATGTAAATGGTCACTGTAACTTCACCAAGCCGAAAGTAAAATTTAAAAATAGTTCTGCTGGTAGATCTTCAAAGGTGTAACATGCGTTAGTAAACATGCCTGGGATACGACATTAGTGACAAAAAAGCTTTTCCAGAACATATAAATGCTTTAGATCTGAATTTAATAATAATTAATCCTCTTGAAATTCTCTATCCCAGTGATCCCGTTTTTCGTGTGTTGCAGTAATGCAAATGGCTGCCACTGAATTATTAGATATCTCTGAAAACGTATGTAAATGGTTACCTTAACTTCACGAAGCCGAAAATAAAATTTAAAAAATAGTTCTGCTGGTGGACCTTCAAAGAAGTAACAACAATTAGGGAACATGACTGGAAAACGATATTAGCGACAAAAAAGCGTTTCAAGCACATTTGAATGCTTTAGATCTGATTTTAATAATAATTAATGCTCTTAAAATTCTCTATCCGAGTGATCCCGTTTTTCGTGTGGCGTAGTAATGCAAATGGCTGCCACAGAATTATTAGATATCTCTGAAAACGTATGTAAATGGTCACCTTAACTTTACGAAGCCGAATATAAAATTTGAAAAAATAGTTCTGCTGGTGGACCTTCAAAGAAGTAACAACAGTTAGGGAACATGACTGGAAAACGATATTAGCGACAAAAAAGCGTTTCAAGCACATTTGAATGCTTTAGATCTGAATTTAATAATAATTAATGCTCTTAAAATTCTCTATCCGAGTGATTCCGTTTTTCGTGTGTCTTAGTAATGCAAATGGCTGCCACTGAATTATTAGATATCTCTGAAAACGTATGTAAATGGTCACCTTAACTTCACGAAGCCGAAAATAAAATTTAAAAAATAGTTCTGCTGGTGGACCTTCAAAGGAGTAACGAGAGTTAGGGAACATGACTGGAAAACGATATTAGCGACAAAAAAGCGTTTCAAGCACATTTGAATGCTTTAGATCTGAATTTAATAATAATTAATGCTCTTAAAATTCTCTATCCGAGTGATTCCGTTTTTCGTGTGTCGTAGTAATGCAAATGGCTGCCACTAAATTATTAGATATCTCTGAAAACGTATGTAAATGGTCACCTTAACTTTACGAAGCCTAAAATAAAATTTAAAAAATAGTTCTGCTGGTGGACCTTCAAAGGAGTAACGAGAGTTAGGGAACATGACTGGAAAACGATATTAGCGACAAAAAAGCGTTTCAAGCACATTTGAATGCTTTAGATCTGAATTTAATAATAATTAATGCTCTTAAAATTCTCTATCCGTGTGATTCCGTTTTTCGTGTGTTGCAGTAATGCAAATGGCTGCCACTGAATTATTAGATATCTCTGAAAACGTATGTAAATGGTTACCTTAACTTCACGAAGCCGAAAATAAAATTTAAAAAATAGTTCTGCTGGTGGACCTTCAAAGGAGTAACAGGAGTTAGGAATCATGACTGGTAAACGATATTAGCGACAAAAAAGAGTTTCAAGCTCATTTGAATGCTTTAGATCCGAATTAATAATAATTAATGCTCTTAAAATTCTCTATCCGAGTGATTCCGTCTTTCGTGTGTCGTAGTAATGCAAATGGCTGCTACGGAATTATTAGATATCTCTGAAGACGTATGTAAATGGTCACTGTAACTTCACCAAGCCGAAAGTAAAATTTAAAAATAGTTCTGCTGGTAGATCTTCAAAGGTGTAACATGCGTTAGTAAACATGCCTGGGATACAACATTAGTGACAAAAAAGCTTTTCCAGAACATATAAATGCTTTAGATCTGAATTTAATAATAATTAATCCTCTTGAAATTCTCTATCCCAGTGATCCCGTTTTTCGTGTGTTGCAGTAATGCAAATGGCTGCCACTGAATTATTAGATATCTCTGAAAACGTATGTAAATGGTTACCTTAACTTCACGAAGCCGAAAATAAAATTTAAAAAATAGTTCTGCTGGTGGACCTTCAAAGAAGTAACAACAATTAGGGAACATGACTGGAAAACGATATTAGCGACAAAAAAGCGTTTCAAGCACATTTGAATGCTTTAGATCTGATTTTAATAATAATTAATGCTCTTAAAATTCTCTATCCGAGTGATCCCGTTTTTCGTGTGGCGTAGTAATGCAAATGGCTGCCACTGAATTATTAGATTTCTCTGAAAACGTATGTAAATGGTCACCTTAACTTTACGAAGCCGAATATAAAATTTGAAAAAATAGTTCTGCTGGTGGACCTTCAAAGAAGTAACAACAGTTAGGGAACATGACTGGAAAACGATATTAGCGACAAAAAAGCGTTTCAAGCACATTTGAATGCTTTAGATCTGAATTTAATAATAATTAATGCTCTTAAAATTCTCTATCCGAGTGATTCCGTTTTTCGTGTGTCTTAGTAATGCAAATGGCTGCCACTGAATTATTAGATATCTCTGAAAACGTATGTAAATGGTCACCTTAACTTCACGAAGCCGAAAATAAAATTTAAAAAATAGTTCTGCTGGTGGACCTTCAAAGGAGTAACGAGAGTTAGGGAACATGACTGGAAAACGATATTAGCGACAAAAAAGCGTTTCAAGCACATTTGAATGCTCTAGATCTGAATTTAATAATAATTAATGCTCTTAAAATTCTCTATCCGAGTGATTCCGTTTTTCGTGTGTCGTAGTAATGCAAATGGCTGCCACTAAATTATTAGATATCTCTGAAAACGTATGTAAATGGTCACCTTAACTTTACGAAGCCTAAAATAAAATTTAAAAAATAGTTCTGCTGGTGGACCTTCAAAGGAGTAACGAGAGTTAGGGAACATGACTGGAAAACGATATTAGCGACAAAAAAGCGTTTCAAGCACATTTGAATGCTTTAGATCTGAATTTAATAATAATTAATGCTCTTAAAATTCTCTATCCGTGTGATTCCGTTTTTCGTGTGTTGCAGTAATGCAAATGGCTGCCACTGAATTATTAGATATCTCTGAAAACGTATGTAAATGGTTACCTTAACTTCACGAAGCCGAAAATAAAATTTAAAAAATAGTTCTGCTGGTGGACCTTCAAAGGAGTAACAGGAGTTAGGAATCATGACTGGAAAACGATATTAGCGACAAAAAAGAGTTTCAAGCTCATTTGAATGCTTTAGATCCGAATTAATAATAATTAATGCTCTTAAAATTCTCTATCCGAGTGATTCCGTCTTTCGTGTGTCGTAGTAATGCAAATGGCTGCTACGGAATTATTAGATATCTCTGAAGACGTATGTAAATGGTCACTGTAACTTCACCAAGCCGAAAGTAAAATTTAAAAATAGTTCTGCTGGTAGATCTTCAAAGGTGTAACATGCGTTAGTAAACATGACTGGGATACGACATTAGTGACAAAAAAGCTTTTCCAGCACATTTAAATGCTTTAGATCTGAATTTAATAATAATTAATGCTCTTGAAATTCTCTATCCCAGTGATCCCGTTTTTCGTGTGGCGTAGTAATGCAAATGGCTGCCACTGAATTATTAGATTTCTCTGAAAACGTATGTAAATGGTCACCTTAACTTTACGAAGCCGAAAATAAAATTTGAAAAAATAGTTCTGCTGGTGGACCTTCAAAGGAGTAACAGGAGTTAGGAATCATGACTGGAAAACGATATTAGCGACAAAAAAGCGTTTCAAGCTCATTTGAATGCTTTAGATCCGAATTAATAATAATTAATGCTCTTAAAATTCTCTATCCGAGTGATTCCGTCTTTCGTGTGTCGTAGTAATGCAAATGGCTGCTACGGAATTATTAGATATCTCTGAAGACGTATGTAAATGGTCACTGTAACTTCACCAAGCCGAAAGTAAAATTTAAAAATAGTTCTGCTGGTAGATCTTCAAAGGTGTAACATGCGTTAGTAAACATGACTGGGATACGACATTAGTGACAAAAAAGCTTTTCCAGCACATTTAAATGCTTTAGATCTGAATTTAATAATAATTAATGCTCTTAAAATTCTCTATCCGTGTGATTCCGTTTTTCGTGTGTTGCAGTAATGCAAATGGCTGCCACTGAATTATTAGATATCTCTGAAAACGTATGTAAATGGTCACCTTAACTTTACGAAGCCTAAAATAAAATTTAAAAAATAGTTCTGCTGGTGGACCTTCAAAGGAGTAACAGGAGTTAGGAAACATGACTGGGAAACGATATTAGCGACAAAAAAGCGTTTCCAGCTCATTTGAATGCTTTAGATCTGAATTTAATAATAAGTAATGCTATTAAAATTCTCTATCCGAGTGATTCCGTTTTTCGTGTGTCTTAGTAATGCAAATGGCTGCCACTGAATTATTAGATATCTCTGAAAACGTATGTAAATGGTCACCTTAACTTTACGAAGCCGAAAATAAAATTTAAAAAATAGTTCTGCTGGTGGACCTTCAAAGGAGTAACAATAGTTAGGGAACATGACTGGAAAACGATATTAGCGACAAAAAAGCGTTTCAAGCACATTTGAATGCTTTAGATCAGAATTTAATAATAATTAATGCTCTTAAAATTCTCTATCCGAGTGATTCGGGTTTTTGTGTGTCGTAGTAATGCAAATAGCTCTACTGGATTATTAGATATCTCTGAAAACGTATGTAAATGGTCACCTTAACTTCACGAAACCGAAAATAAAATTTAAAAAATAGTTCTGCTGGTAGACCTTCAAAGGAGTAACAGGAGTTAGGAAACGTGACTGGAAAACGATATTAGAGACAAAAAAGCGTTTCAAGCACATTTGAATGCTTTAGATCAGAATTTAATAATAATTAATGCTCTTAAAATTCTCTATTCGAGTGATTCGATTTTTTGTGTGTCGTAGTAATGCAAATGGCTCCACTGGATTATTAGATATCTCTGAAAACGTATGTAAATGGTCACCTTAACTTCACGAAGCCGAAAATAAAATTTTAAAAATAGTTCTGCTGGTGGACCTTCAAAGGAGTAACAATAGTTAGGGAACATGACTGGAAAACGATATTAGCGACAAAAAAGCGTTTCAAGCACATTTGAATGCTTTAGATCAGAATTTAATAATAATTAATGCTCTTAAAATTCTCTATCCGAGTGATTCGGTTTTTTGTGTGTCGTAGTAGTGCAAATAGCTCTACTGGATTATTAGATATCTCTGAAAACGTATGTAAATGGTCACCTTAACTTCACGAAGCCGAAAATAAAATTTAAAAAATAGTTCTGCTGGTAGACCTTCAAAGGAGTAACGGGAGTTAGGAAACATGACTGGAAAACGATATTAGAGACAAAAAAGCGTTTCAAGCACATTTGAATGCTTTAGATCAGAATTTAATAATAATTAATGCTCTTAAAATTCTCTATTCGAGTGATTCGATTTTTTGTGTGTCGTAGTAATGCAAATGGCTCCACTGGATTATTAGATATCTCTGAAAACGTATGTAAATGGTCACCTTAACTTTACGAAGCCGAATATAAAATTTGAAAAAATAGTTCTGCTGGTGGACCTTCAAAGAAGTAACAACAGTTAGGGAACATGACTGGAAAACGATATTAGCGACAAAAAAGCGTTTCAAGCACATTTGAATGCTTTAGATCTGAATTTAATAATAATTAATGCTCTTAAAATTCTCTATCCGAGTGATTCCGTTTTTCGTGTGTCTTAGTAATGCAAATGGCTGCCACTGAATTATTAGATATCTCTGAAAACGTATGTAAATGGTCACCTTAACTTCACGAAGCCGAAAATAAAATTTAAAAAATAGTTCTGCTGGTGGACCTTCAAAGGAGTAACGAGAGTTAGGGAACATGACTGGAAAACGATATTAGCGACAAAAAAGCGTTTCAAGCACATTTGAATGCTTTAGATCTGAATTTAATAATAATTAATGCTCTTAAAATTCTCTATCCGAGTGATTCCGTTTTTCGTGTGTCGTAGTAATGCAAATGGCTGCCACTAAATTATTAGATATCTCTGAAAACGTATGTAAATGGTCACCTTAACTTTACGAAGCCTAAAATAAAATTTAAAAAATAGTTCTGCTGGTGGACCTTCAAAGGAGTAACGAGAGTTAGGGAACATGACTGGAAAACGATATTAGCGACAAAAAAGCGTTTCAAGCACATTTGAATGCTTTAGATCTGAATTTAATAATAATTAATGCTCTTAAAATTCTCTATCCGTGTGATTCCGTTTTTCGTGTGTTGCAGTAATGCAAATGGCTGCCACTGAATTATTAGATATCTCTGAAAACGTATGTAAATGGTTACCTTAACTTCACGAAGCCGAAACTAAAATTTAAAAAATAGTTCTGCTGGTGGACCTTCAAAGGAGTAACAGGAGTTAGGAATCATGACTGGAAAACGATATTAGCGACAAAAAAGCGTTTCAAGCTCATTTGAATGCTTTAGATCCGAATTAATAATAATTAATGCTCTTAAAATTCTCTATCCGAGTGATTCCGTCTTTCGTGTGTCGTAGTAATGCAAATGGCTGCTACGGAATTATTAGATATCTCTGAAGACGTATGTAAATGGTCACTGTAACTTCACCAAGCCGAAAGTAAAATTTAAAAATAGTTCTGCTGGTAGATCTTCAAAGGTGTAACATGCGTTAGTAAACATGACTGGGATACGACATTAGTGACAAAAAAGCTTTTCCAGCACATTTAAATGCTTTAGATCTGAATTTAATAATAATTAATGCTCTTGAAATTCTCTATCCCAGTGATCCCGTTTTTCGTGTGGCGTAGTAATGCAAATGGCTGCCACTGAATTATTAGATTTCTCTGAAAACGTATGTAAATGGTCACCTTAACTTTACGAAGCCGAAAATAAAATTTGAAAAAATAGTTCTGCTGGTGGACCTTCAAAGGAGTAACGAGAGTTAGGAAACATGACTGGGAAACGATATTAGCGACAAAAAAGCGTTTCAAGCACATTTGAATGCTTTAGATCTGAATTTAATAATAAGTAATGCTATTAAAATTCTCTATCCGAGTGATTCCGTTTTTCGTGTGTCTTAGTAATGCAAATGGCTGCCACTGAATTATTAGATATCTCTGAAAACGTATGTAAATGGTCACCTTAACTTTACGAAGCCTAAAATAAAATTTAAAAAATAGTTCTGCTGGTGGACCTTCAAAGGAGTAACAGGAGTTAGGAAACATGACTGGGAAACGATATTAGCGACAAAAAAGCGTTTCCAGCTCATTTGAATGCTTTAGATCTGAATTTAATAATAAGTAATGCTATTAAAATTCTCTATCCGAGTGATTCCGTTTTTCGTGTGTCTTAGTAATGCAAATGGCTGCCACTGAATTATTAGATATCTCTGAAAACGTATGTAAATGGTCACCTTAACTTTACGAAGCCGAAAATAAAATTTAAAAAATAGTTCTGCTGGTGGACCTTCAAAGGAGTAACAATAGTTAGGGAACATGACTGGAAAACGATATTAGCGACAAAAAAGCGTTTCAAGCACATTTGAATGCTTTAGATCAGAATTTAATAATAATTAATGCTCTTAAAATTCTCTATCCGAGTGATTCGGGTTTTTGTGTGTCGTAGTAATGCAAATAGCTCTACTGGATTATTAGATATCTCTAAAAACGTATGTAAATGGTCACCTTAACTTCACGAAGCCGAAAATAAAATTTAAAAAATAGTTCTGCTGGTAGACCTTCAAAGGAGTAACAGGAGTTAGGAAACATGACTGGAAAACGATATTAGAGACAAAAAAGCGTTTCAAGCACATTTGAATGCTTTAGATCTGAATTTAATAATAATTAATGCTCTTAAAATTCTCTATTTGAGTGATTCGATTTTTTGTGTGTCGTAGTAATGCAAATGGCTCCACTGGATTATTAGATATCTCTGAAAACGTATGTAAATGGTCACCTCAACTTCACGAAGCCGAAAATAAAATTTAAAAAATAGTTCTGCTGGTAGACCTTCAAAGGAGTAACAGGAGTTAGGAAACATGACTGGAAAACGATATTAGAGACAAAAAAGCGTTTCAAGCACATTTGAATGCTTTAGATCAGAATTTAATAATAATTAATGCTCTTAAAATTCTCTATTCGAGTGATTCGATTTTTTGTGTGTCGTAGTAATGCAAATGGCTCCACTGGATTATTAGATATCTCTGAAAACGTATGTAAATGGTCACCTTAACTTCACGAAGCCGAAAATAAAATTTTAAAAATAGTTCTGCTGGTGGACCTTCAAAGGAGTAACAATAGTTAGGGAACATGACTGGAAAACGATATTAGCGACAAAAAAGCGTTTCAAGCACATTTGAATGCTTTAGATCAGAATTTAATAATAATTAATGCTCTTAAAATTCTCTATCCGAGTGATTCGGTTTTTTGTGTGTCGTAGTAGTGCAAATAGCTCTACTGGATTATTAGATATCTCTGAAAACGTATGTAAATGGTCACCTTAACTTCACGAAGCCGAAAATAAAATTTAAAAAATAGTTCTGCTGGTAGACCTTCAAAGGAGTAACGGGAGTTAGGAAACATGACTGGAAAACGATATTAGAGACAAAAAAGCGTTTCAAGCACATTTGAATGCTTTAGATCAGAATTTAATAATAATTAATGCTCTTAAAATTCTCTATTCGAGTGATTCGATTTTTTGTGTGTCGTAGTAATGCAAATGGCTCCACTGGATTATTAGATATCTCTGAAAACGTATGTAAATGGTCACCTTAACTTCAAGAAGCCGAAAATAAAATTTAAAAAATAGTTCTCCTGGTAGACCTTCAAAGGAGTAACGGGAGTTAGGAAACATGACTGGAAAACGATATTAGAGACAAAAAAGCTTTTCAAGCACATTTGAATGCTTTAGATCAGAATTTAATAATAATTAATGCTCTTAAAATTCTCTATCCGAGTGATTCGGTTTTTTGTGTGTCGTAGTAATGCAAATAGCTCTACTGGATTATTAGATATCTCTGAAAACGTATGTAAATGGTCACCTTAACTTCACGAAGCCGAAAATAAAATTTAAAAAATAGTTCTGCTGGTAGACCTTCAAAGGAGTAACAGGAGTTAGGAAACATGACTGGAAAACGATATTAGAGACAAAAAAGCGTTTCAAGCACATTTGAATGCTTTAGATCAGAATTTAATAATAATTAATGCTCTTAAAATTCTCTATTCGAGGGATTCGGTTTTTTGTGTGTCGTAGTAATGCAAATGGCTCCACTGGATTATTAGATATCTCTGAAAACGTATGTAAATGGTCACCTAAACTTCACGAAGCCAAAAATAAAATTTAAAAAATAGTTCTGCTGGTGGACCTTCAAAGGAGTAACAGGAGTTTAGGAATCATGACTGGAAAACGATATTAGCGACAAAAAAGCGTTTCAAGCTCATTTGAATGCTTTAGATCCGAATTAATAATAATTAATGCTCTTAAAATTCTCTATCCCAGTGATTCCGTCTTTCGTGTGTCGTAGTAATGCAAATGGCTGCTACGGAATTATTAGATATCTCTGAAGACGTATGTAAATGGTCACTGTAACTTCACCAAGCCGAAAGTAAAATTTAAAAATAGTTCTGCTGGTAGATCTTCAAAGGTGTAACATGCGTTAGTAAACATGCCTGGGATACGACATTAGTGACAAAAAAGCTTTTCCAGAACATATAAATGCTTTAGATTTGAATTTAATAATAATTAATCCTCTTGAAATTCTCTATCCCAGTGATCCCGTTTTTCGTGTGTTGCAGTAATGCAAATGGCTGCCACTGAATTATTAGATATCTCTGAAAACGTATGTAAATGGTTACCTTAACTTCACGAAGCCGAAAATAAAATTTAAAAAATAGTTCTGCTGGTGGACCTTCAAAGAAGTAACAACAATTAGGGAACATGACTGGAAAACGATATTAGCGACAAAAAAGCGTTTCAAGCACATTTGAATGCTTTAGATCTGATTTTAATAATAATTAATGCTCTTAAAATTCTCTATCCGAGTGATCCCGTTTTTCGTGTGGCGTAGTAATGCAAATGGCTGCCACTGAATTATTAGATTTCTCTGAAAACGTATGTAAATGGTCACCTTAACTTTACGAAGCCGAATATAAAATTTGAAAAAATAGTTCTGCTGGTGGACCTTCAAAGAAGTAACAACAGTTAGGGAACATGACTGGAAAACGATATTAGCGACAAAAAAGCGTTTCAAGCACATTTGAATGCTTTAGATCTGAATTTAATAATAATTAATGCTCTTAAAATTCTCTATCCGAGTGTTTCCGTTTTTCGTGTGTTGCAGTAATGCAAATGGCTGCCACTGAATTATTAGATTTCTCTGAAAACGTATGTAAATGGTCACCTTAACTTTACGAAGTCGAAAATAAAATTTGAAAAAATAGTTCTGCTGGTGGACCTTCAAAGGAGTAACGGGAGTTAGGGAACATGACTGGAAAACGATATTAGCGACAAAAAAGCGTTTCAAGCACATTTGAATGCTTTAGATCTGAATTTAATAATAATTAATGCTCTTAAAATTCTCTATCCGAGTGATTCCGTTTTTCGTGTGTTGCAGTAATGCAAATGGCTGCCACTGAATTATTAGATTTCTCTGAAAACGTATGTAAATGGTCACCTTAACTTTACGAAGTCGAAAATACAATTTGAAAAAATAGTTCTGCTGGTGGACCTTCAAAGGAGTAACGGGAGTTAGGGAACATGACTGGAAAACGATATTAGCGACAAAAAAGCGTTTCAAGCACATTTGAATGCTTTAGATCTGAATTTAATAATAATTAATGCTCTTAAAATTCTCTATCCGAGTGTTTCCGTTTTTCGTGTGTTGCAGTAATGCAAATGGCTGCCACTGAATTATTAGATTTGTCTGAAAACGTATGTAAATGGTCACCTCAACTTCACGAAGCCGAAAATAAAATTTAAAAAATAGTTCTGCTGGTGGACCTTCAAAGGAGTAACAGGAGTTAGGAATCATGACTGGAAAACGATATTAGCGATAAAAAAGCGTTTCAAGCTCATTTGAATGCTTTAGATCCGAATTAATAATAATTAATGCTCTTAAAATTCTCTATCCGAGTGATTCCGTCTTTCGTGTGTCGTAGTAATGCAAATGGCTGCTAGGGAATTATTAGATATCTCTGAAGACGTATGTAAATGGTCACTGTAACTTCACCAAGCCGAAAGTAAAATTTAAAAATAGTTCTGCTGGTAGATCTTCAAAGGTGTAACATGCGTTAGTAAACATGACTGGGATACGACATTAGTGACAAAAAAGCTTTTCCAGCACATTTAAATGCTTTAGATCTGAATTTAATAATAATTAATGCTCTTAAAATTCTCTATCCGTGTGATTCCGTTTTTCGTGTGTTGCAGTAATGCAAATGGCTGCCACTGAATTATTAGATATCTCTGAAAACGTATGTAAATGGTTACCTTAACTTCACGAAGCCGAAAATAAAATTTAAAAAATAGTTCTGCTGGTGGACCTTCAAAGGAGTAACAGGAGTTAGGAATCATGACTGGAAAACGATATTAGCGACAAAAAAGCGTTTCAAGCTCATTTGAATGCTTTAGATCCGAATTAATAATAATTAATGCTCTTAAAATTCTCTATCCGAGTGATTCCGTCTTTCGTGTGTCGTAGTAATGCAAATGGCTGCTACGGAATTATTAGATATCTCTGAAGACGTATGTAAATGGTCACTGTAACTTCACCAAGCCGAAAGTAAAATTTAAAAATAGTTCTGCTGGTAGATCTTCAAAGGTGTAACATGCGTTAGTAAACATGACTGGGATACGACATTAGTGACAAAAAAGCTTTTCCAGCACATTTAAATGCTTTAGATCTGAATTTAATAATAATTAATGCTCTTGAAATTCTCTATCCCAGTGATCCCGTTTTTCGTGTGGCGTAGTAATGCAAATGGCTGCCACTGAATTATTAGATTTCTCTGAAAACGTATGTAAATGGTCACTTTAACTTTACGAAGCCGAAAATAAAATTTGAAAAAATAGTTCTGCTGGTGGACCTTCAAAGGAGTAACGGGAGTTAGGGAACATGACTGGAAAACGATATTAGCGACAAAAAAGCGTTTCAAGCACATTTGAATGCTTTAGATCTGAATTTAATAATAATTAATGCTCTTAAAATTCTCTATCCGAGTGATTCCGTTTTTCGTGTGTCATAGTAATGCAAATGGCTGCCACTAAATTATTAGATATCTCTGAAAACGTATGTAAATGGTCACCTTAACTTTACGAAGCCTAAAATAAAATTTAAAAAATAGTTCTGCCGGTGGACCTTCAAAGGAGTAACAGGAGTTAGGAAACATGACTGGGAAACGATATTAGCGACAAAAAAGCGTTTCCAGCTCATTTGAATGCTTTAGATCTGAATTTAATAATAAGTAATGCTATTAAAATTCTCTATCCGAGTGATTCCGTTTTTCGTGTGTCTTAGTAATGCAAATGGCTGCCACTGAATTATTAGATATCTCTGAAAACGTATGTAAATGGTCACCTTAACTTCACGAAGCCGAAAATAAAATTTAAAAAATAGTTCTGCTGGTGGACCTTCAAAGGAGTAACGAGAGTTAGGGAACATGACTGGAAAACGATATTAGCGACAAAAAAGCGTTTCAAGCATATTTGAATGCTTTAGATCTGAATTTAATAATAATTAATGCTCTTAAAATTCTCTATCCGAGTGATTCCGTTTTTCGTGTGTCGTAGTAATGCAAATGGCTGCCACTAAATTATTAGATATCTCTGAAAACGTATGTAAATGGTCACCTTAACTTTACGAAGCCTAAAATAAAATTTAAAAAATAGTTCTGCTGGTGGACCTTCAAAGGAGTAACGAGAGTTAGGGAACATGACTGGAAAACGATATTAGCGACAAAAAAGCGTTTCAAGCACATTTGAATGCTTTAGATCTGAATTTAATAATAATTAATGCTCTTAAAATTCTCTATCCGTGTGATTCCGTTTTTCGTGTGTTGTAGTAATGCAAATGGCTGCCACTGAATTATTAGATATCTCTGAAAACGTATGTAAATGGTTACCTTAACTTCACGAAGCCGAAAATAAAATTTAAAAAATAGTTCTGCTGGTGAACCTTCAAAGGAGTAACAGGAGTTAGGAATCATGACTGGAAAACGATATTAGCGACAAAAAAGCGTTTCAAGCTCATTTGAATGCTTTAGATCCGAATTAATAATAATTAATGCTCTTAAAATTCTCTATCCGAGTGATTCCGTCTTTCGTGTGTCGTAGTAATGCAAATGGCTGCTACGGAATTATTAGATATCTCTGAAGACGTATGTAAATGGTCACTGTAACTTCACCAAGCCGAAAGTAAAATTTAAAAATAGTTCTGCTGGTAGATCTTCAAAGGTGTAACATGCGTTAGTAAACATGACTGGGATACGACATTAGTGACAAAAAAGCTTTTCCAGCACATTTAAATGCTTTAGATCTGAATTTAATAATAATTAATGCTCTTGAAATTCTCTATCCCAGTTATCCCGTTTTTCGTGTGGCGTAGTAATGCAAATGGCTGCCACTGAATTATTAGATTTCTCTGAAAACGTATGTAAATGGTCACCTTAACTTTACGAAGCCGAAAATAAAATTTGAAAAAATAGTTCTGCTGGTGGACCTTCAAAGGAGTAACGAGAGTTAGGAAACATGACTGGGAAACGATATTAGCGACAAAAAAGCGTTTCAAGCACATTTGAATGCTTTAGATCTGAATTTAATAATAAGTAATGCTATTAAAATTCTCTATCGGAGTGATTCCGTTTTTCGTGTGTCTTAGTAATGCAAATGGCTGCCACTGAATTATTAGATATCTCTGAAAACGTATGTAAATGGTCACCTTAACTTTACGAAGCCTAAAATAAAATTTAAAAAATAGTTCTGCTGGTGGACCTTCAAAGGAGTAACAGGAGTTAGGAAACATGACTGGGAAACGATATTAGCGACAAAAAAGCGTTTCCAGCTCATTTGAATGCTTTAGATCTGAATTTAATAATAAGTAATGCTATTAAAATTCTCTATTCGAGTGATTCCGTTTTTCGTGTGTCTTAGTAATGCAAATGGCTGCCACTGAATTATTAGATATCTCTGAAAACGTATGTAAATGGTCACCTTAACTTCACGAAGCCGAAAATAAAATTTAAAAAATAGTTCTGCTGGTGGACCTTCAAAGGAGTAACGAGAGTTAGGAAACATGACTGGGAAACGATATTAGCGACAAAAAGGCGTTTCCAGCTCATTTGAATGCTTTAGATCTGAATTTAATAATAAGTAATGCTATTAAAATACTCTATCCGAGTGATTCCGTTTTTCGTGTGTCTTAGTAATGCAAATGGCTGCCACTGAATTATTAGATATCTCTGAAAACGTATGTAAATGGTCACCTTAACTTTACGAAGCCTAAAATAAAATTTAAAAAATAGTTCTGCTGGTGGACCTTCAAAGGAGTAACAGGAGTTAGGAAACATGACTGGGAAACGATATTAGCGACAAAAAAGCGTTTCCAGCTCATTTGAATGCTTTAGATCTGAATTTAATAATAAGTAATGCTATTAAAATTCTCTATCCGAGTGATTCCGTTTTTCGTGTGTCGTAGTAATGCAAATGGTTGCCACTGAATTATTAAATTTTTCTGAAAACGTATGTAAATGGTCACCTTAACTTCACGAAGCCGAAAATAAAATTTAAAAAATAGTTCTGCTGGTGGACCTTCAAAGGAGTAACAGGAGTTAGGAAACATGACTGGGAAACGATATTAGCGACAAAAAAGCGTTTCCAGCTCATTTGAATGCTTTAGATCTGAATTTAATAATAATTAATGCTATTAAAATTCTCTATCCGAGTGATTTCGTTTTTCGTGTGATAAAGTAATGCAAATGGCTGCCACTGTAACTTCACAAAACCGAAAATAAAATTTAACAAATAGTTCTGTTGGTAGATCTTCAGAGGTATAACACGCGTTAGGAAACGTGACTGGGAAACGATATTAGCGACAAGAAAGCGTTTCCAGCACATTTAAATGCTTTAGATGTAAATTTAGTAATAATTAATGCTCTTAAAATTTTCTATCCGAGTGATTCCGTTCTTCGTGTGTGTTAGTAATGCAAATGGCTGCCACTGAATTATTAGATATCTCTGAACACGTATGTAAATGATCACTGTAATTTCACCAAGCTGAAAATGAAATTTAAAACATAGTTAGTTTTGCTGGTAGATCTTCAAAGGTGTAACATGCGTTAGTAAACATTACTGGCAAACGATATTAGCGACAAAAAAGCGCTTCCAGCTCATTTCAACACTTTAGAACTAAATTTAATATTAATTAATGCTGTTAAAATTCTCTATCTGTGTGATTCCGTTTTTCGTGTGTCGTAGTAATGCTAATGGTTGTCTTTTAATTATTAGATATCTCCGAAAACGTATGTAAATGGTCACTGCAACTTCGGTTCTAGGTGAATTGCTCGAATGCAATTTCTCGAAAACGAATTGCTCAATATCAGTTGCTCGAAAGTCAATTGCTCGAATGTGACTTTGCTCAAATTGCAAGTTCCTCGTACAGCAATTTCTCAATTATCTTTTGTTTGAAAAAATTAAATTGTGAAATAGCCTTAACTCGAATCAGTTAATATCAAATATAAAAAAAACACAAAATACAAATTATAACTTTTATTAATAAAAAATAGGTATAGGTATGTATTACATTCCGATGATAATCACTTTCGTGTCCCAAGAAAAACCTACTTAACATTATTTCTAATAACAACAAATCCATTATCCTGATTATGAATACCCGTAACTACATTCCAATGATAATCACTTTCCAATTACAAGAACATAATACTGTCTTTGACCACTTACTACAAAAGATTTTGAAGATTTGGGTATTGACCCATTATTTAAGACCACATCAATTCGAGCAAAACATTCTCGAGAAATTGCGGGTCGAGGAACTTGTATTTCGAGAAAAGTTACATTCGAGCAATTTGATTTTCAAGCAATTGATTTCGAGCAATTAATTTCGAGCAATTAGAGGAATTTGCTAGAGACGAAACATTCATTATTAAGTTTGCGTAAGATATACTACTGGAGAATTCACAATACCTATAAATATAGTCAATGGTCTAGAATTGATTATCGGTTGTTCCTCAACAGAAAGAGTGCTTCGAAAAATGCTCAAAATAATTCGAAGGGGTCTAGCAAAATTACCTATAGCCTGCAAATTGGATATAAATGCTTTATTAGCATCTGCGAAAGCTATTTGACACGTTTGAATTGTTTGAATATGAAACCAAAAGAACGAAAATTGTATTTGTTGTGTAGTCTAAAGATTCATTATTAAGTTTGCGTAAGATATACTACTGGAGAATGCATAATACCTATAAATATAGTCAGCGGTCTATCATTGACTATCGGTTGTTTCTCAACAGAAAGGGTGCTTCGAAAAATGCTCAAAATAATTTTACGTCAGTCTGTGTCAAACAACAAACAAAACCTAACCTTTTAATTTCGAATTTGACATAGACTGACAATACACTTCAGTACTGCCAAACGCATAAGACATATCAAGGCCTGCTCAGAATTTTTTTTTTAATTTCATGGTACTTCGGTGGCACCCTGCAGAAGATGTCGCAAGATTGCGGAAAACATGTATGCTGGAGTAAATCCCTCATTCCAGTCGATGCAATGATGACTATTCATTATCTAGTGGGCTTGTTGTTGTAAATGAGATGGTAAGGAGGTGAACGAAAACACTGATTTAAAGACGTGGTGTGCAATACTAGTACCGTGTTAGCTTTTTACTTACCTTTAGGTCGTCGCTCTTTAATTATTTAACTCAACAATTGAACATTATATAAGTGTACTTGAGGCCCGTCTACTAGCAACAGTGAAGACGTCGCGAATTCTTTAATTAAGATGTTAAAGGGAGCGCCAACAAGTTAATACTCAGGTACACTGATATATGTCAAGAAACTTGTAACTTCACTGTATATCTAAATAAACAATTATTGAACTCAATGCTTGTAATTAAAATGAAAGAGAGCAATACCCTTAACTAGTTTTATTATCAATCAAAACTTGAGACATCCAAAATTGGCCTATTATATGAACGAGACGGGGTACCCCTCTTAACTTAAACGACTAGTCTTTCTAATGTTTACACAGCGTTTTCATATGTAAAATATCATCAAAATTACTTATCTGTTCGTGGTTACGTAGACGTTTAATGAATCAGATTAACTGTCAGCTTGACAGCTTCCAATCGTCAGCTATCACATGCGGCAAGTAGGCCTCAAAACTGCCTGGTGACTTCCAGCAGACTAAATTTGCAGTAGGTTTTCACTCCTACATTTTTTGCTATAATTCGAAGTTCAAGATAAAATGCGGTAGATGCCAAAATAACTGTACTACCCTGTTAAACAGGCAATAAACTTTGCAAACGTTATTCCGTGGTTTCCCAAATCGCTTCTAAGCTCGAATTTACATTCGTCGGAAAAATGATACTCGTTTCTTAAATCTCCTACCAGGAAGGTTAGCCAGTAACATTCTCTACTATAGCTAAACCATATGCAATTATCACTTATATACCACGAAACCCCTTGCACTTTCAAATGCTGTCACACGTTTTTTTCAAAACAAAACCGTTGTTTATCTTTTTCCTCTAGTAACGACCAACGCCAATCTGATACTAATTCTCACGAGCTATCATCGCATTAATCCCACTTGATTTCTTATTCAACACTTATATAGTGTAGATTACTAGTAATAATATCACATGCTTTTAGCACGTAACAAACTCCTCCCTTACCAGAAAGGAAAAATTTCAACGAAATTTTTAAGTAAAGAATAACTTTATCCTATAAGGATACATACATATACGTCATAAGACGTCCCTAACACACAATCTTTAACAACCCAAAAACGCACACCACAAACAAGCAACTACACTAACCCACCCCCAAAATTGACAAAACCCAAAGGATCACACCTCAACAACACTTACACACTCAAAATTTCCTCAACAATAAAACAAACAACTGACAAAAGGAAAATTTTCCCCTAATGGGAGACTTCAACGAAATCCAACAACTGAGACAATCAATCACAGCAGTAGATCACACTAAAGATTTCATTCGGCAACTAAGGCTCAAAAGGAAACTAAAGGACATTAACTCGAAGACAGAGGCAGGTCCCATAAATCCGGAACGAGCCGATACTCTAAATGAGTAAACGAAACCGTTCTCCAACTCCAAGCATGACCAAAAGCGAAGC
The DNA here is from genome assembly GCA_940337035.1 of Agriotes lineatus. Lineage (NCBI taxonomy): Eukaryota > Metazoa > Arthropoda > Insecta > Coleoptera > Elateridae > Agriotes > Agriotes lineatus. The sequence continues at coordinate 8,752,222 of OW679198.1, read as the reverse complement.
CAAAACAAGGACTTGAGACTCACTTGTGGATCTAAATCCGCGTAAGGAAAATGGATACCGACAAAAAAACTCACACAATACGCATAGCTGAAGGTATAACACAGCAACACTACGCCACGAAAATCCCAAAAGGGTATCCAACAAAACCCAACAAGCTAACTCGAACCTACACCAAAGCGAAAGATACACTTCACTCGACCTGAATTCAAGTCAATTACCAAACCAAACGAACTGCTAACTGCAAGCTACTCCAGTGTTGCTAGAGGAAGAACTAGATGACAAGTTCCCTAAAGTAACCTACCCTGCAATGCCCATCCGACCACCCTATACTTTACAAGAGGGAAAGCAAGATAAAAATGCTCCCTAAAGTGACCGTCCCTACAGTGCCCAACCAACCACCTTATACTTTACAAGAGGGAAAGCAAGATAAAAATGCTCCCTAAAGTGACCTTTCCTACAGTGCCCAACCAACCACCCTATATGAAATATAAACCCAATCAAAAGAAAGGAGAGAATATTCCACAACCGCAAGTTCACACAAAACCACAATCACACCAACGATCCAGCTGAAGGCTGACCGACACCAAAAGAACCACACACCAATGCACTGCTAGAGCTCCACACCACAAAACGACCAAAAAAAACCGAAGAAACAAATTTTATCATCACACACAGAAACCACCAGAAGATCGAAAGCGAAAGAAGTAACAGAAAAAGAACCGATTACATTAGCCGAAGGAAGGGACAATGTATTGAGAAAAGAATTAAGTTCCAATTTACCAAGACAGCCAGCAACCCAATGACAAATAACCAGTCACAAAGACTCAGGGAAATCGTCCCATAACAGTACCCAAGACCCAAAAATCCGCATACCAACGGAGCTTCATCAGGTCCAATTAACAATTTACCAATCTCTGAAGCTAAGGGCTAATGGTGTACACAATTCAAAGGTATGCTGCCGCCATTACATCACCAAACCGTTTTCCCAAACATGTCTAACATCGTTACACAACAAGGAACGAGAATCACCCCCACGAAAAATAGATACCACTCAATTCTGGGACACCAAAAACAGCCACCGAAGGAACCACCACAAACCTAATCTCGATAACTGCAGAGCTAATCGACGATTCAAAAATCATAATCAAAAACCTATCTTACCCCACGGGCCTACTCGAACCTCATCAGAAACGAAGGAAAATAGAATGGAAGATCCAACAAATAATAACTACCCTAACCAAAACTAGGAAGATGGTTTGAGAGACGTGATATCTGCATAAGCAAAATCTCCCAAACACACCAACACCAAGCCACGTTATCTTACCAACAAACCAGAAGAAGATGAAAGAGCCAATCGAAGAACTGTATGCCAACCCACACTAGGAAAATGTACTGAGAGACCTAAAAATCATCAAGGATTAAAAGAAAACCGCAGAGCGAATCCCTCAGACACACCAACATCGAACACACATCACAATCAACACTCCAAAAAGAAAAGGAAAAGAAGCAATCAACTAACCCACGCCAACCTAACTAGAAGGAGGCTTATAAATCCCCCAAGAGCAAACTGCTCCAAACACATCACCATCACACTCATGACAGAGTTAACACCAAACTAAGAAGAAGACACAAAGAAAATCTCAAACACACTAAACCTTTCAGACATACATTCAATAAAAAAAATCAAGCACATCAAACCACCAGGACTTTAATCAATGAAGAAAAACTCAAGCACATCTGGCCAGTATATCCTCGAGGTTTCGTCAGTGAAAATCGCAATCGTTCAATGAAAAACTCTAAAAGATAGTTCATCATGATACCTGAATAGCGTGATGTTTTCACCATTCATTCAAATAAAAATAAAATCAGCTTTTATAAACATACACACAGAGCTCCTAAATCTAACACGCAACACACCTACTCAATCAAATAAAAATAAAACCAGCAAGGATTAAATGTCCAATTATAAAATATCCAAATAAGATACTACTTCCACAAATCAACCAATAAATCGACAAAGGCTAGCTCTCTTATTTCACCTACGGCAAGGTACTACCTACATAAGCTTAGTACTACTACGAGTACTATACTTGTTAAAACCACAAATAAACAATCCACATTAATCCAAAACAATCACGTATTAAACACAAACCCTAAAGTTTAAATTTCAATCTGATTAGCCAAAAACAAACTACTCAAAATTTTGCCAAAGTAATTCTTAGCGTGTCACGTTCTGATGATATTTTCCATTTACATAAACAAATACATATAATACACAGATCTAATTACATCTGAATTCTTTTAATTAAGTATAACTACTGAAAATATTGCTCCTTTCAACTATTGTGCGACCTAAAGGTACATGTTCCAAATTATTGCCTTTCGTTGGCTCGCCAAAATCTTGTTAGCTTTTTACTTACCTTTAGGTCGTTGCTCTTTAATTATTTAACTCAACAATTGAACATTATATAAGTGTACTTGAGGCCCGTCTACTAGCAACAGTGAAGACGTCGCAAATTCTTTAATTAAGATGTTAAAGGGAGCGCCAACAAGTTACTACTTAGGTACACTGATATATGTCAAGAAACTTGTAACTTCACTGTATATCTAAATAAACAATTATTGAACTCAATGCTTGTAATTAAAATAAAAGAGAGCAATGCCCTTAACTAGTTTTATTATCAATCAAAACTTGAGGCATCCAAAATTGGCCTATTATATGAACGAGACGGGGTACCCCTCTTAACTTAAACTACTAGTCTTCCTAATGTTTACACAGCGTTTTCATAGGCAAAATATCATCAAAATCACTTATCTGTTCGTGGTTACACTTGTAGACGTTTAAGGAATCAGATTAACTGTCAGCTTGACAGCTCCCAATCGTCAGCTATCACATGCGGCAAGTAGGCCTCAAAACTGCCTGGTGACTTCCAGCAGACTAAATTTGCAGTAGGTTTTCACGCCTACACTTTTTTGCTATAATTCGAAGTTCAAGATAAAATGCGGTAGATGCCAAAATAACTGTACTACCCTGTTAAACAGGCAATAAACTTTGCAAACGTTATTCCGTGGTTTCCCAAATCGCTTCTAAGCTCGAATTTACATTAGTCGGAAAAATTATACTCGCTTCTTAAATCTCCTACCAGGAAGGTTAGCCAGCAACATTCCCTACTATAGCTAAACCATATGCAATGACGAGATTATCACTTATATACCACGAAACCCCTTGCACTTTCAAATGCTGTTTTTTTCAAAACAAAACCGTTGTTTATCTTTTTCCTCTATTAACGACCAACGCCAATCTGATACTAATTCTCACGAGCTATCATCACATTAATTCCACTTGATCTCTTATTCAACACTTATATACTGTAGATTACTAGTATTAATATCACATGCTTTTAGCAAGTAACAACCGTCGTAGGAAGCTAAAGTTCTTATCGCTTGTCTTGAAGCCTTGTAAATCTATTATAACAAAGTTCTTGTTTAACTCTTTGTTTTCGGCCATTTAAAAAAATATAATACACTTAATACAAATACAAGCGCAATTTGAAAACGTTCTTAACGATTTATGTATATTTATAGGAAATCAGTTTTAAAAATAGAGAATGTGTGTAGTCTAACTGATTAACTTGGTAATAAGAACAAAGTTTTCCTCGATATTTACAATTTAGTTTTAAAAATGTACAGTGAATTTACTTAAATCAAAAATTAATTAATATGTTCATTCACTATCAAGGATACCTTTTACTCATGTAACCGTTTATTTAGATTTTTATTATTTATCGGTTAACTATTACATCCGCTATGTTTGCTTAATTAAATCAGGAAATACTGATGCGGTTAATTCCTTTTACTTAGATTTTTAACATTTAAAGGACGCTAGTTGTATAGTATATATAGGTTTTTTCTTTCATATTATACTAGTTTCAAATAGAAACAATCACAAATCGATTTTTTTTTCGAACAAGCTAACAGTGTCGGGCACCAATTTTAAAAACAAGCGAAATGGAGGGGAAACGATCAATTAAATATTAGGCATTGTTGAAGTATAAGCAAGACATTTATTTAGTGTTGAAATATTTTTCTTTTTACTTGGTAATGAAGCGCAATTCATTCAACCTATATAGTGAGCGTACATTGTCTAAAGTGTTTTTCAGGCCGCTATTACTGTATGAGCGCACTCATCGGGAAGGATTTTAGTAAATATTTAAATTAACTCTGTTAACATTAATAAAAGTGATTCAAATTGATACAGAGTAAATTAGCCCGTATGTGTCCTCAGATGGCGAACTAACTTCTGTTTTATGGTTGTAATGGAACATGTATAAGGCTTTTCGCCTGTATGTGTGTGTAACCATAATTTTCAATAAATTAGCTTTATTAGCTGTTTTATATTCGTAAATGGAACATGAATACGGTTTTTTCCTGTATGTGCTTTACTAATCTGTTTTATCTGCCTCTTTATATTCACCTGTATGTGTTACCATACGTGTCAATAAATTAGCTTAATTTTCTCGCGAATAAGGTTTTTCACCCGTATGTGCCCTCATATGGCGAACTAGCTTCTGTTTTATGTTTGTAATGGAACATGTAAAAGGCTTTTCACCAGTATGTGTGTGTAACCATATGTTTCAATAACTTAGCTGTTTTATATTCGTAAATGGAACATGAATAAGGTTTTTTACCTGTATGTGCCTTACAAATCCGTTTTATCTGCCTCTTTATATTCGCCTATATGTTACCACATGTGTCCCAATAAATGAGCGATATTTGCTTGCGAGTAAGGTTTTCACCCGTATTTGTCCTCAAATGCCGAACTAGCTTCTGTTTCTTTGCTGCATTATACTCCCAAACAGAACACATATTGTAATACATGCAAATCAATTAAAAGGCACCTATTTACAATGCGAAAGCGATATGACCTGTTCAAAGTATGTGCATAATTAAAAAGGCGTTTGCTTGATTGCGGAGTAAATTTTTTAATAATTTTAGAAAACGTAATTGCTCATTAAAAACTAGTTATTAAAATTTTCTCACAGACCAACTGATGTAATAACGTTTACATCTTCCGAGCATTTTTTTTTTCGCTTATTCCTATATAAAGGAACTGTTTTTCGACCATATGATATTAGTTTTAACTAATACTTTTAAATAGAAACAATCACAAAATGAATTCTTTTTTCGAACAAGTTAACAGCTTTGGGCTTCTAGAATTCAAGCCAATTTTACGAATAAGTGAAATGCAAATAAACAAAAACTATATTATTGTAAATATTCAATCGGGTAATCACCCACAATTTGGACGAAACGTTTTTATTGAAACTGAGGATGTACGATCTTACCTTCCAAAACGAATTTCTGAAAAAATGACGGATGAAAATATAACTAAAATTAACAAAAATTCTCGAAAAAATACGCTCTGGTTTTTATTGGTCAAAAAATATGTCTAAAGATTCCAATGCCAACTTATTAAATTTGTGGAACTTTAAGATGTATACAGTAAATTTACCCAGGTAAACCTCACTAATTAATTACTTATTGTTTACTTTATACAGTATTTTGTAGTTTCTAAGAGATATGACACCAACTTAGTGAAATTTATAAAACATTAAGGTATGTAAATTTACCCAAGCAAAGCAACCAATTGTTTATTCTATTAATTTATAGGCCATTAAGTCATGTAAGACAACTAATTGCTTATTGCACTAATTTTTAAAATAAGCATTTTTAAAAGTTGTCGTTTTTATTACAGCTCATACTAGAATGTAAAAGTGAAGGTTATAACATCATATAAAAGCGCTATTTTCAATCTACGCGAATGTGGAGAAACAGAAGAATGGTGTTCCGAAAATACTGAGATTTATCAAAAACACATTCCGTTTAGTACAGCCTATTATTTAAAATGTTTATATGATGATAGTTTATCGACCCCTTAACATCTTCCTCCTCGCATTGCTCGCATTCTTTGCAGACCATTTGAGAATCCACCAAAGGAAGTGTTAGAAAAACGAAAAAGAAAAATTCTGTGCCACAAAACAACTCATCGGATGACGAAATTCTTGTGTACACAGTGTGAAAAGCTAGTATAGTATGTCTGCAGTGTTCTAAACCGAAATGTTACAACTGTATAACGAGTGATATTTAGAACATGTAGGTTTTTTAGTATTATATTATTGGTTAACACAAATGTGTTCTTATACAATACAATTGTTTAATGTAATTGTGCATGTATTAATTTTTTCCCGAAAGACAACAGTATCCTAAACGACACGTTTCTCGGTAAAAAATTTAGAATATGTAATATTAAGCAGTCAACAAACCTCCACAGCTAAATGCAAACTGATAAGAGATAGGAGCAGTAGAGGATGGGCTATCTATCGATCGCCATCTGTTATAGTAATCTGTAGATAAATTTTCGCCTGCGCTCGGGTATAGTCCACCAGTGATAGTCATTAGCTGTTCAGATTTGTTATCGTGCAGTTCGTAAAACTCACATAAATAGCTAATAATAATACAACAACAAGAACAATCAACAATATGAATACATTATATAATTTTTGGTAAAATTTATTATTTTAAGCTGCGCTATTTGAAAAAAGTTGATATGCAACGCTTTGAAATATTTTACACAATTGATGATAGTGATACTATTCTACGTCGAGAGACAATGGATGTTAATTTAGATTTAGTATTGCAATAATTACAAGTGTACAACTGGGCAAACAAACGCAAAATTCTAATTTCCTGTTATAATTTGTCGTCGAACAATAATTTTCAAAGTGTAAATTTTCTGGATAAAACCAAACTATTGACAATTTTACCTACAGTTGTAAAATATGTATATGTTTCACAATAGTTGTTCAGATAAAGCAACAGCAGCAGCTGCTAATGCAGTTGTATTAGTATATTATACAAAGTGCATCGATTAATTTTAAAAAATTGTAGGATGTGCAGTTAACCAACATAGAAAAAAGTTTGCCGAATATTCACACTGGGAATTCGTGGGGAATTGGTTGGTTTTTTACCCTTGCCTCTTCAACACCTGTTAAATACAATATTCGAAAATGTTTTTCCGATACCTCAACATGTACATCTTTATCGAAAGCCTAACCGACACCACATTCGAGATGGGGGTCCATTCCTCGCATAGACAACACTAATGCGAGCGAAGAGTCACTAATAATGCTAAAATCACACAGCGACATAAATAGAAACAAGTAAAAATATGAATTCCTTCTTTGGAACAAGTTAATAGCATCGGCTTTTTTGAAATCAAACCAATTTTCAGAATAAGTGAAAAACGTAGTCCATACTTAGTCCCTGTGCCAATGCATGTATGTAATCAAGTAACCATTGGTGTATCAAAATATAAATGTATCAAGCTGTTTGAATTATTATTGTGATTAAATCAACTTGAATTACATTTCTCATAGACATTTTAACCATTTTTGACATGGTTTCTACTAGTATATATACCGGTACATATTCCCTGTATTCAATTAAAAAAGTACACATCAAAGCATTGCGAGTATTTGCTATGCAAACAATTATACCACAAACCTGGTTATCCGAAAGTAAACACAGTTCTAGGCCAAGGTAATATAATTGAGATAAACAGTGTACTTAATACATACTCCGGTCGGGTATACATTTTTTAATCAATATATGTCATATATGCTAAGGACATTTATAAAAGATCTGTGTTTCATTTGTGTAAAACCTGTATATTTGGCAGTTTAGTTAATATTTTTATTTTTAACAATACTACATGTATGTTTTCACCAAAAAATACAATTATATTTTCAATATTGTTCGCTGTTGGGTTATGATGCGTTTTTGTGTTCATAAAATAGTTGCTCAAAAATATTTAAACATGCCAGACGGACTGCGATGGCTCTTCAATATTTCCTCTATTATGCACCTCCTCTTCTTGTTCTTAACGCTTTAGTTCTTTGATAATCGCTGCTGAGCCATTTGTTGCAAGAACCGGGGCCGTAACGTATAATTTCCGTATGTGGTTCAACTGTTGCAAGAGTTTTTCTTTATTAGGGCCGGGCATCGCACGTCGAACGGCGAGCGGCCGTTGGGAGAGATGCAACGGAGAGATGCAAACTAAATCGGAAGACGTTCCTCAGACAGACAGACAGACAGACAGACAGACAAACAGACAGACAGACAGACAGACAGACAGCTAGACAGACAGACAGGCAGGTAGGCAGACAGACAGCTATTTACTAGTATTAAATTAAAAACAGTTTATTAACTTTAATAATTATTAAAGTTAATAAACGCGTTTTGACTAAAAACACGAAAAAATCTGCGCAATCTGATTATTTAATCTTGAAGTTTTTAAAAATTGATTTCTATATATTGCAATATGTAAAAGGTGGTCGACTGAAGTCAAAATAACTCTGTAAGCCTATCTAATTACTGGGATTTAAGTTGAATTAGGCAGCCAGACAGACAGGTTCAAACCAAGAAGGTCTACCGAGAGCAGAGAGCATCTGTCTGACTGTTTGTCTACCTCTTTGTCTGTCTGTCTGTCTGCCTGTCCATGGTTGATAACTATCAGAATATGGAAAGACAACAACATATCGAAGAAAATAAAATGCAGATTGGTACAATGTCTAATCTTCCCCCATTCTAACATTCGGCAGCGAATCCTGGACTCTCAGACAGAAAGAGAGGAAGAAAGTCGATGCCACAGAAATGTTCTGCTGGTGGAGAATGCTGAACATTTTATGGTCAGAACACCGCACAAATGTATCAATACTCCAAGAACTAAATATCAAGAGACGACTGTCGAACGAAATACAAATCAAAACATTAAGATACTTTAGACATATTATGAAAAAAGAACCCGACAACATGGAAAGATTAGTAATACAGGGGAAGGTTGAAGGAAAAAGATCCAGAGTCCGAGCACCTTCCAGGTGGATAGATCAAGTCACAAAGTTAACCGAAAAGTCTATGCATACATTCACGACCGAAGCACAAGACCGAGTAAAATAGAGTAGAACAATATAAGATGCCGTAGTGGCGACTACATTCCCTACTAGGAATTAAAGACTGAGGAGGAGGAGGATACTACTACAAGGGCTATTACCACTGCAATCAATTTTAAGCCAGTTATTGAGCACCTGTTAGTGATGGAACGCATACTCTGGCTAAATTTATTAAATTATGATCGGCCATAGCTATTATAGTAGTACAATAATATTTTATGTAGTTAATATTTACTGCGAAACGTGCTTTTCAGACGTTTTAATGCACTTGAATACTAAACTAATGAACTAGCATTTTTTGGAAGCAGAAAAATTTGATACCCTAGTGATATATGGTTAAATAACTTTCATATATACTACTACAAGGGCTATTACCACTGCAATAAATTTTAAGCCAGTTATTGAACACCTGTTAGTGATGGCACGCATACTCTGGCTAAATTTATTACATTCTGATCGGCCATAGCTATTATAGTAATACAATAATATTTTATGTAGTTAATATTTACTGCAAAACGTGCTCTTCAGACGTTTTAACGCTCCTGAATACTAAACTAATAAACTTGCATTTTTTGGAAGCAGAAAAATTTTATACTTTAGTGATATATGGTTAAATAATTTTCATATATACTACTACAACGGCTATTACCACTGCAATCAATTTTAAGCCAGTTATTGAGTACCTGTTAGTGATGTCACGCATACTCTGGCTTAATTTATTAAATTCTGATCGGCCATAGCTATTATAGTACTACAATAATATTTTCTGTAGTTAATATTTACCGCAAAACGTGCTTTTCAGACGTTCTAACGTACCTGAATACTAAACTAATGAACTTGCATTTTTTGGACGCAGAAAAATTTGATATCCTAGTGATATATGGTTAAGTAACTTTCTTATGTACTACTACAAGGGCTATTACCACTGCAATAAATTTTAAGCTAGTTATTGAGCACCTGTTAGTGATGGCACGCATACTCTGGCTTAATTTATTAAATTCTGATCGGCCATAGCTATTATAGTACTACAATAATATTTTCTGTAGTTAATATTTACTGCAAAACGTGCTTTTCAGACGTTCTAACGTACCTGACTACTAAACTAATGAACTTGCATTTTTTGGACTCAGAAAAATTTGATATCCTAGTGATATATGGTTAAGTAACTTTCTTATGTACTACTACAAGGGCTATTACCACTGCAATACATTTTAAGCCAGTTATTGAGCACCTGTTAGTGATGGCACGCATACTCTGCCTAAATTTATTAAATTCTGATTGGCCATAGCTGTTATTGTAGTACAATAATATTTTATGTAGTTAATATTTACTGAAAAACGTGCTTTTTAGACGTTTTAATGCACCTGAATACTAAACTAATAAACTTGCATTTTTGGCAGCAGAAAAATTTGGTAAACTGGTGATATATAGTTAAATAACTTTCCTATATACTACTACAAGGGTTATTACCACTGCAATCAATTTTAAGCCAGTTATTGAGCACCTGTTAGTGATGGCACGCATACTCTGGCTTAATTTATTAAATTCTGATCGGCCATAGCTATTATAGTAGTACAATTATATTTACTGTAGTTAATATTTACTGCAAAACGTGCTTTTCAGACGTTCTAACGTACCTAAATACTAAACTAATGAACTTTTTTGGACGCAGAACAATTTGATATACTAGTGATATATGGTTAATTAACTTCCTTATACAGTGTGTCCCAGATTGAGTGGAATTGCATGGATAACTTTCTTATCATTGAAGATGGAGATTTGTTTAAATGGGCAATGTCTTGCAGTTTCATATGCTGATGTAAAATCTGTTGAAAAAGTTTAAAATGTCGAACCAGTCAAAAGTTATTAAAAAAAACTAAAACCTGTCATTTCCTTGTATGTCAAATATTTTTGTAAGCATAAGAGATACGAAATGCACGCCATAGGCTATGTAATTTTTTAGCATGTCTTGCAATGGTTTACTGCCCACAGCAATTCTGATAACCTAATTAACAAGAAATAAATAATTTCATAATGACGGGTAAAGGAGCAGTGCGAGCAAACCAATTATTGCAAAGAGCAATGAAAAAGGCACCTATCGAAAGGACACAGACAATCAGTGCAGTGATAAATAAACTCATGTGAATCAGTGCATTTAAACTAAGTGATTAAAAGCAGAGCAAAGTAAAAGTGACAATTTCCAAGAAAAGACAGTTTAGTATTTAAGCAAAAACAGTATATCAAAACTATAGTTCATAAGTTAAAACATAATATCAAACCTCATTTCTTAAAAACAAATGTAAATCACTAGGTATACGCTGATTTCTTGTACATGCAGATCATTTGTTGTTGTAATCAATTTTGAGGTTAAAGAACTGCCAGAACGAATTTGAGCGTTTGCCATACTACACTGGTTAATTTGTCATACACCAAAGTATTTGTAATATTAGTTGTTGAACCTACCCCTGTTGAGATTAGAGTTTTTCTTATACTACACCGGAGTTTTGCCATAAAATATTGCAAATAGATAAAATACAAAGAGCAATAAACCGTTTATTGCGATAATAGTTAGTTATTACATCATTTTCTTTAGCCCTGAGATTGACACAGAAATTCTTGATTGAAACTATTTAATTTATAAGTTGTGTGATACGTCCCTATTTATTTATCTTATATATATTTTTACATAATAATTGAGGGGGCGAACATTACAATATACCGGGTGACCATAAATGCTTGTGATTTTTTTTCTTAGGTTGGAACTGTTAATGTTGGTTACCCTGCTGTCAATTTTAAGTCTGTCAAATTCGAGGTTTGCAGGTTAGGTTTTGTGTCAGTTTGTGTCAAAACTGACTGAAAACCTAACCTGATAACCTCAATGTTAATGAATCAAACACGTAATGCTGATTGTTTTCATTATTAAATTTCAGTCTTTTTACTTCCTTTTACTATAAAGGATGTATTGGATTCACCCCAAAAATTCGAAATTGAGTTTTCAACGGATCTTCACGTTTTAGAGTCCCATGATCCCAAAAAACATATTTTTTTTCATTGGTCTGTCTGTCTGTCTGTCTGTCTGTGTGTCTGTCTGTGAACAGAATATCTCAAAAACGAAAAGAGGTATGGCGTTGAAACTTCATATATAAGTTTTGTGTACTATGTAGATGAGACAGCAAGCTTTTGAAGAAAATCGCATAACCGGAAGTTGGTGTTTACTCTTGTGATTTTTCAGTTTTTTTCGATTTTTTCAAAAACGGCTCTAACGATTTTTTTTAAACTTTACATTTTTCTTACATTTTTAATGTGTATTGATGTGAGATAGGTGATTTTCCAGTTGAATACTTCTAAAGAGGGTTTCTTTTGTTTTTTTTTCTATTTTTTTTTATTAACTCCTATTTTAAATAAAACACCCGGTATATTATTACATTTTTGAATTCACCTTAAAATTCTAGAGAAAATTTTTCTCTTCAACTAACACTCGATTTTGTACCGTTTTTGTAGAATTTGTAATTTTTGAAAATTTTTAACAAATGGTTAAAAATTAAAAATGAAATTTTTGACTAATTATAAGATCACTGTAAAAGGAAGTTGTGTGAGTGTATCACACCAGATTTTTATATATTTAGATATGCTTACTACTAAAATCACATTATTTCAAAGTGCAAGAATGCGTTCTTTACTAGGTTGCTGTCGTATGTCATAACATACAGTTAGCGTTTAGCAACGCCGCTATGAGCAATTCTGCGAGACATGCAGTTGTCACACATTGAACTTTCATGAACTAGTGCATGCACTGCTGGTTTGCATTTTTAAAATGAAAGTTGAATCTGTTTAATTTGATATTAAACAAAATTGTTGGGAAGTAACAAACGACTTCCGGGATTGGAACGTGTCATGACTGAGGTCAAAGAACTCAACGTTTCGCCCATTTTCGTAAAGGGCTTCATCAGGAGGAAAAGCAAAAGAGCACGGTAACTCAACGTGTAAACCACGCCAGAGGCGAAACTCTTTTGCAAGGAAACGGATAGAAGAACACGGTAACTCAACGTGCAAAGAGTTTCGCCGTGAAAGCCTCCAAAATCATCAAAATTGTTGGAAATTGTATATCGGTTTCATTCTTAAAACTTACATCAAATATTTGACCAACTCTTCCAATGATGACTGTTTTACTTAAATTACCATTGATATCTTTTACGTGGGTGGGCTGTTATATAATGCACACATGCTTGTAAAACGCGAACGAAAAGAGCAGGCGAGATGGGGCAAAAAATAAATAAAAGTACAATTCTTTAGCTTCACAATCATATAATTATTTTTCAACACATTTCTCCCAACGCGTAACAAGTTTCTTTATTCCGTCATTTGTTAAGCCATTTTGTAACCTTCAGCAACAAAGCTGACTATTTAAGCTTTCTGTACAGCCTATCTGTACTTCAAATCTGATTCCAACATTTTTAACTTTTATCACAAAAACTTACAGGCGCAAGATCACTTCTTGTTCATTTGAATTTGAATACCTTGTTTATCGACGCGGCTGCCCCGCTTCGATCATCTTGGGCCACCCTTTATCACCGTTGGCTCGCGTAAATCCAGTTATTTCCGCCGAAGCTTACGCCTCTTGATTGGCTAAGGCTCCGCGTGGTTACGCGGTTGGTAGATCTTCGCATGTTTTGCAAGCAGAGGGGAGTCGGCTCAAAGCTATCGAGTGCGGCGCACGTGGTTGTGGAGTGTCGTTTTCCTGGGGTTTTCCAAGGGCGGCGTCCAGCGATGTCGTTATGAAGTGTTCCTTCATTCCCCACTGGTCTTGGGGAATTTGTTAGCAGGACGCGCAGAGTGCCGGTAATTCTCTCGTTGTACCCAGTCGCATGTGTGTGACCAATTCAAAATAAACGCCGTCGTTCGGCGGATTCGTTACCAAAGTAAATGCTCTCGTACTGCTCCCGCAGTTAACCTTAGGCGCTGCTAGCCTGCCATACTGTACCGCACCGCTCAGGAGACGTCAGCAAACACAGTTACCATTTCAAGATATTGTGTAACCAAGTAGCTATTTTGCTTGCGATCTGAACTTACTACCATGTGTGTGTTAATGATTCAGTGTCTAACTTGTCGCTCGCAGAGTGACTGAATTGTCATGCATGTAGCAACCTATGAAATTACCATATTTCCGGCCGCCATTGTTGTAAATCGAAACGCTTCAGCCGTTTGTGATTCATAGCTTTGGGCGCGGCAAAATCAAGTGAGTTTGTCGTTGTGGTCTGCGCCGTGTCGCAGGCTCACTTGCGCGAATAATCAGCTGTGTAGTGCGTGACCCAATTACGCGAGTTTGTCGTTGTGGGCGATGGACTGTGATCGCTCTTACCTGCAAATCAATCGTTGTTTGTATCTGAACTAAAAGTAACCATTACTCTGCTGTAAACTTATGTGTTTCTTTTAACACTGAACCTTTGCTTTGTGTACGTCCAGTTAAGCGATGCAATTACTGCCAATTTATGTGCTCCGGGCACCTTCACCAATAATTAACTATTTGTTCTGCGTTTGGCTTCACCCCGCGACACGATCGCTGTAAAGTAGTGGGCCTCGGCCGTATTTATTATTCATATTTAATAAATAACGTTCGGCAGTTCGCTTAACGGGTCGACCAAGGTCTGTTGTTTTGGTATTGAACGTTTGATAGATTTATGTGTTCTAGTATTAGCGCGCGAACTCCAGCTGGGGGCACTTATTTAAGCCCTACGTTTATTTAAGGCTACATATTCGTTGATTCTTTGTTGTAACGTCAGTCAATAGATACCTATGTGATTTAGAGATTTATTATTGTGTACGACCTCTGCATGCTCTTTCCATATTAAACAACTAGTGCCAAGATCGATGTACAACGGAACTTGACCGTTGGAGTGTGCAGGTAGGTCTGGCAACGCCCCCGCATTGGCAGTACTTACCCGAATTAGTAACGCAAGCACCTATTTCTCGATTTTGTAATCTGAGTTCGATATTTCTAGAGTACTTTCATGATGTAGTACCCAGTGTACTTTCCGTCCCGTCTAACCGTCCAGGTCCGGTTACACGAGTATACTTACAGCCGGTCTTATAAAGATCACTAATCTGACGTTAACTTTAATTCGTTGTTAAAATAAACAAAAGCGCATCAAAACGTTAGTGCTTATTACATTTTATTCATTAGTAAACAAATTTTGATGCGCTTTTGTTTATTTTAACAACGAATTAAAGTTAACCTCAGATTACTGGTCTTTATAAGACTGGCTGTTAGAGACAGACTTGGTGGCGCCCTTCTATTTTTGATTTACCCCGTTCATGTCACGCCACGCTTGCCCAGTGACGTACCGTTTGAACCACGCCCAACTCTCTGAGCGCTTCAGCCGGGGCCTTTAGCCTGTTTTAACGAATCTCAGGGCAAGCGTGCCATCCTTTCCCGGACTTAACCAGTCGTGCGATACTCACCTCGCGTGAGTGTCGCTAAGTCATTTTAATATCGTAACACACTGAAAATTTCTTCCGACTTTTCTCGATTCCAGGACGCCACAACTGCCTTCACCTCATCGTTTGAGATGTAATTATTACCCTTGAAGAGTCTCTTGAGTAGAGGGAAAAAATAGAAATCGCAAGGTGAGCGATCGGGGGAGTAGGGAGGGTGTGGAATCGGTTCAAACTTTAGCTTCCGCAGAGCCTCTTCGGTTGCGCGTGAGGTGTGGGGACGAGCGTTGTCATGTTGTAAGATTATTGGCGACAGGCTGCCTCTAACGCGACAATTTCGATGTCGAAGCTGTTTTAGAGTCTCTATGTATTTAGAAGAATTTACCGTTGCCCCTCGTTCCAGATAATTGGCACATAAACTCCTTTGACATCCCAAAACACAGTCAAAAGAAGTTTTTTTGAGATGGTTGCGTTTTTCGTCATTAATTGCGGCTTTACACACCGATTAATAGTAGTCCTATTAACAGTATCGTCTGCATAAACAGCTATAAATTTCCGTAGGAACCACGTTCTCAGCAGTTAAAAATTCGATAACCGCGAGCTGTTGAATTAGCGTTGACATGGCAAGAGAACACGTCTCCATATTCCGTTACTAAAAAACGAACTGATGCAGGAAAAACTTTCAAACGCATGCGCATAGAGGAGGCATGTAGCTTCCAAATGTAGCCGTGCGCGTCTCTGTCGGTCATTTCGTTCGCGTTCTACAAACATGTGTGTATTATATTTCAGTCCCACCCTCGTATATTAGTAAAACAGCGGTTTATAGCGTCCTTGGTTTTACTATTAATACTGCTTTTTCGTTGCATTTTATTAAGCTTTACCGAAGTGTCAACTTGAGAATCCCGGCGACCTTAATTTTGACGTAGTTATATTTTGTAACTAAACTGTTGTACACTGCTAAAATAATATAAATGCAAGGCCTGCTCTGAATGATACAGCAAAAAAACGGACTATACTATATATTTTTAATAGTTGCGGATTTATGGAAAACCACGTACCTACTGGATTGATTTGTACACTTACCCGTTTGCTTCAATAATTGTGTCCTTAGCTAGCTGCTCCAGCTTCTGCACTCACTTTTCTAGCGCGTAATAACTCGGCTTCATTAAAATCTGGCGCTAAGTGTCAAATTGAAGTACGTTTGTCCAAATTGAGTTAACTCTTAACTTTTAAGTATTAGGAGTGACTCTGCTTCCACTGCAGTTCACAGGATGCCTACCGTTTAAATCACGGCCTGCTGAATTGTGTGATAAATGTCACTTTATACGGCCTGGGCATTTTTTTGAAATCCATTGTTGTTTTCATATCTGAGAAAACGCCAATTTTGGCCGTTTGGCGCCACATACCCACGATGACATTTAAATGACAACGGCTGTCAAGACTAATTCGTGTTTAGAAATGATTTTTTAAATGCAGTATCAGTAGAATAAAGACCTATTGTTTTGAATGTAATATAACTATGAATGGTGTAATCTATTTAGTATCGCGTAAGTACCTTAGATATCTATAGTTTTAATATTTTTCTTGAGAGAGGTGTGAAACTTCAAGAATTCGTAGTTGAAGACGGATTCATATTTTCAGGCAGGTATTTTTTGGATAGCTCACACATTTGCTCTAAAATAGCACATCATATACAGATAATCGTATTTCTAACAAATTTGGAAGATGTTCTAGGTGGTAATAGTCTAATAGTAATGAAGTATTTTATTCTATGTGTTATTGCAATGTTGTAAGTTTATGTTTAATTTATTGTAAAAATGTTAAAATTAAACATTTAAAAGTTATTTCTTTTATTAGATATCTATCTGTAAATGTAGTAATTAAAAAAGTAATAAAGGAAGTGCAATTTGATATTATAGTCTTCGCCCAGAAGAAGTTACTCGGAAACACCTTTCTTGAAAGCTACAACTAACAATTCGTTCCCGTTGTTTGTGGATACCTATTTAAATAAAAATAGAAAGTAGAAATCGCTAAAAAGGTACGTTTTTTGAAGCACCAGTACGATAATTTAAATTTAGCTCTCAGGCCATTTCTTTCGTAAAACTTAGTTGGAGGTAAATTCATGATAAGATCTTTCCCAATTGCTATATTTGCACGTTGTAGTACCGCTTCCTATTTTAACAATACCAAACGCAATCATAAGCAATAATAACGAATAAGTTAATCAACAAATTATACTGTGAACGTAAATAATGTAAATGAGAAAATACACGAAAAAAGTAGCAGGAACCTGATCAAAAAACACAATAGAAAATCAAAGTAAAAAATCACGGGAGGGGTATATTATTGTAAAATTTTAAGAAACGCCGTAAAATTTAATCAAACATTTGCATTGTAGTCAACGTAGTAACTGATGTTACATTGCAAATTTTAAATTCCCGCTCGTGGGTATACAGCGCTCTACGGAGAATCGCTAAACTTCACATATGCCCAGGCCGCATACAGCGACGTTTGTCAAACAATTCACTGCAGAGCTGGGCAGTAATTAATTACTTTTTAATTAAATTACTAATTAAATTCCTTTTTGTGTATTTTCCTTGAAATTGAATTACTTTTCAAAATGCGGTAATTGTAATTGGGAATTGCCAGTTTTGCTAAAAAGTACTTGAAAATTACTTTTTGAAAGTAATTAATTACCACATTCAATTACTCAATTACTACATTCAATTACTCAATTACTTTTGTGTAATTAAATTACTCTAAAGTATTTAAATTACTTTACAAGTATTTGAATTACCTGTGGTAATTGAAATTACTCGAGGTAATTGAATTACTTTGTGGTATTTCAATTACTGAATTACTGACCTCGATTGGGTGCCAAATCTCCAGAACGCAAAAAAAAAGTTAAGTTACATATTAAGCAAACCGCAATAGGGTAATTCTCTGCGCAATAGAAGCCTAAATTATCTGGCTAGCAGGCTAAGAATATTAGAGTATTACCATTATTGAATCAATTTAATTCTGTTGATTTAATAGTGGTTTATTGTTTGTTTTTAACTCGGTAATCTGATCGCGGATACTATGGGTCAGATTTGAGCCTGAAAATTCCCTTATCATCGCTTCAGAAGGAATGATGTTTATGTCACGTATTTGCCATTATTATTAATCGCTGCGAATCCAAACCGCAGTTTTTGCAATACTTAGCAAAGTCGACAAATAAAGTCCTGTTGACCGCCGGTTAGGTTTGGATTTTGGACGCTTGATTTACTTTTTTATGGTGTGAAGTACCGGCTCGTTTGAAAATTTTGTTCGTGTTTGGTTATTTTTTTAAGTGAAATTATAAAACAGATGTTCACTGGATCGGAAATAAGACTACCCAAAAGAGTTCTAATTTCCTCACAAAAACATCTATTTTACAGATTTAGAAATAAAATCAGCTAATTTAAATTTTTTTAACAACGTAAGTAAAAAATTTTTGTCGTTTTTGTCACTACACATAATTAAAATGATCTTTATTTAAAAATATCTTTTACGTTTCGCTAATTCATTGTTAGCTTCATCAGAAACATTGGTTTAAAATATAGGACAAAAGGACATTTACTATAACAATCTGTAAAATATAGGTAGATATTAGTGTTTGGACTTGTGAAAGAATAAGTATCCTCAATTATGTCAATTTACCTGTCTTTTGTTTTCAAAAAGTTTAAGTAGTTGGAGTGGTAACATCTTTTATTGTTGATACGATCTCGTTAGATAAAACATTCTTAGTTTTCATAGTTTGTAGCTGTTTTTGTATCTGCTGTACAAATTCTTATTTCAATCAGCGGTTTTCAAGTAGGTTTATCAGTCACCTGTCAACTTTCAACAGTACCTGATCAACACCAAATTGATATTTTGTTTTAAAATTTCAAGTTACCTAATACATTTTTTATAGCTATTTGTATTACTACGGAGTAAAATGTATCATTCCCTCCCGCGGATGTAGTTTAATTCTTCAGCGTTAGCGAGAACAGCACCTATAAGCCGTTCACGGCCTTTTTGGGACAGAGTTGGCTATGATTTTTTCTTTTCATGTTGGACTAACTGATTCGTTGATGTAGCGGATGCAACTTTTTTTTCTGTCAGTGTCTGCTGGACACTTTCTGGCCACCACATTGCCAGATTTATTGTTTTAATATTCGTAAGAAAATAAATGATTTATCAAATGTGTAAAAATAATTTGAATTTCCGTCAAAGGAAAAGTCAAAATGCCCAAATTATTTTGTTACAACAAAAAATTTCCATTAAACAATGCTACCTCCAATTTAAAAAGGACAGACCAAATTTAAAAAAACGCGAGTCGATGTGGAGACTAGAGAATATCCGGCAACAATGTACCTATTCAGAAAATATAACCTTAAACTGAAAACAACCTAACCTAACACAAAAAGTGTCAATTTCCATGAGGGAGTTTAGTTGCAACAGAGGTTCTGCCAACAAAATTACTAGATGATCATAGCCTCACCTGACCCAAAAAGATCGTGAACGGCTTATAATCAATTGTAATCATGCAAGGGAGAAAATTACGTTTTAGTCCAGAGCTATACATTCAACACTTTTACATTTTTTGATGTGGCAATCTCTTGTATTCAGCTGCATTCAAAAATATTTAAATATGAAAACCAGGAGGTTAGTTGATTTATTATTAATCACATTGCTTCCCGTCTTTAATGGCAACGGTAGTCAATGTATTATATTCCTTCCCACTGCCATTGGAAACCGATCAGGGACCCAAACGTATATTTTCGGGAAACCCCTAACAGGCGACAAAAAATGTTACTTTCGTATATACGGGTAAGAGAATATTTTCTAACTGAGCCAACAAAAAGTACTCAAGTTGCGCCAATTGAATCACCACGTAGTGTTCTACAAAATCTAAATAGAAATTTGCTGTCAAACAATTAAAAAATCTAATGCTCCATCCTTCGTTCTTCGGCCTCATGTCAGGCGTATTTAATAGTACATTGTTATACAAGTTAAGAAAAGTGAGAGTTTTTGAACGTTTAATTTACGAGCGAGCGATGCAAAACGAGTGGATTAATTTATTACGAGCATGGAAAAATTACTTTTATAACATATTCAGCGTGCTATTTTTTCTAATATAATTAGAAAATGTAGCCAAAATGAAATTCGACATTTCTTCACATTTTTTTTTTTTTAAATCGGCAATCAAGAACGTCGAAATCGGCAGTGAAGTACGTCGAATTCTTCAAATAAAATACCAGAAATGGGCAGTGAAGTAATACATTGTTTTACGACTTTTTTTAGGCGGCTGGAAGATAGGTAAACGTCAACCGACGTCAACATAACCTACAAAAGTTGGTTAAAATGTTGTAATTTTGCGATTTGAAAAAACAATGTACTCCACGGCACTGGAAGTTCCTTTTTATTCCTCATGTGGTTTATTTGCTTTGGCCCTACGGGCCTCGGCAACTAAATCCGCAATCGTGATAAAAAGCTCAACTTCAGTGATAACCTATGTGGAAACTAATATAAAAAAACATATACATTTGAACTTTCAGGTCCCTCTACCTTCTTACTGAAGGGACTTTGTACTAAGGTATATTAGGTTTAAACGGTTTATTATAACCTAAGGAATCTATGCCAAATCGGTGTCGCATTTTTTTGGGACACCCTGTATAATTGTTATCCTTGGATTTATTTATTTACTTACATTTTACTTCAAAACAAACTAAAAACTTTTGGTTTTGGTGAACGGTGCATGTAGCTACAAGATTTAATTATCAAAAAACCTTCAAAAGTGAAAGAGTATGTAGGTTACTATGGCTAACAAAACATAAAAATTAAGCATTTTTAGATTACGATTACGAATCGACACAACACTAATGATAGTTGCAACTTGCAAGAAGGTTCTACTAAATAAAACTACGTATATGACAATAATTTTTATTGAAAGTAATTGAAAAAGTAATTGATGTTTTACAATTACAATTACTAAGTAATTGCTAATTGAATTACTATTTCCTGTGAGTAATTGAATCACTGGTAATTAAATTACTGCACTGGGCGGTAATTAGTAATTAGTAATTAACTACTTTTTAAAAGTAATTTGCCCAGCTCTGCAATTCAGCAGGTCGTGGTTTAAATTAATATTTCCCACGTCCACATACGAAAGTGACAGTTTCCATAAGGTCAAGTAGCCACGAAAAATGGCAATATTATTCACTCGGTCGGTATTATAACAAACGTGTTTGTTATGAAAAATTTACAGTTATACAGTGAAGTAAATATGTCATTTTAACTTAAAAACTGCTGACAATATGTCATTTTAACCTAAAAAAACTGAAAACGTGTCATTTTGACCTAAATATTACAGACAATCTACTAACCGTATCGTACGCTCGTATTTTAAGTCACTCGGCTCCGCTACGCTCGTTTCTCAAATATACTCGCACGATATACTCCACTTTCGCAGCTTGTTACGTAATATACTATCGTGGCTCGCTTTGATTTCCCTGCATTTAGGGTTTTGAGCGCATGCAAGACGCAAGTGTGACGCGCTTTTAGGTCAACTGCAGATGCAACCATAAATTTCTATCAGGGAATAGCAGAACTCACGCAAGGCTTTACTATTTCCTGCACTGTCTAAATTTTGAGTGTTAAGTACTCGGGCTATAAACTATAAGCATATAGTTCAAATGATTAATAATACTGATCTGTTGTGAGGGTTAAGTAGACCAGGAGAGAGGATAGTTTTAATTATTTTCCATGGCGTTAAATCAGTTGACGTGTGTAAACTACCCATTTAATATTTATTTATGATACAAGTGTTTTATAATGCAAACAATCGGCCAGAGAAAATTAATTGAGAGTGAGCTAAAGTAGGTACTTATAAGCCACGGGAGTGAGTTGAGTACCTACTTATAGTCTCGAATTATTTATTATCATCCACGGTGTTAAGGGTAACGTGGGTTATGATGTAAACAAGCTAGTAATAGCCCAGTTTACTTGTTTAAAACGAACTAGTAAAACACTATATTACTATTGAGTATTGGATAAAAGTTATAGAACAACGTATTACCAAGCATGAGTATACCGGGTGGTTGATCATACCTCTGAACATAGGCAATTTACATGGCTTATCACGGTTATGCATATTCCTGCTCACCATTTTTATGGGGAAAGATGGTAGTGGTACTAAATTAAAGAGAATCATTTTCCGCGTCGTTTAGTATCAAAAACTTATTGGATAATATTAATTGTGCATAAAATTATTAATTTTAAGATTTCGATATTCCCAAACATAAGTGAGGGGAATATATAAGTTATAAAATTAATATTTTTATGCTCAATTAACATTATCCAATAAATATTTAATATTAAACGACGCGGAAAATTATTCTCTTTAATTTAGTACCACTATCATTTTTTTTTCATAAAAATGGTGAGCAGGAATATGCATAACCGTGATAAGCCATGTGAATTGCCTATGTTCAGAGGTATGACCAACCACGCGGTATACCTGCATAACAACATGCTTAATTAAAATATTATTAAAAACTAGTAGAAACTTAAAATAATTTATAAAATAATAAAATGTTATAAAAGCATTATACTTGGCATATGTTATTATATAATATCAATATCTAAAATCCACCACATTTTTCTACAGAGTTGCGATCCAACCTTTATCGGGAGCGGACGTGCGAGTGTCTCATACTCGTTTTATTTTCGATAAATAAGGAAACGTGATAAGAACAATAATCTAAGCATTCTAAGCCGCTAGCCGGCACAGTGCAGTGTAGTGATAATACATTAAAGTGCTAAATTTAACCCAAATTTAGTTAAAGCCAGCAAGAAAACGTTACCGGCATATAATGGACCTGGTATGTTCCACACCCAACAGGGAATATCTTCCAATATACAAGCTGGACCACAGTTAACAAATCCACAAATGAATCAAATACACTCCCACCAATCAATGAGTCAACCAAGTATGATGGATACCAATTATTATTTACCTCAATATACACAAGTAAACCCGTCAATAAACAATCGGCAACATAATAGCAACCAGCAATTATACAGAAGAAGCAAATTGCGCGCTACGCGCACGTAAAATAGGAAACGCTAAAGGTCAACCTCCGAGCCATAACGTGAGATTTTATGTGGTGCCACAGACAGACAAACACACATTAAGGAAAATTATATTATAGATGTCATCTACGAGTGACGACGAATACAATACGCACGTAAGCGAACAACGAAGTGAAAACGCAAGGCAAAAAATAAAAATATACGAAAAAAAATAAATATAAACTCTGAAAATCAAATTCCAAACATACAATTAACAAATAAATATAGTACGCTCACTAATAGTAATGAACAAACCACAAACTCGAACAGCGCAGGAAACAGCATCCCCAAACCTCCATCTATCTTCGTATATGGCGTAGTAAATTTTCCAGATATGGTAAAAGCACTTCAAGACATCGTAGAGAATGAGCAATACAGCACAAAAAGTATGGCAGATAACACAATAATAATTAACTGCATTACTCCATACACCTATCGAAAAATGATCAAGTTTATGAGGGACAACAATATTATACATCAAACCTACCAGCCTAAAGAAGAGCTTGCCTACAGGGTCGTCATAAAATATCTACACCACACAGTTGACACTAACGATATTAAAGAAGAACTAACTAATACTGGACACAAAATAAGAAATATAATCAATGCAAGGCATAGAATGACCAATAATCCATTAAACCTATTCTTTGTCCGCTTGGAACCCTCAAATAATAACAAAGGCATTTGTAAGATACACAAACTTCTAAATAGTATAGTACAAGTAGAACCACCGAAAATAACTAAAGGCTTGATTCAGTGTATGAGATGTCAACGGTATGGGCATATAAAATCATATTGTAACAGACCACTTGTTTGTGTAAAGTGTAGTGGGTCACACAGCACTGCCAGCTGCAAGAAAAGTAAAGACACTCCTGCAAAATTCCCGTTATGTGGAGGTCCGCCATCCAGCGAACTATAAGGGATGTGCATTTTCCCACGGTCTAAATGAGAACATTTTTCCTTATCCAATTTAATGTTCTAAAAAAATTCCTCATTTAGACAACTGTAAAAGAACATTTACAGGGTTTTTGTAACAGTAATTCATTAACAGGGCTAGATTAGCGTTTCTAGAGACCATTCAAATAGATATTAATTAGAATTGAAAATATTTGTCCTTAAAAGCGCCTTGTTTAAAAAAACGTAAAAATTATGGAAACATACTACTTTTCGGTAGATAATACAAAATTTAAAGTAGTAATTAACATTTTATACTGTTTTTTCCAATTATAAATCTTTAGTCTTCACGTAAAAAATGTAATATTAATTATAAGTCTTGGTAGGTATGTGAAATTTTGAAAAATATTTAAAAAATTGAAAAATACATTTTTAACTAAAGTTACAAAAAATTTGGTGTTTCTTGGCATCAAGATTGCTCAATTACCTAAAAATAACACACTCTAAAAAATCTCATTGAAATCTTACTTAATTTCAGAAATATAGCACATTTTGCATTTTCACAATTTCGAATAACTCCATATTCTAAATAAGTAAAAATCACTCGCGGTATATATGATAAGGACTAAATAGGCTTTTAGACAAGCACAAATTATTGACGTAAAAGATTTTTTTGAAAAATCAAAAATAAAAAATGCCGACTTTCTGGCGGTCACTGTATAATGCAATTCTCAGACTTAATTATTGGCCTAAACAATTAAAAACAGCTGAAATCGTATTAATACCGAAACCAGGGAAGGATCCAAAAATTGCATCATTCTATAGACCAATAAGCCTTTTACCCATAATAGCGAAAGTCCTGGAGCGACTGTTACTACGGAGACTAAATGAAGATCTAGCACCAGAAGATTGGATGCCCCTCCATTAATTTAGATTCAAAAGTGGCCATTCTACTAACTGTGCAGCAGACTCATCGGGTCGTTCATGTCATTAATGAAGCTCTTGAGAACAAATAATTTTGCACATCAACTTTTATAGACGTTAGCCAAGCCTTTGATAAGGTTTGGCATAAAGGCCTATTATCAAAATTCTCAAATCATACTTGAGTGATCGTATTATTAAAACAAGAATAAATTAAAAGGTGTTAGAAGAATATACCATTAAAGCAGGAGTTCCCCAGGGCAGTGTAATAGGACCATTTCTGTACTTGATATATACAACTGATCTGCCAACTACTGCCAACACTATAACAGGGGCGTTCGCAGACGACACGGTGATTCTTGACAAGAGACCAGGACCTAATAGCAGCCGCCAATAAACTAGAAAACCACCTAGATAAACTAAAAACCTGGTTAAAGAAGTGGAAAATTAAAATTATTGAAACCAAGTCGCGGCAAGTAACCTTTACATTACAGAAGGATCACTGTCCATCAGTTTGTATTAAAGATCTAGAGATGCCACAATCTAAAATAGCTTAGTATTCAGGTTTTCACTTCGACAGCAAACTAACCTGTAAAGAACATATAAACAAAGAGTGAAAACAGATGGACTTGAAAATAAAAGATATGTACTGGCTATTTGAAAGGAAGTCAAACCTATAATTAGAGAACAAAAGACTACTGTACAATACTGTCATCAAACCTATATTGATGTATGGAGCAGAGCTTTGGGGGTGTGCGAGTAAATCAAATATAGCAATAATACAAAGATCACAATAAAAAACACTACGAATGATCACAAATGCACCATGGTACGTCACAAATCGAACCCTACACGTTGACCTAACAGTGCGCTATATTAAAGACGTCATTGAGGAACGAAGTGTTAACCATCATGAAAAACTGGAAAATCATAACAACATCCTTCTACATCCACTATTAGAAGAACGTAATGACAGACGACGATTAAAGATACACTGGCCAACTGACAATGGTTGAAGAGGACACCTTCGATGGAAGAGATCTCATCATCTCATAGTTACTGCTGTAGTTACAGTAGGTACTTAAGTTAGCTCATAGAATTGTAAATGTGATTCCTAATAAATGCAATTAAAATTGTATTTGAACATGTTTCTATATCAAGAATTTAATTTTGTCATAATGTATAGTCATGTAGTTCTTGCTTAAATTTAATTACTTATAAATATATTAATGTTTACATATTTTTTATTTTGTAAAAGTTCATTCTGCCATTATAATAGTTATTTACTATACAAGTGGGATAAGAGCATCATTAATATACGTGTGTGTAAGCACACAAGTATATCACTGATGTATTATACAAAATTGTATCTACAACTGCCTAAAATTGAGAGAACTGCATGAAGAGAAATGTCAGATCTGTCATTTTTAAAACTATGTATTTTAGTAGGCAAATGTCATTATGTCATTTATTTGACACTATTTAAGTTAGGTAATGAAGTCATTACAATACTAGTGGTCTAATGGAAGTTCATTACACCACTATTAATGTAGAACTTCATTACCTAACGGAAATAGTGTTAAATGAGTGACGTAATAAGTCGTTATCCAAGCAGTTGTAGATAAAATAATTTTACTTGTTGCGATTATTAGTAGATCTGATAAAACTATTTTAATTAGTATCACTTCTTATGGTAAATTTGTTAATTAGTAATTTACTTGTAGCAAATCAATAAAAAGTACAATTTTCAGCATTTGAATGTCTGTTTGATACCTGTACCGATTTGTAGCAGTTTAATAATTATCACCTGCATATTTATTAGGTTATCTAATAAAATTAAAGTAAAAGTAGTAGAATCGCAACATTTCAAAATTATGCAATCGATTACATTCGTTTAGCAACGAAAGTTTAAAATTGAAAAGAGTAGTTCAAATTTAGCGCTTTTTCCTGGGTATTTCATTTTTTAGGTAGCACTAGCAGTCGGCGAAAAGTTCCGAATGCGCCTACACCGCCGGATACATTCGAACTAACAAAAATAAACGCTTTCCAGGATCCTGAATTTTCTTCATTCGCGTTCTATTTAAAAAGAATGGAAATGGCCAACGCTGTGGGAGGAACGGCTGGAGCCCCGAGGACGTCCAGGGTGGTGATGGAAGGTGTGGGTGCCCGCGTTATCAGGGGACCCGACTGGAAATGGGGCAAGCAGGTTAGGATTTGTTTACAACCCTTATTTGGATTAATATTTAATGAACTGCAATAACCGAACGCCAATTTGTAGGACGGGGGTGAAGGTCACGTAGGAACCGTGCGTAATTTCGAGTCCCCAGACGAAGTCGTCGTGGTATGGGACAACGGTACAGCTGCCAACTACCGTTGCTCTGGCCAGTACGACTTGCGTATCCTAGACAGTGCACCAACAGGCGTCAAGCACGAGGGCACCATGTGCGATACATGCCGCCAGCAGCCCATCTTTGGCATTCGCTGGAAGTGTGCTGAGTGCGGCAACTATGATCTGTGCTCTATTTGCTACCACGGGGACAAGCACCAGCTGAGGCATCGCTTCTATCGAATCACCACACCTGGCAGTGAGCGAGTCTTTTTGGAAACACGGCGGAAAAGTAAGAAAATCGCGGTCCGTGGCATCTTTCCCGGTGCGCGAGTAGTGCGTGGCGTGGACTGGCAGTGGGAGGACCAGGACGGAGGCAACGGGCGGCGTGGGAAAGTGCAGGAGATTCAGGACTGGTCTGCGGCTAGCCCGCGGTCGGCAGCTTACGTGGTTTGGGACAATGCGTCTAAGAATTTATACCGGGTTGGTTTTGAGGGCATGGCTGATTTGAAAGTGGTTAACGACGCCAAGGGGCAGACTGTGTATCGGGACCACCTCCCTTGCTTAGGTGAGCAAGGTGCTGGGCGATCAGGCCCCCCAGGCTTGAAGATAGGGGACCAGGTGAACGTGGATTTGGATTTAGAGATCGTGCAGTCGCTACAGCACGGGCACGGTGGTTGGACGGATGGGATGTTTGAATGTTTAAGCAATACGGGCACTGTTGTTGGCATTGATGAGGATCATGACATCGTCGTGGCTTACAATAGTGGAAATCGTTGGACTTTTAATCCTGCCGTACTGACGAAAGTAGCAACCCCGTCGTCATCTGAAGGTTTCAACGAGACGCCTCAGCAGCAGTTTGCTGTAGGGGATGTGGTGCAGATTTGCTCTGATCTGGAACGTATTAAAATGCTGCAGCGAGGTCACGGCGAATGGGCTGATGGAATGGCTCCGGTAACTTAGTTTAATTTTTACTTACGTACTTATCTTTAATCGCTTGTACCACTAGTATCGTTGTTGTCTTGTTTGTGCTTTCTAAGTACTCTAAACTATGTCCTTGCATGTCCATCTTTAAGCTTGTAGCCACAATTTTTACCTTAATGTAATTCTTATTAATTGAAAAATGAACATATAATTTTCATTGCAGACACTTGGAAAAATCGGGCACATTCAGCAAATCTACAATGATAATGACCTAAAAGTAGAGGTGTGCAACACGACCTGGACATATAACCCCCTGGCAGTCACCAAAGTGGCCAGCAAGGACGGAACGATGCACGGCACTACCAGCGGCGAGCGCCTCAGCGCCCTGCTGAAGAAACTATTCGAAACGCACGTGTCAGGCGATGTGAACGAAGAGCTGGTAAAGTCGGCCGCCAATGGCGACTCCCAGAAAGTAGAAGAAGTGTTGAAGCAGAGCAATACTGCCGGTGCAGGGATCGGGCCCGACGTCAACGGAGTCTTTGCAGGCCACACGGCTCTCCAGGCCGCCAGCCAGAACGGGCACCTCGAGGTCATTACTGTTTTGCTGCGGTACAGTGCCGATGTTGAGATTGAGGACAAGGACGGTGACCGTGCTGTGCATCACGCCGCCTTCGGCGACGAGCCTGCTGTCATGCAGCTGTTGGCCCATGCCGGAGCCGATTTGAATGCGCGCAATAAACGGAGACAGACTGCCTTGCATATTGGTGTGAATAAGGGACATATTGGTGTTGTTAAAATGCTGTTGGACCTCGGCTGTCATCCTAGTTTACAGGTATGTGCTTTTGTGTTACTGTTTAAGAATTGTTGGGCCCTTTTTCTTGACATGATAGTCAAGTCAAGTTACTTAGTATTCGAATTTAAATCATTTTACACTAATAAACAGCTCTGATTATTCATTATAGAATGTGTAAGAAATTATTATACTTATAAACAATTTAAATGCTTCTGAGCAAAAGAATTTACAAATGTGGAGTGGGCAGGCTTGAAAACTGTTCGAGGTTATTGATTTTAAATTCTGAATGATGCATGCGGTTTAAATTAAATACATTAAAAAATTAATTAAAGAAAAATTATATAGAAATAAGAACACTTTTACCCAATTTACAATCAGTGTCATGCTGCTGTAGTTAAACCAGCTAAATAACATTTAAAAAGTTGCTATTTCTGTCTACAAAAGTAATTACCTTGTTGCAGAAAATAAAAAATAAGAAATCAAATAAAAATAGGAAGATTGAAATAGAAAAGGGAATTTTTTGCTAATTCTAATAATAATTTTTATTTCATATTATATTTTTACAACATATAAAGACATGGTATTAACGTACAAGAACAAATCTATAAAATATTTAAAAAAATAGTAACTTATTCTTCTGTATTTCAGTATAGAATATAATTATAATATTCGTTGATATTTCGAGTCTGCTTTAGTGTGGACCGGACGTGTATGTTGCACCAGGTGATAGCAATATGTAAACATTGAACGAAAATTGATACTGTCAAAATTGCAATAAATTTCTAAAGTATCTCTACATAATGCTACTATACTAAAACAATAAAATCAAACTACCTTATTAACCATTACAATGACATCGTGCAATACATATACTTTCGCAATAAATAAAAAATCTCTGGGAATTCAGTGTAGTGGTTTCTGCGCTCCAGGTTCATTCTGGATATGTGTTGAATGCCACACGGGGAGATTATATAATTTAGAAGTACTAACAGATGACGTCAAGGCCAATTTTGATAATACTTCAATCAGTATGGCCCAAATTACCAAAATGCTCTCCATTTTGAAAACTGATATAAGGGCAAATGGATGCAAAACTTGAACCCCCCATAAGATCTGTTCAGTTCTGCTAGGATAAAGTAACTGAATTTCAAAATGATCTAAAATTCATAAAAAAGAATATGAAATCAGTAGATATTTTAACAGAAAAGAATGCGTCTTTTAATACTGATGTGGCTGCACCTGGATTAAAAAAATCGAGAATCTTGAACAACATAGCAGAATAAATAATTTAGAAATTCAAAATGTTCCTGAAAGACGAAATGAAAACTTAGTGGGCATTGTCAAGACTATGGGGGAAAAAATCAGTTGAATTGTTAATAGCAACGATGTAGATGTTACAGTTCAGCAGTTGAAACAAAACCAGGAATTTCCTTGGAACATAATCGTCAAGATGACTACACGGCAACTAAGGACAAGTTTCTTGCAACAGCAAATAACAAAAAACGTTTAACTAGTACTGATATAGGTTGGAAATCTACCTCCAGACAAATTTATAAGAATAAACTTCTGTACAAATCTCGTGAAGTAGCACGTTAGAAAAATTATAAATATGTCTGGGTTACTGGCTGTAAGATCTTTGCTTGTAAAATGGATGCATCTAACGTTGTCCCTATCCAACGTGAGCACGATATTTCTAATTTAAATTAAAATTTTAACAAACACAACTTCATATTAATCGTTTGCAATTATGGATCTTTCTATCTATTACCAGAATGTAAGAGGTGCAATAACGATATCAGTCTTACTGAATCGTTTCTCAACAGTACAGTTTTCAGTGCGGAGGTGCTTCATTTAAGTTATGAAATATTTAGAAGGGATCAGTGTGATGCAGAGTCTAGTAAAACAGATTCCATCATCTTAGAAAATGGATCCAACAGTTTGCATTGGCTGTGTTTACATACCTCCAGGGTAAGATCACACTGGAAGCGTTATACGTTTCATTGATAAACTTTCAATTATTGCTAGTTGCTTAAAAGATAATGGTGTTATGCTTATTTGTGGTGATTTCAACCTGCTCAACATAAATTGGCTTCCGACCAGCTTCAACATACGACACTAATGCTAATTTATTTGTGAATTGTATATTTGAAAGTAGAATTATGCTGTTTAGTTATGTTTGGTATGAATAATTATTGCTATTGAAAATTTTTATTCTAAAATGTAAATGTATTATTGGTAAAGTAAATTTTAATAATAAAAAACCCTTTAATTAAATGATTTTTATTATCTGGTTGGTGTATTGAAGTTAATGGTGTTGGCGAGATGAAGAGTAAGGTGGATATTTGAAACAAACTTAATAATGAACGAGGCTACAAATGGTAAAGAGAAGAAAGAGAACAACAATAAAATAGTCTTCATGGATTAATAAAATCTGCAAAGGATTTGGATAAACTGCATAAGAGTCACTGTTTGATTTGGACCTGCATGGGAGTTACTGTCAGGTGAATACATCTGCACTTAAGTTGGAATTGGATGCACACTATGAGAATATCGTGTTGAATTTGGACGAGCTTGTTGTTGGATGGACTTCTACATCCGAGTTCGATTTTGACGTCGAAAGTGTCCTGTAAGAATTGGATAAAGGGCATATCAGTCGCTGTTGCAAGTAAGGCGATTCCTGTAGACCAGGAGTTTGCAGTGGTGGTGTCTACATTGGAACTGTACGGGAAGTGATTAACAATGGCAGCTGTTGCAATTAGTTAGGAGCCGTATTTAAATAGGGGTTCCAGAGCATCAGTAGGGAGGAAGATGCTGATTGGAGTGCTTGAGTGAGCTAAGCAGGTATATTTTAAAATATCTAAAGGAAATAAGTTTTTAATAGATGGTGAATTACATATTTGAAGGAACTACTTACCATAGTCGATATTTGAAATAATAATATGTGTAACCGATATGATTTGACTAACTTTTTACTTTCATAATTTTTGTCGTTGACAGTTGTAGAACTGTCATAATTTTTTTAAGTAATTTTCATTTTAATCAACTATCACAGGTAATGAACCTAACCTGATTTGAGAGCGGTTGTTCTCCTAGAGTTAGCAAAAGAGAAATAAATTTATAAGTAAATAATTATACAGTGTGTCCAAGATAAGGAGGGCCAGTATGGGGATCTCGGTAATGGTAAGAGATACAAATTTGGTTAAATGGAAAGAAAGTTGCGCAATTAAAGGACTAAAAAAATGAAGTTTAGAAATTCTTGATATGATTTTTCGTTTTGAATTATCTCAAAAAACCGAATTTTTGGATTTTATTTTTTATTTTTTTCTGGCGTTAATGGTTTTTTGATGCCAAATTTGCAAAGCCCTTGTTACTCTGAATTCAACAATGTGCCACATATTATGGTTTAATTACGTTTCGAGCTTTTTTCTGATCATTGTCAGAAAAATTTTTAAATACGAACCTGCATTTTTCATAATTTTGTAAAAATAAGTTCATACAGTAAGTTAGACTATTTTACATGCCGTTAAAATATTAAAATGCACATCATAATGTCATAATTCTGATACATTAATTTAATAACCAACCAATAACTATTAACAATAAACAACAAATAAATGAACAAAATATAGACAGAAAGAATAACAAAACGAATATCGAAACCATTTAATAGGTATTAAATTTACAGAAGGTATTCAAAAAGGTTGCCATCATTTTCTATGCATAAATAACATCTAACTGTAGAATCTAAAACATTATTCAACAATACTGGCGTTATACTTTGAAAGGCTTCAAGAACCAATCTTCTAAATTCTTCTATTTCAAAACGTTAAATACCTATTACATTGTTTCAAGGCTCGTTTTCTCATTCTTTCTGCCTATCTTTTGTTCATTTATTTGTTGTTTATTGTTAATAGTTATTGGTTGCTTATTAAATTAATGTATCAGAATTATGACATTATGATGTGCATTTTAATATTTTAACGGCATGTAAAAAGGCCTAACTTACTGTATGAGCTTATTTTTTAGTATATTATGTATCAAGTTTGATAAACGTCATTTTAGTCACGAGTTTTATTAATCACGAGCGAAGCGCAGCGGAGCGAGTGTTTAATAAAATGAGTGACTAATAAGTTTATAAAACGAGTTGCATACTATACTTTTTCTACGACCACAAATTTAGAAAATATAACATCATATTATTTCATTAAAATTTTGACATTTATTATAATAGGTTAAATTATGCTTGACAAACGTAAAAGTGACGGTTGAAAACTAACTTGATTTTGGTTTTGGCTGTGGCTACTAAAGCAAATACTATTTGAACCTAACTTCACCCCATGACTAAAACATCGTTGCCAACTTCAGCTCATGACTAAGAGGCTCCTTAGTCATAGGTTATGAAGGCATGATTAAAAAGTCACTTAGCGACGTGTATGTTAGTATGTTAAATGGCATTTTAGTTACAGGAGTAGAAAAACAAAATTATGAGAAATGCAGGTCCGTATCTAAAAGAATTTTTGATGATGATCAGAAAAAAGCTCGAAACGTAATTAAACCATAATATGTGTTGCACATTGTTGAGTTCAGAGTAACAAGGGCTTTGCAAATTTGGCATCAAAAAAC
Organism: Agriotes lineatus; assembly: GCA_940337035.1. Classification (NCBI taxonomy): domain Eukaryota; kingdom Metazoa; phylum Arthropoda; class Insecta; order Coleoptera; family Elateridae; genus Agriotes; species Agriotes lineatus. Next base: position 8,718,165 of record OW679198.1, on the reverse strand, counting down.
CAGGACCGTATTTAAAAAAATGAAGTTGATGATGGTTTCTCGAAGATGAAACGTCGAATAAAAAAATTGATAACGTAATCATTAAGTCCACTAAAAGTTGCTATAAAGAAGTTTAATCAGTTTCGCTCTAACTTTAATATTAACGCCAGAAAAAAATTAAAAAGAAAATCCAAAAATTCGGTTTTTTGAGATAATTCAAAAACGAAAAATCATATCAAGGATTTCTAGACGTCATTTTTTTAGTCCTTTAATTGCGCAACTTTCTTCCCATTTAACCAAATTTGTATCTCTTACCATTACCGAGATCCCCATACTGGCCCTCCTTATCTTGGACACACTGTATAAAAAGGGCATATATTTTACATAAATTTATCTAAACAAAAATTTATTTCAATGCAAAAACAATATCATGGAAGCTTATATAGTCTTTGATCTATCCGAGCTGGTTAAATTAAATAAACTAGATATTTTAAATATAAGTCTACACAACCGCTTATTGCAGCTGCTCTTCTTATTTTCTTAAAAGCTGATTATAATGTTATTAATAGCAAATTACTGTCTTATGACTGAAATGTTGAACTTGAATCGCTTAACACCGAGAGGTGTGTAAATAAATTTTATCTAATTTTGAAATCTATCATATCAAAACATGTATCGGTGTTTAATAAGCAATCATATTTTCCTGTCTGGTTTTCAAGAGATCTAATTAAGCTGATGAGGGAGAAAGCTAGAGCCCATCAAAAATATAAAAGATATAAATTTATAAAGAGTCACTATTGGGTATCCTGTTTGATTTAGAAGATGTGCAAAGACTTTAGTAAAGTAGTACTTTAGAACCTATATTAAAACTAGGGCTGTAGAGTCGGAGTCGGGAGTCGGAGTCAAGGAGTCGGAACTTTTTGGGTGGAGTCGGAGTCGGAGGTCGTATAAATTACCCGACTCCGACTCTCACTTTACAAATTTTTTTTTTTATAAAAACAGCAAAAGCTGACAAACTATTTCAACGACTGTAGTACTGACTGTTTGAAGACAGACTCAGGGTTAATAAAAATCGATTTTTCTTTATTTATGTTAGTTTATGAAAATGCACGTGCATTATAATCTGTTAATTCATAGATCCACGAGTGTGCCGAGTGTGTTCTAGAATCAGTGTGATCACCGTTTGTAAATTTAAATTCCTACCAAACTATTTAAAAAATGCCGACTTCACCCTTGTACAGCGTAGTAGACGGTTTTTCTATCTCTTACCAATAACTGTTTTATGTGATTAACAATAAAACAAGCATAGTACGTATTATTACTATTATTAGTATTACGTCTAATTTCTAACTTTTATAGTGCACTTTATTTTTATGTTTTAACTGTTTCAAGATGTATTTTAAAAGTTAAACCATTTTCAGCATTTTTTTATTTATTTATTTATTTATTTATTACAAGCATGGACCGACTCAAAGTCCTTTTACAGAAAAAAAATGAAAAATAACATAACATTAATTCCGATGATAGTGATGACATGGCTCGTTCACTCAAAAACAAAAATAGTACTCCTCGCTGCGTTACAAAAGTGACTCAAACTAGGATCTAAAATATCACATGAGAGATCATTACACATGGCGCATATACGGGTTAGAGGATTGTTTAAGGTGTAGCACGACATATAAGTTGACAAAGCAAAGATGGTGACTGATCTCGAGGGCCGTGAAGGCACCTTGAACATCAATTGACTCAAAAGAAGGGGGCAGTCCAGTTGTCCATTTACTAATTTGTAAAGAAAAAGCAGATCAAAATATTTCCTCATGGACTCGAGTGAGGGAATTTGTACCGTTATAGATATTTCTTGATCGCAAAATGGGTCCTGCAATCCCAGTCTCGTCGCTGCAATTCTAAAAAATTTATGTTGGACCGTCTCCAGCCGATCAATGTACACTTTAAAGTTTGGAGACCACACTATTGAGCCGAACATTAATAAGGGTCGCACAATCATAACATACAAAGTCTTAATAGTAGAAACAGACCTGAGTTCAAAGCAAACTCTCCTAATAAACCCCAAAAGTTGATTTGCTTTATTAACTGTGAAATCTATTTGTTGCGAGAAAGACAGTTTAGAGTCTTGTTTTATTGTTACTGTTCATGGTGGTTTTGTTTAATTGGTAATATTTAAACGGCACTTCTTTTGTGTATTTGTTTTGTTGATTTGGCAAAATATAACAAATATTATTTAAATCAATGATTTTGATAACTAAATTACTCCATTAAGTTCATTATTTTAATCAAGTAATGTAAATCTATGACTCAGTAAACTTCTATTATGTAGGCAGATAGTAAATGACCCCTTAAGAAAATAATCCACTACGGAATGTAGTTAGTACTGTTAGTTTAGTAGACAGGTAAGAAACTTTCTTGTTATAACAATGGTATTTGCACTTTTATGAAATTTTGCCTTGAAATGTATCCTTCTTAAAGTAAATTTTATCCTTTACCTCATTTATGTTTGTAAACCTCTCTGTGTATTTGTACGGTGAAATCAGTACGTTGCTGGAAACCGTGAATGCAATATTTATAAATATGAAATTTATTATAATCAACCACATTCCGCAAAACTTGAAATTCGTTAAGAGCCGGTAAAGTTTACAGTTTATATTCTGTTTTTAAGGGGATGCTTAATTGTATTCTTTCTGTAATTAATTCCCGAAGGTAATTTCAGTTAGTGGCTCTAGAAGATGGTGTTGCTGGCTTTTGAACTTTTAATACTTCTGCGTTATATGTAATAAGTACTGGTGAGTGGTCGGAGGACCAATCCCAGCAAGAGTCAGCTTTTAAATAGTTGGTTGAGACTTCTTTGATGACGCAGAAGTCTAATAGGTCTGCAATCTTGTTGAGATCTCTTGGCCAATACATGGGTTCATATGTGCTTAGGTAGTTAAGGTGTGCTCTTCTATTACTTTGTACAGCTCTCTTCCTTGAGTTAATGTAATTCTCGACCCCCATATTTGATTTGTGGAGTTGTAATCTCCACCGGCTATGAACGTGGGCCCAAGTGTATTGAAGAAGGATGCAAATTGCTGCTTTTTAATAGTGGGTCGTGGAGGGCAGTATACAGAAGAGAATATGATATCTCTTTTTTTTTCCATTACTGCGACTAGTAGGTTGGAGATACTCGGATTGAAATTTTTGTAATTCATAATGTTTGATTGAGGATTTTATGACGAGTGCGGTCCCTGCATGATCAGTGCCATCAGTATGAGGAGTAGTGTATATTGTATACCTTGGCGTCTTCAAATAAAAGTTAACTGTGCAATGAGCTTCTGATATTAACATGATGTCTATGTCGTGAAGCAATAAGAATGATTTAACCTCCTGGTTATGTTGAGCAAGGCCATTGGCGTTCCATAGGGCAATTTTTAGGATATTAGGCATTGGGACTCATTTTGCTAATCATGGTTGTAAGCAGGTTGAGTATTGTGTCCATTCTTTCCATGAGTTTTGTCATAAGTGTCTCTAGCTTGTTATCTGTTTGTTGTTGGGGTGGGATTTTGTGTAGGTTGATGTGGAATATTGGTTTTGTTGTAATCTGGTATATTGTCTAATGTTTTTTGGGCATACGATACTCCTTGTACAAAATTGGACTAAGTATCAGTCGGCCTTGGACGTAAGGGAGGATATTTTCTTCTCGGAATTTCTTTTGCAACTATGTAGCCGCGATAGTTCGCTGGGTGGCTACCCTGACGTTAATGCATTTCACATCCTGGCTTTTAACTTTTCTTTTGCAGTTTCCCGTTAGGTGTTCGCCTGCACATTTAACGCATCTCGGCGTTTTGTGACAGTAATTTTTCGAGTGATCGAATCTTCGACACTTTAGACATTGAATTATTTCCCTTTTGACTCTTGGGGGTTCAAATCTTATTTTAGATTTTATTAGAAATTTTATGTCGAAGATTTTTTTATTGTTGTCGGCCTGTGTCATCATCGTGTCAGGGCTAGTTTTTCATTAATTTGTTCTCTGAATGTAATTTTTTGGCAGTGGTCTATTATGATATGTTTTATCGGACTTTTTCCACTGTTTAGGGTGTATATCACACAACGTTTCGGGAGTTTTGATGTACTCTCGTCTTCAAGTGTTCCTGATTAGTCCTGAGAAGGAGTGATATTTTACGTTTTTCTACGTAAACTTGTGCCTCCCCGGGGGGTTTGAACCCGGGACCGCTGATCGCTGTGATTACTAGTCTGCCACTCTTACCACTATGCCACCAGCACAGTTATATATTTTAGTTGTAAACTTATATAGTATATCTTACCGCTGTATGCGCAGTAGACTATTTTTTCGTAATTCTCTACGCAGTAGTGGCATCCAAATGGGCTTTAGTTCTGCGCTAGCCTGGCTAATTGGTTCTACTGCCAGCGCTATGTATGTAGCTTTTTTCAGCTTCCTACGGAACCTGTTTTCCTCTTTAGCTACAGTTGATGCGTTATCCCATTGTACGTGGTGGTCGTCGTTCTAGACGTGTTCTGCGATCTTGAATTTGATGGTTTCGTCCTTTTTAATATTTTTGCGGTGTTCCGATAATTTCACTCCTAGGGTTCGTTGTGTTTCCTTTACGTATTGTCTTCCACATTTGCACGGTACGCTGTAGATACAGTTCTTTGAACTCTGATCTTCGTTCTGAGGCTTGGTATGCGTCATCATACCTCTTAGAGTTGTTGTGGACTTGAAGGCAGTTCTTATATTGAATCTATGTCCAATTCTTCTCAGTTTGTCGAAAACTCCTCGGATGTATGGTATTACGGCCGTGGTTGTTGGTTCCGTTTTCTCATCCCCTGTCGGTGGAAAAAGTCCGATAAAACATATAATTTTTCATTAATGTTAGGATTTTCAGATATAACTGGGGATTTTTTAATATGCACCTGTATATCGCCTGAAACTTCTTTGACATCTGTTTCTTTTCGTCCACGATAAGTATTTATGGACATAATGGCCTTTTTGTCTGTTCAGGTTCCAACAATTGTTTTATCTCCATGTTAGATAAGAATCCCAAGGAATTACTTCTTATTTTTTGCAATACGTTGCTATCACACTTATATTTTTTTCGACAACCGTCAAAATAAGGGGACAATCGCGCCTCACTATCGATACACAAAGTTTGCCATTTTTTAACATGGTAAAAATGGGATAATTATTTATGTTACCATTGACAACGTGGAAAATGGTAAGTATATTATGTTACTAAGAGTAAAAGTGATACTTTGGTGATATGTGGCGAGACCGGACGCGTTTGATCGATGAGCGTAAGCGAGTCCGGGCGAGGCACACAAAGTCACTTTTACTCCAAATAGCATATACTATTTTATTTTCGATAACAGTTTACAGCAGCTTGAAACGCCAAAAAACCGTTTTTTTTTAATCTCCAGAAAAAGGCCATGCAGAACAAAAAGTAAGTACAGAGAAGTCGGCGGAAATGCGTTTTTAAATATAAAACTTAAAAAATCAATCAGAAATTCCGAAAAACACAAAAATCCCCGGCGAAATGACATAAAGACGTCATTTTATTTGGGTGCGTACGCAACGCAGACTGTAGTTCAAATATGTTACTAAAGCCCGAAAAACACCAGGGGCGACACCCATTGATTTAAAATAAATAGATAGAATGAGGGAAAACTGCAGTATGTAGACCACAACCTTTTAGTGGGTACTAAGTACACACAAACCTTAAACTGCAGCTAACCTAAAATGATAGCTCCTGGGCATGAGACAGAACTGGCCTACGATACTGCATTTTAGCAAAGTATTTACTAGAGGCCTCTATACTTTTATACTCGTTTGGGCTGCGCCACACCGATTAGGGTATTTTAACGACAGTTGGCAACGTAGCTAGCACGTGAAGTGTCAATTGTGATAGTAGAGATACATTTTAATTTGGTATTTACTTGGTGAAAATATACATTTTTTGCTTCTTCCGACAACAGGTTCGAGTTCAGCAGGCAATAAACCATAGGAACAGTGAAAAACTGCGTTCAAAAGTTGCAATTTAAGCGTTTCAAGCTAAAGTAAATAATTACCTTATTTTGAAACGCCTGAACAATATAAATAAATATATATTTCTAAAATTACGATTCCTGACAATCAAGAAGGCCAATGTCAGAAATATTCGAAAGCTAATCAAGTTTTGAAGTACTTTTACTCCGCCGACGTAATAGTAACCACCTTTATACCTAGGCATATGTTCAAACCAACTTTTGGCCATAAAATAGACAATTGTGTGAAGTTTTACGGAAATTAATTAAACAGCAAAATTAGTTTATAATATGTAATATATAAGGTATATTTACTAGGGTGGTTCTAAATTTGCAACCTCAGAATTTTGTTAGTCGCACCTCCTAAAATCGTTCCAATGCCAAAAAAAACTAACCCATAACAATTTTGAGCCCAATCGAACAATATTAACACGTGCCACCGAGCCTCGGAAGTTTCTGAATTGCAGATTTTAATTGAATTCACTGGTTATCAATTAATATCTGACGAACCGGAAGTGCTATCGAAATTTTGATAATAACATAAATAAAAGGAAATTTAATTTTCTACAATTTTAGTTATATGCAATTTCTCCGTAAACCTACTGGATATTAAAAAAAATGTGTAAAGTATTAGAAAAACGTAATAATTCGAGATTTTTTTTCTTTCATTTTTAATTTGAAAACGTAGATGTATTGCGATTTTGAAGTAAATTGCAATCCATTATTCAATTTTAGACTAATTTTGATGATACAAGTAAATAGCTCTTATAATATATAAATGTTTGAAATTGAGTAATAACAATTTTTTGCCTATTTTAAGCATATTGAAATATTTTGGGAATGAGTTATTTAAAAAAAGCAGACTCGAACTGTCGAACACAGTTTATTTGTTTGTCAATACAAACCAGATGTTTAGAGGGAGAGTATACCATCAGATGTGGTTTACTGTAGTGGCGTCACTAGCATGTCATTTGTTTTTCGGACCATTCAACCAGAAAGAGAGATCCGAAAAACAAATGACATGCTAGCGACGCCACTGGTTTGCTAAAATCTGGAACCCTTGTTCTGTTACGCTAGTTGAAAGCATTGCGAAAGGTGAACGCTATTACTTGTGTTGCGTGTTTAAATATTTTGAACTAAACTAAATTTTAAATAAGCATGCAGTATTTGGAACTAAGTAGTAATCATAACCACATCCGTGATTGGTCAAACCAAAGACATAATTACAACCATCTGACAATAAGATATTTTTTCAAAATTATCAATTTGACATTCGGTATAAATCCTAAAAATATAAAAGGAAAACCGATAAATAGTAAATAAAAGAAGCTGGCCTACAACGTTTATTTGAATTATATAGGACGAAATTATTGTAAAACACGAGCAGTCACACAAACTTATACTTCCCTTGTGTAAAACTGAGTTTGAGTTCAGAGTGCCATCTACTGCACTCTTATTTGAAATTTAGTATAGTGTCGTGCGTATTTTAAAATTATAAAGCATAAAATGGCCTCAACGTCTAAGGTTCTTCATGAAAAATACTAAATAATTTTATTAGGAAATTATGCACATCAACTTATTGGTATTAAGTTGCCCTCAAACAAACAAGTTTTACGTACAAGTACTTTTTTTAATATGCGTATAGTTAAAATGAATTTACGTGAAAGTGCAAAATTAATTATTCAAGAAGTAGCTGTATTTTAGTAAAAATCACGGATTCCAGCTAAGGAAAAACATTATTCTGTACAAAATCTGGAATCATTATATTCTGAATGAAGGAGTCTGGAAAAACAAGGAAATAAAAGAACAAATTAGGAAGGAACAACAATTGGTTGAAAAATTTGATGACCTGTTCGATATCGCACATGCGAACGCATTAGAATTAATAGATGTAGAAGAAGATAAACAGTTCTTGCTTCTTCAAATAGGGCGACCAGGTAGTATGCTTGGTGTTGGTTGATATCAGGTTACATCAACAAGAGAAGAGAACTGAATAACGACTGGAAAGAGAAGATATAAGGAGAAAACGAAGAGATGGAAAATTTAAGTATATGTAATGGTTTACTTCAGGTTACAAATGATATTTCGGTAAGAATGATTAAACTGATCGAAGAATATAATAGCTTAATTAAAGAGGACCAAAAACAGTACTTGCTACAAGTTGTTAGTGATTGTCGGCGTCAATATCCGGATTCCAGTAAAGCTTCTTTAGCAACAAAAAGTAACTATTGTGATATGTACTTAATTATTTTACATATAGGTAACTTGCTATATTTGTTTTATTCTTAAGTTTCTAAATATAATTCTTTAAATTTATGTAACTTCAGTAATTATTTAATATTGTTCGTTTTATTTAGTTTGTAAATAAATATATTTGCTCAACTCTATTATATTTTTAATTATGTATTAATATAAAAAAGCAATTTTTCAAGAATTTTTACCTTTTTCTAATACTTAAAGCATATTTTTTGAAATTCCAACAAGTTTACGAAGAAATTTCATGTAACTAAATTTGTAGCAAATTAAATTTCCTTTTATTTATATCATTACCAAAATTTCGATACGACTTACTGTTCGCGAGATATTAATTGATAATAAGTGAATTAAGTTAAAATCTGCAATTTGGAAACTTCCGGGGCTCGGTGGCACGTGTTAATATTATTCGATTGGGCTCAAATTTTGTATAGGTTTGTTTTTTTAGCATTGGAACGACTTCAGGGGGTGCGACCAAAAATAATCGAAAAAGTTTTGTCCACCAAGTATAACGTAGAACCACCCTAATATTTACGCAACGTTCAGCTTTGGTGTTATACAGTCTTTTCTACAAAAGGTCCCGCCTTCTAGCTACTTGATTATTTATTTTAGACCCAATAAACCTTATATCAAATCAAGTGGCACATAAAAACCTACATTTTAACACTATCAAAACAATTTTTATCTTCAATTGTTTCAGAGTGGTGACGTCACATGCAATTTTTTTAAATGACATTGTATATATTTTTTTACATTTTCTGGTAGAGGTTTTTTTTTCTCTTTTCAACAATATAAATATTTTATGCCCTTACATAAGAAAATTTTCGAGAAGAATTAAAAAACTTTTTTATCAGTGGGTGGCCACGATACAAAACTATAAACAAAAGTGTAACTCAGAAAAACAACACAATATTTATTTACAAAAGGGAACACAAAAAAACTAACCATTTATAACAAATGTTCGATATGTAAACCATTATTCACAATACTAATTTGACATCGTCTATTAACACTTTTTGCGGCGTCTATAAGCATATCTTGAGGAATGCTTTGGCAAGCATTTCTAATCCTTACTCTGAGATCATCAATATTTTCTGGTGGTGTAACGAAAACAAGGTCCTTAAGGTGTCCCCACAAAAAGAAATCAAGGGGAGTTAAGTCTTGGGACCTAGCTGGCCACTGAATTGGTCCATTTGTGCCAATCCAATTCTGTCCAAAATTTTCGTTTAGGAAATTAGTGTTTATAAAAGAATTATGGACAGACGCACCATCTTGTTGAAAAATGACGTTATTAAATTCTGCAAGAGGCAATTGTTTCAAATATTCCTGTAATTGGTTTCGTAGAAACTGGTTGTATCTAACTGAATTTAGAGTTCCGTCAATAAAGTAAGGTCCTAACTACCTTCCGTTTAAAATCTCACACCATACATTAACTCAAAATGTTCTTTGAAAGCAATTTTCTCTAATATTTCTGGGATTTTCTGTACTCTAATAATAGTGATGATTTCTATTTAATAAGCCGTTATTGGAAAATGTGCATTCGTCAGACCATAATATTTTTCTGTAAAAATTAGGATCCTCTTGCCGTCTGTTTACAAAGTAATTACAAAATTCAATTCGACGTGGAGGGTCATTTGCTTCTAAATTATGCGCTAAATGTACCTTATATGGTTTACAATCGGTTTCGCCGGGAAGGAGCCTGTCGATCGGGATACCGTGTTTGATAAATACGTAAAGCTTCCGCACTATTTTTCCTGCATTCAAAGAATACTTGCAACATGTCAACCATTTCATTGTTAGTAAACCTGGCCATATTTTGATTTGTATATTAAAGCACAAGAGTATAATACAAGAAAACACTTTATTTTCTTATATTCTGAAATCTGACAGTTAAAGCGTTTGTCTACTATTTGTTTTGTTTTTCTGAGTTAGGCTTTTGTTTATAGTTTTGTATCATGGCCTCCCACTGTGAAAAGGTTTTTGTAATTTTTTACGAAAATTTTCTTATGCAAGTGCATGAAATATTTATATTGTTGAAAAGAAAAAAAAAACCTCTACCAGAAAATGTAAAAAAATATATAGTGTCATTTAAAAAAATTGCATGTGACGTCACCACTTTGAAACAATTGAAGATAAAATTTTTTTGATTGTGTTAAAATGTAGGTTTTTATGTGTCATTTGATTTGATATAAGGTTTATTGCGTCTAATATAATAATAAAGTTGCTAGAAGGCGGGGCCTTTTTTATAGAACAGACTATATTACTAGGTCAAGTTTCAATGTATTGTTTGAAAGCCAGGAGTTTTTGCAGACGTTTGCTTTCAATTTACGTCAGGTAACTCACTAGGTCACCATATCGACTAGAATAAGTAAATCATGACATGTATAAAATATTGTTTGTATTTTGTGGGGGAAATGAGTTGAGGGTATTCCTTCAGTGGATAAATATTTACTTTGCCGACAGTTTCAAAACATGGTTCCTCCTTAGCATCCCAAGCACATGCAACATGTGAGTCCCACTCCGATAGTGTCCAGTTCTCCTCCCGTCTTCTCTGCTGACCCGGCAGCATCCCAAGTCTCTTCCAGTCCTGTCCAGCAGAACGTAGGTCAAGGAGCAATGACTCTTCCCAATTCCTGCATCCGCCCTGGGTGTCCTAACGTAGCTATCCTAAACGCCGAGTGGGATGATCAGTACTGCAGCAATGAATGTGTGGTTAGTCACTGTCAGGACGTGTTCTCGTCTTGGGTGGCATCAAAGCAAAGTCAATCACAAAATCATCCAACTGTTAAATACATTTTGCAAAGATAAGTTGAGAGTTTATATTCGAAAATTTAGCAATACTGAAATGGGGCTTTGGTGGGTCAATGGTTTCGGCCGCTGCAGCCGAAGCCACAATGAAACACGGATCGTTTGGGCGAGAGTTCGACTCCCAGCCCAGGCGCCCCGGCTTCACTTAGTTAAGATTAGATTAAGTGACTCACGCATCCCTTGTAACGCGGGGGTGGTTGTGGAGGGGAGGTAATGCTTAGATGCAAAAAAATGCAATACTTTCCCTTCACGCCATCTCAATTCACTTTCTTTTATTCTTGTAATTGCTTTTGTTTTCATTATATGTTATTACGGGTTTTATTAAGGTCGGATATATTTTGATCTTCGATGTTTTTGTTTTAGAGTAATTTTTTGTGCCTCTCAGTATGCTTTCTCTCACTTTTCCACTCTCTTTTTTTGTTATTATTACCCCAAGATAGGAGAATATCCGTTTGTAGCCCTTTTATTTGGATAGTCGTTTCGATCTATTTCACCTTCATGGCAACCAGTCTGCTGAGCTGCAGTATATTCACTCCTTTTATTAGTCTCTTAAATTCTCTCGCTTTTGTCACAATTTGTTCTATAATGCAGGTAGTGTTGGCCGTAGATGGATTCAATTTAAAATGTTTGAGAATATCTTGTAAGCTTTGTTTAGTAACCGCTATAGTTTCTACAATTTTCCTTGTCTCATTTTGTACATAGTGGCATGATTAGTGCCGTCGTTCCACTCTTGCGGCATTGCTTTTTGTTCTCATATATTTTCATCAGCCGGTGCATATGATCTTGCAGAATATTTCTACTAAATTTTAACATTTACGCTGTTATATTGCATTTTTCGTACGATTTATTATTCTTGTTTTACCTATTGCTTCTTCCATCTGTTGTAGTGTTGGGGCGTTCCTACTTTCTTTTGTTTCTTCTGGGCTACTTCTCTGCCGCAACTACCCTCTATGTACTTGTGTTTTCTCTATTTAATAAGTTGTAGAAGTGTTCCTTCCATATATCTTTTAATTCTTCATATTCATATTTTGATATTCTTTCTCTGTTTTCTACTTCTCTTAGTGCTACTGCTGCTTTTTGACTTTTGCTTTTGTATTTTTAATTTTGCTATTGTGTTAGTACTATGAATCCAAACTGAATCATATGACAAAGCTGAAGGCGCCACAAAATTTAACACAATAAACAATCACGTTAAATCAAGTCACTCGCTGCTTGAGCGAGCGCACCATAATTTGTGCACGCCACTGGGGAAAACCCACAACTCGGCGAAGCACAGTAAAATATAGTACGGGTATCTTAAGCCGAGAAAGTTGACCTCACAGGGATCGCAACAGGTGGTGTTGGATGTTTGATCGGTCTAGACTGACATAGCTGGCCCCAAATGACAGCTTTGTGAGTGACCTGGAGCTGAACAGATGCAAATGGAAGCAGTGAAGATCCATTCCTCAAGCGATATACGAAACAGTTCTAGCAACACAGCGCCTCAAGGCACCCGAGACGACACTCTCACAAAATTCGTCTTGTCTCTTCAAGCTCTGCGCACCAAGTCTTCCAAATTCCGCGTTTGTTATCCCTCTTCCCTTATCTGTTCGTCACTCTACTTATAGCCGCCTCTTTTTATACTCACGATGCTTCATTGCTGTCACACCTTAAAAAGTTTAATTTGGCGGCAAGCTACACTGTCTAGACGGCCACGTGTGCTTCCTACAATTTAGCATGTCGACGCGCGGTTAGAAAATAAAGTGAAACGTATTGTGAAATCGCACGTATTGTCTAGAGCGCTTCGACGCCGACGAAGAAGTTGCTAAAATATTTGAATGCGGTAGAATTAAGTCGGCGTAACAAAAATAAAGGAAATGCCTTAACAAGGATTAAGTAAGTAAATAGCATAGTTGTAGTGTAGTATAAAAATTACCCAAATTAAAGTCATGTGGAACCCCTTTTGATAATTTAAATGCTGGTACGTTTTGTTGTAGCAGATATCTCTTTGCAACAATGCATTTTATATCTCAGCAAATTATCGTTTAAGGGAGTTTCACAGCAAAGTGAAAAATTGAAGTAACTACAAGAGCAGCCCATCTTGTTAAGCAGCCTTTTAAAATTTGTTTTTGTTTAACTTCGCCATGTCGATTCGAGCGACTCTCTGTATTACATTGAGCGAGACATTGCAAATTTCTGCTGTAAAAGCATCATTGTTTACTCGAGAAGAATTGAATGGAAGCGTTTTCTTATTTGCCGGCATCCTCGCCTAGCTGTATCGGAAAGCACTAAAGGTGAACCACGCGCAGCTCGTTCATTTGTTTATTAATATCCTAACGCCGAAAGCGTTCGAAATTCGAAATAGGCTTCTAGCGGCCCGGTCTTCCTTTGCGGCGTCTGTAGTCGGTAATCGGCATTCTTCCTTGCCTGCTTATTTATTGCTTAGCGAATCTTCGCGCAAGATGGCGTTAGTTATGAATAAAATACGCCTTGAATGAAGCGTGGCATGAATGAAAGCCCGTATGGGGCCTCCCCAGTTATTTATTTATGTTTTGTCGCCCTCCACCAGGAAACGGAAGCGCGATGGTCTGCCGGCGGAAATGCAAAGGAATTCTCTTTAATTAACAGCGCTTATGTAAATGGCGCTTTATGTTTTCTCTGCGCCCGTGGAACCCCGAGCTCTGTAGTTACGTCGCCGGGCTTTGCCTTTCATTAGGATGTTTGTGAATAGCGCCTTAAGCTCAAAGTTGAGGAATTTTTGAAATTTTCGTTCTATTTGCTATTAAACCCGACGCAAGTCGCAACTTCGCCCCAAGCCCAGCGCGATTCAGGCGTTTTTGCGCTGCCCGGATTTATTTTTGGCGCTTTTTCCTGGCGGATCGGATTCGGGCTAACGCAGATTTTGCGTTCGCGCTGACAGATTGATGGATAATTATTTGAAACGATAAAAAATGTGTAACACGCTTAAGTTTTCGCTTTTGTAATTTACAAGTGGCGAGCGATCAATTACTGTCAGTTTTCTGCCTTCAAGTTAAAAAGCCCCGACTTGCGTTATTACTTTACTTCGAAAGTGGCAAAGTTCATGCTAATAACGGGGGAGCATTTTTTACAGCGATAAGTTTGTAACTGGCATCATAACCACTTTAAAACCTTTTTGCTCTATTAGACTGTTACATTTTATTTGCCCTCTGCTGTGGCGTAAAGTTGCAGAGCGAATTACGAGGGACGTTATTTATAACAGGATTCACGCAGCAAATGCTCAAGTTTTCAGCCTACAGGGCCTGTTCTCTCCCGCGGCATTTAAATTCTGGATGTGCCCTGACAGTTTTTATAACGACTTCTCTTCTGATTCAACTTTTCCAGCAGTCGCACAATGGTGATTATATCATCTAGGAATTGCGAGCGTTCGTGAATGCCTTGGTATGACCTTTGAAACAAAATTAAATTAGTAGTCAATGGTCAGTAGTTTTCTCAATGTAATAGTGTGATATTAACAGATTTAATTTGTTAAACTAATTTCGAATTCTAAATAACGCCAATTTACTTTATCATAGTATAAGAAGATAGTAATTGCTGTCCTTATAGAAGAGATAACAGCATCGGAGTTTTCAATCTTCCATCAGCAAGATTCACAACGTACCGGAAACGGATGGGTCGATGGCTTCATACATATATCAAGAAGCTGCCAAAGTTGAAAGAAATCAGGCTGAACCACCTACAAGAGAGAAATAAATCCAATAGTGTAGGAAGCAGTAGAATTTTTGGTTATTCCATGTAGAGTAGTGTTGTCTTAAAATTCAATTCTGAAACTTTAAAATGTGTCAAAGTGGTGAATGCAACTCACCCATGACCACAAGGCGGCGACGGGGTACAAACAGTGCAAGTATGAGCCTTTTTTTGACCCAGTGGCGGACGCAGCTTCTCCATCAGAGGTTGTGTATCATAACGGCTATTCTTATTTTTATGTTATATGTAAAAAAGCATGAACTTACTAGCCTGTTAATCTAATCGATAATAATAATTGTTCTCATTGGGTGTGGCCGCCTCTTGGCACCTCATCGCCGCCTTCACTGGTTGGGTTAGTTGTCGGCACTTTTCGCTGTACTGCCCAATAGTAATCCGCTAGATTAACTATTGTCACAGCCCGTTCAGTCAGTTAGAGCCCAGTAGCTACTGGTCTTTCACAGTACAGCAATTACTGTAACTCTCGTTCAGTTGCTGCGGAACAACATGCCTCCGCAGGATCACTAAGCTGATCAACGTATCTTCGCTGGATCCACTCCATTGATTATCATATAATCATCCAGCGCGAGCGAGAACTTCTGACGTATACCATCTGCTGGAATTGCTAAAAATCTACCAACATGATGCAAACAACTATAATATGTACATGCAATTGAAACTAGCCGCTATGTGTATAATTCACTAACTAAGGGTACGCATATCAGCCCTTGCAGGGTCCTTCGCATTGTTGCAACTTATTTCATTATTAATAATTATTATTTCGCAGTTGATAAAATATCGAACAAACAATAGTCCTGATTTCCACAAAAATATTTAATGCGACAAAATTTAACAGTTTATATTCGCCTACGTAAATCAAAGAAATTGGACCAGGTAAACTATGCAAAATGATCAAATGGGAAAAGTTTTGCGGTATTTGGAATTTTATTATGAGATATCTCAGCGACCCGGCGTATGTAATATGTAATACGAGGTCTGTCCGGTATGTATTCGACCAACAACAATATCTCATCTCCCCAACTATTTCTGCCAAGGTAATACAATTGAGAGGTCTATTAGTGGGGACCTTAAACGTCGTTACTCTGGAAGTATTTGGTGGACTGTGATACGTACGGACGTGGGGTACTGAGTCTGTGTCCGTCGCATCTCAGAATTCTTTACAATGAGCGAGCGCGTTAATTTACATTAATTATTGCTAAAAACTTCGACAATCAACTATGTTCTCTGAATTACTTTCTAACGTGCAATATTGGAAAGCTTCAGGCGTTGATCCTTGGAGCGAGATTCAATGCAATACTATTACAATTCAAGGTTCCTGCAGAATATCTGAAGCAAGAATCACCAGCGGTGCACGTTCCACTGCCAAACCTACAACGAAACCGAAATAGGTTAGCAATGGCACATGCCTAAATTACCATAGAAAATTACAAACAACTACAACATAGAAATGATACTAAAGGAACAAAAAAAATGATAGTAGCAATATGAACAACATTCCGAACCAGGAGAAACCAGCATTACTTATCCATCCGGGAAACAAAATTAGATGGATATCGGAAGACCTTCAAAAGCAACGATATCAAACTACTAACACAACTTCCCGAAGATCATAACTACATAAAACCAGAATTACTCATTCCAGTGGAGAAAGCATACATCGCAACGATTAATTACATACTCGACTAGCAAGAAAATAGATTCCACCTCTGATACCAACAAGGAGGGTTTTATCCTGGGACCCGGAAGCAAGTCCAAACAAAAATGTACTATTGTGACGTTACGTAATTTTCTACGCCCTTGTGAAGGGCGACATGTGATGTTTCACCCCCTTACTAAGGGCGTCAATATATACACCTCGGGTTAAGCTCAAAATCGGAGAAATACGTTCACTCAAATATATTTTCGATTAGTAAAACCACTAGATAATTCCCAGAATAAATATAATGTTTTTAGCTATATACCCAGGTTAATAAGAAATAACTGAATTGTCCATTATTTAATTAATATGTTCTACTGGAACGGTATATGACTTCCTGGTTCGTGCTGCAACCCACTATGGTGGGGCGTGTTGCGGGCTTCTAGGGACGGTCCGCCAGGACAAGCGCCGATTCTTTGGGAAATGAGCCGCGTAGGTCGTTTGGATCGTACGCCGGCACGCACGTTGCTTTTTGGGGAAATGGTCCGAGTAGATCTTTTGTTTCGTCAAAGTCGACCTCGGGGCCAACGTTGTTGACAGCTATTTTCAGCTGTAATTTGCCGTTGCAATGAGCGACTTTTAAAGGTTACCTGGGGCCGGCGTTAGTGGTTAACTCCTGGAGCGAAGGCCGCTGATCCCTTACGCAGACTGGGCAGCGTTCTTGTAACGAACGCGACGTCAAATCTTACAGATGGAAGACGTTCGCTTGTTAGCCGGGAAGCGTGTTTTGGCGGCCCTCCGGCGATGAATTTATTGAACACGAGCTCGAACTTCGAACCTCAGGAAGACGTTTTTAAGCGTCTAGAACGGACCTGCCAGCTGAATTTCTTACGGATTCTGGCCGCTCGCAGACGGGATAGTTGTTGCGATTCCTACAGGTTCAGTTATTAGTAAAATTAGGGTATGGGATGTATTTCCTTTCTCGAAGCGCCGAGATTTGCGCTTAATAATTATGCGGATGGGAAATTCTTATGCGGATGGGAATGACTGGAAGCGGTTAACTGAATGGGCTACGGAGAGTTTTAAGCTTCGTCGGGCTGACAGTTCAACCTGTCATCTCCCTTGGAACCTGGTCGGATAAGGGTTGTAGGCTTATTCCGTTAGACAGTTCAACATGTTAGACCGGAAAGTGCGGATAGGAAAGGATTGATAGGATAAATCTCAAGTTAGAGACTGGACAGGATCAGGACTGGAGCTCAAATTGCTGGACTGGCAATGTAATCTTCTTTTTCACCTTTTCTGCCGCGTTATCTGGACACTTGCCCTAGCTTCCAATGGAAAGGGAACGACGCCGTCGTTCATTTAGCGCTACGTTGCGCAGAACAGGTAGAATTTCTTATCGCCGTTCACGCGTCGAATGGATGCTGCGCTTGATTAGGCGATGTATTAAATTTAAATACATTTTATGTATAATAAAAATTTAAAACAGGAGCAAGCGTTACACTATGAATATACAGGCAACGAAATGTCTGAAGAATAGGACATCAGAAGCCTGCATGAAAAAATCCTCAGATATGAACAATTTGTTTTGGAAATTACTTCATCGACGAGATCTATCAGACTCAAGGTCGCTGCAACCAGGTATTAGGTAAAGTAGCCAACAAAATGAGCAGCATCGCAAGTACTGATCAACCACGACCACACAAGGCCTCTCACGTATCATCACCAAGAATTACCTTACCTATCTACCCATGAATACTTGGAAACACACTTGAGAACATATTCAGCACCTGCCCACCACCGAGCTCTTCGACCATATCTTGCTACGGAAGAAAACTCTGAAGTAAAATGTTTCCAGTAGGTGGATCAGTAGAATCTACAACCAGTGCGACGCAGTTTCCAACTACACAAATCCACAAGGAAAGCAGATGGAACAACTATCAACATCTAAAACAGCCGATTCTGAAGCGGAAGAAATACTTATAGCAGCGACCAACATAAAGATTACAGGAGTTCAACATCCAGCTGTTATCGAAAATTGAAATATATCGTCTTCTCATCTACAAGAAGATCACCAAGTTCCCATTCACAAAGTCGGCGGACATAAAGCAAAGAAACTCGCTGTCCACGAACGAATATGTGGAAGTCATCAAAATTATTTAAGACAGCTCCTAGCGGCGGAAGGAGTTCAGACAGGACAAGAAGGGACACTAATAAAGACGCCGGGAAGGAAGCAGTTCTGAGCAAAGGATGTAGTTGAGAAATGGCAATAAGAAACGCTGGCGAAAACGCCGGTAAGAAACTGGCATCTAGTGAGGATGTATTCCAGAAATGACGCCTTTGATCACTTCACTGCAAGAAGCGGAAATGTGCCTACACGTGCAGTGATAATTTTTTTTAATGATTCTTTTTTATTTACAATCTGCCATACAATAAATAGCATTCAGTAAATTTTGTGTAAGTGTACATGACTTGTGGGTTATTGCTTTATTAACAATTTCCCTTAATTACCCTATAATAGTTAGGAGTTTGATTCGAGTACCTTAAGCTAGTTAAAACTAATCTAAAACTAAACTAAGTGACTTGTATTAACATTAATAATGATTAAAATATTTAGGTAAATCTATTTGGTAAGTCCAAGGGTTTGAACCTCTTAAGACGCCGCACTACACGAGCACTTAGTAGATCACTGGCCAGATTGTTTGGGTGCACACTAAGCCGTGCACTATAATTGCCACTCAGATTTGTGACCATTTCACTGACCGAACTAATTCCAAGATCGCGGCTTATGACATCATTTGGAACGTACCAAGGGGCATTCACTATTTGGCGTAGCACTTTAGACTGAAATCGTCTGATTATATTTATGGAGGAGTTAGCAGCTGCAGCCCATAACTGCAAACCGTAGGTCCATATCGGTCGAAGGATTGTTTTATAAAGTAGTACTTTGTTAGCCGTTGATAACTGTGAGTTTCTACCTAGTAACCAGTACATTTCCCTATATTTAAGCCCTAATTGTTTTCGTTTGGTCCAGATATGGTGTTTCCAAGTGAGACGTCTGTCTAAATGGATACCTAAGTACTTAACTGTGTCTTGCTGGGGAAGTCGTTGGCCGTTTAGAAGAACTGGAGGGCAGGTTTCTCTCCTCATTGTAAAAGTTACATGAGTGGATTTTGATTCATTGGCTTTAACTCTCCATTTTTTAAACCAGATTTGCAATTTGCCGAGATGAGTTTGTAGCTGTTGAGATGCTATGTTGGGGTCGTAATGGCATGATAGGATGGCCGTGTCGTCGGCATATGTAGCAATTGTTGTTTGCGTGGTTGTAGGTAAGTCTGCAGTATACAGCAGGTACAACAGCGGTCCCAATACACTCCCCTGAGGGACTCCAGAGTTGATTCGGTATAAGGTAGTAACTTCGCCTTGCACTTTGACTAAAAAGTGTCTGTTAGTTAAGTATGATTTTACTACTAGGTAGAGATCTGGAGGTAATACATGCTTAAGTTTGTATAACAGTCCTTTGTGCCAGACCTTATCAAAGGCCTGGCCCACGTCAAGGAATACTGCAGAGCAATATTGTTTTGTTTCCAACGCATTGTTTATTTTTTGTACTAGTCTATGTACTTGTTCTATAGTCGAGTGCTGTACACGAAAGCCAAATTGGTGTTGTGGAAGTAGATTGTTTTGCAGGATTATAGGTCCTATTCTGCTTAATAGTAGCTTTTCATACACTTTCGAGAGAAGTGGAAGCAGGCTTATTGGTCTATAAGAGTTTGCCTGTTCAGGTGGTTTACCTGGTTTTAATATGAGTATTATTGTGGCTACTTTCAATTGATCAGGCCAATAACCCAGTCTGAAAACAGCATTAAACAGCATTGTTAGGAATTTGTATCCATTTTCTGGTAGTTCTTTTAGAACTTTACTGGTAATTAGGTCATAGCCTGGCGATTTGTTATTTTTCAGGTTTTGAATTACAGATTTGATTTCTTTAGTTCTAAGTCGTTTGGTAGGTAGGTGCATTTGAAATGGTGATGTTAGAAATTGCTCAACTTCGTTTTCTTCTTCTGGAGTGACCTCTGAGGGGTGTGGCTCAAATACCGTCTCTAAATGTTGAGCAAATACCGTCGCTTTTTC
Organism: Agriotes lineatus; assembly: GCA_940337035.1. Taxonomy (NCBI): domain Eukaryota; kingdom Metazoa; phylum Arthropoda; class Insecta; order Coleoptera; family Elateridae; genus Agriotes; species Agriotes lineatus. The sequence continues at coordinate 8,697,602 of OW679198.1, read as the reverse complement.
GATAGGATTTCTTGCCCATGAACCATCCTCTTTGCGAAGGGAGGGAATGTGTTGTATCGGTTGTTTTAACTTTTTCGTAGCTCTCCATAGAGAGTAGTCAGAAGCTGCAGATGGAGATAACGTTTCCAGATAGTGCTGGACAGCTTGATTTTTAAGACGTTTAAGAAGTAATCTAAGTTTGGCAGTAGCTCGATTAAAGTTCGTTCTGTCGATTGGAGATCTGGTGTTTTGCCATCGTCTTCTTAATTTCCTTTTTTCTGCTATTAGTCTTTTGACTGCAATGGGACATTTGTCAGACCGTGTATGTGAGGTTTCTCTTGGAGTCGCAGCCCATGCCGCTTTTTGAACTACTTGGTTGAAGTGCTCTATAGCATTTATTAGGTCGTCTTGGGTTTCTAGCGAGATTTCTAGCAGTAGATTTTCTTCTACTTTGTTTTTAAAGCAGATCCAATCAGTTCTGTTAGTGCTTAGGTATGGAGGTTTTTCTATGTGCAAAGGCTGAGAGCTAAGATTAAGTAGAACTGGAGAATGGTCGGAAGTAAGATCAAGACAAGACTTAATCTGTAGAAAGTTTAAGCTTATGTTTTTAATAATGAAGTGATCCAGGAGATCAGGCAATTTATTGACATCAGAGGGCCAGTAGGTCGGCTCTCCGGTGGATATAAAATTTAGGTTGAGTGAGGTTATCGTTTTCATCAGTTCTCGACCCTTAGTGGTTGTAATCCTAGAACCCCAACTTGTATGTTTAGAATTAAAGTCACCGCCGGCGATGAAGCGGTTGCCAAGTGTTCTAAGGTAGTGCTCAAAATGCTGTTGTTTAATAGCATGCCGTGGTGGACAGTAAACTGCTGAGAGAACCAATGGTCCAATCCAGTCCTCAACTACAACTGACGTAGCTTGCAGATGCACTTCACTGTATTTGCTGATTTCAAAGTGTTTTATTGTGCTTCTTATGATAATAGCAGTACCAGCATGGCCAGTTCCATCTGGGTGCAGTGTTGCATAGGTGGTATAGTTATGAATCTTCAAGAAACTTCTTTCAGTAAATCGAACTTCTGAGATTAGCATAATATCTATGTCATGTAGTTGTAAAAATGTCTTAACTTCAAGGGCGTGTTGTTGAAGGCCATTGGCGTTCCACTCAGCAATTTTTAGTATTTGGCAGTGATAATGGCAACAATTTTATAGGAGTAAGCAAATTCTTGACTGTCAAGGTCAAGATTAAACTGAGAGCAAAAACTATACAGTGGCAGGTCCTCACTTCGGAGGATTAAATGGAAAGTACTAACTGAAACGCAGGTGTAATAACCCCACTCAGAAAACAGCTGACCTAGACAACGAGTGCGCATTGCAGCCACTGGATGTTGATCCATGTATGTCTGCGCCAACTACCCTTGTAGCACGATATTTAAACTACGTTTGACATTTTTTGGACAATATGTATTACTTAGTTTCGAATTTCTAATTTAAACGTAGCATTTCTTACTCAATGTTATTAGGTAGAGCTGCAATACCTTGTCTCTATTTCTAATTGTAAATATCGTTTTATGTGAACTCAGTTCTTACAGTAAAGACCAGTTCAGTGGGCCACGCTGAATTAACAAAAACCGCAAAATAGCACTTTACGCCTAGACATTGAACTTGAAATAATGTATAAATACCGAATTTGTCGGTGACTAATTTTAATACAGATGTAACATCCGCTGTGTTGGTTTAAATGTTAGTTAGCGTAGACTACAATTGCTATTAAAAGAGCGTTTGGGCTGGCCTTCTGGCTCACACAACTTACTCCGACCTTAACCACCTGAAATATCCAACAAGATTCCACCTTTCAGTAACTACCACATATTAACCTGGTCCTCTCAATCAACAAAGTACATTCTCTAAATCACTTCCTAAAGTGCAATATTGGAAGACATCAGGCATTGGTCCCCGGATCCAATCCTTGGGGGAGCCGGATCTACTATATTACTAAAATGGAATAATCTTGGAGGACTTCCCATATTTATCATTCGAGCCGGATTTAATTTGGAGGATTCGGATCTATTACTTGTACTAGAGTACTCACACCGGATTGAAACTCATTGAAAACATTAACTCCAATAGCTTTTAAACGTCATCTATTTGACATTTTATTTTCGTGTCAAATTTAGTTATTACTGAAGCAGTATGCTACTTTGTACCCTACAGCGTTTTTCGTGTATAGTTTTTTTAACCATAAGTACTAATTTAAAAATTTGTCGTTTGTATATAAATAGTGAGTAATTATTATGATCAGCTTCACTGAATAATAATATAATATTAAGTAACAGACGACTTCCGGGATTGGACCGTGTCATGATTGAGATTGAAGAACTCAACGTTTCGCCCACTTTCGTAAGGGGCTTCATCAGGAGGAAAAAGCAAAAGAGCATGGTAACTCAACGTGTTAACCACGCCAGAGGCGAAACTCTTTGCAAGGGAAGGGATAGAAGAGCACGGTAACTCAACGTGTTAACCACGCCAGGGAAGGGAAATTCTCGCCTTTCTCCTTCCGTTAGTTAGTCGAGTTTCGCCTCTGACATGGTTCACATGTTGAGTCACCGTGCTCTCTAGCAAGTCGGTTCACGCAATATCAATCCAATTTGGAAACTGACAAATACGAATTTTATTAAGAATGTTGTGTACAGAGTGATTTTTTAAAAACTTAATTGCAGCAAGCCCTGGATAGCCTGAATCAGTTGGCAGTACTGAAGTGTATTGTCAGTCTATGTCAAATCCGATATTGATAGAGAATGATAGAAAAAACTAACCTACTAACCTCGAATTTGACATACACTGACAATGCACTTCAGTACTGCCAACTGATTAATTTTAAATACAAATTTTATTAAGAATGCTGTGTACAAAATTTATCATAGATACGGTAACATTTTTACTTTAGTCCTTAAGGGCTAAAGTAATTACTTCTGTCCCTAGAGATTAAATGAGCTACTTTAGTACCTGAAATAAGTGATTAAAGTGCCAACTTTAGTCCCGCAAGTGCAAAAATAAATTAACATCTCGGGGGGCATGGGTAGCCTACCAATCCGGCAGCTGTGATGCAGTGGACGGTGAGCTGGTGTTTGGATCTTTCGCAGGCCTGCGCCGCGTAGCGGCGAACGTTGGACCAGAGGTATTGATCTGTAACTGAAAGGTTAGTGAACAAAAGTGGCCGTGCGACTTTTGACAAATGCAGTGCTTCAACGGTGATTTTAGAATTAAATACAACCCCAAGGGGAGGTTTCTGCCGTTAAGCGGGGTTGTGTTACTGACTCGAGCTCTTAGGGAACTATTTTTAACTGGTATGTTAGATCTCAGAGAAATAATGGGTCAATGCAAATGTTTCCTTTTTCTTACCGACGCCGACGTGGGGGGGGGGCTTTGAACGAATCCCCAGGTCATCGGCTTTACGAGAAGCGGAGAAACCTCTCTAGTGGGTTCATGGAAGCAAACAATTACTGGAGTTAGGATTTACCACCGAAGATCCGGCTGCGTAAAGAAGATACACCTCATTAACACCGATGTCGGTTTATGAGGGGGTTTACAATGAGAAAGCTCACGGCAGATAGTTGACCTGCGAGCTTGGGTTAAGAAAGCAAAGGGCTCGTAGCCCCAATTAAAAAGAGTCGGATTAGCGGCGAGAACGGCGGCAGTCTCAGAGCGTGGGTTCGCTCTGCAGGTGCTAGAGGCATAAAGCCCCCTCGTAACTTTCAAACTTGGATGCTGTGCTCAACACAAGTCTCCAGGAGCGAGGGAGTTCGCTTAAATACTCTTTGCCATCTGAGGCGGCTTGGGGAATCTGTATTGTCGTGATGAAGACACGGGCGTACGTGATTATCAGGATGTTTATTTACATACCATGGCCCGAGGGTGGAAAAGCGCCAAATGTGACGGGAGCTACGTGCAAATTTTAAACGCATCAGTTTTGTTTTTTAATTAATTTGCGCCAGGCTAACGTCACACTACTACTACATCTCAAAATCCCTGGAGGACTCGGACCGGATCCCAAGCGTTGATGGAACCGATCTACAATTCTGCGAAATACAAGACACGTGAAGAACCTGGAATAAGGTTGTGACTTCCCAGGAGGAGTACTTTGAACGGGACTGGGAGTTGTTTTACATTAAATATTATTTTTTATAGCATGATAGAATCTTAGGTGAAGCTAAATAAACTGTAGTGGACGGCAGATAATTTTTTTAGACAGAATTGTGTTGATCATTATTGAACAGAAAACCTTTCATCTTCGAAGCAAATGATGTTGAAGATTTGTAATAAATTTGCTCCTTAGGATGATGCACTGATCATATTAAAAGAAGAATGACACTTGCCAAAGGTGTTACGTTCAATTTCAAAAAAATACTGTCTCAAATTAGAATCAGCTTTACCCCAATATCGTTACCAATCTGGCTTAACCATGCCGAAATAAAGTTCCAGTACAGCTTAGAAAGTGTATAGGCTAATATAGATTTCGAGTGTGAGTTCGGGTTCAATTAATAAATGCAAAAGGATTCCTTACGATTAATACCAGTCTCAAGTTACATGAAAGTAACGGCCACCATGGTGAATGCAGTGGTCGATCAGATGACGTGGTTGTAATTTGGCACGCATTAATTAATGGAATCATGATCGAATTAGGAAGAGCGGCTTCTTTCTTCCCCTCGTAACGTCCCTTACATGCACTGGAGATTTGCATACCTTCAACATGTGTCGTCAAGAGCATAATGAGAAAAATTACACGCGATACTGTCAGCATCACAGCAATAACTACAGCACCGTTGGGATTGGAATGGGTAAGGACCAGAATAGTAGGTGAAGATAGGTTCTAGACAGAAGTGTATGTAACCAGACTACTCTCATTGAATAGTCAATTAGAAGAGGGAGAAGTAATTCATAAAACTGCTAGTGCTTCAGGATCTATTGTTTGTAACATTTAAGTTTTGAAATAATCGTTCTACATAAGGTGAAATAGAAATTGTTCGTTGTTGGTGACATTCGCCTAATTAATAGTATTTGGAAGGAAATTCTGCATTTTAATTATTTTCCAGCTGATTGGAACAACAACATTTCCAATACCGAATCATTTCTCCGTAGTACGGGAGCGAGAGGCTCCAATACAGCATAAACTAATTCCTCGCAATCCGACCACGTCCTAAATCGCGAATCCGCATTCAGAGCATTACCTGAACAATTTCTCCGCAAAAATAGGCGCAGACACAAATTATCTTCGGGCCCCAATCGAATTACAAAAAGAATTGGCTTAGTGACCCCCAAAGCATACAATAACCGAAATCGGCCGCTCGTTCTGCACATGGCCGCCAGAGCGCGTTGCGGACGATAATGGGCTTTAATCACAATCCGACTTGACCTCGGTTTTTGAGTTATACTGTCGTTCCGTCCGGTACAATAAGCGCTGCAGTCTGACATGGTATCTAATTAAAATCGCCCAGTTTCAATTTCGTCACATAGGCTATACGCGCGCTGTTTGCTTGTGGGAGTGCATCGCCAGCGATGCTACTGAGCTACTGCACAGAACGACCGCGATCGGACTACCGAGATTTTTAATGTGACCTTGCTCTGCTGCTTAGGAGGAATCTGTCTTTGGTAGCGTCACTATCATTCGTGCTCGCGAACAATGTAAAATACGCTGTTGAGAGTATAGTTATAGACTTGATGTCTTCGTCAATAGATTTAGTATTGATAAAATTATCTACAATAAGGGTGCCATTAAAAAATTAACAAAGTTTTAGAAGAAGAAAATTGCACTAGCTAATACTTCCAACTACAGACAGTATTACTATGTCATCTACAGATGTTAATAAACCAGTGTGGATTTTAGAGGTAGCAACTTCTTCCGCATGTATTAGCTATATATCTACTAGCTTTTGTGCTTGATCATTTAACAAGATAATTATCAATGTAGTAACGGATACTTTGAAGATTATAGTATTTTTTTTTAGTTTGGATTACTCAAAATTACACAGTTCTCATCTTACCTATTTCTTTATAAGAAATTATATGGTATTTATAAACATGCTTGCGCATACCACGATTTTACCGTCACCGATCGGGATTACTTCGTCCGCCATCGAGCTTACTTTCTTACGTCGTCACGCTTCTTGGCGCAATGTATTACAGAGCTAAGTGACAATTTTGCCACTAGCTATGTTTCTATCAAACAGACAGCTGCTCCGCGTTGCAGCGCCGGTTATTATACGATGATGATAACGTTTATACGATTCGAGAATCCAAGCTCACTGCAGTCGAGCAGGGTGGGTTCACTAATGATAGAATTGTCGGCGGTAGTTCAGAATCGATGTTCAAGACGCCACGTAATTTTTTGTACTCAAACGACTAGTGGGTTCCTGCAAGTTGCCTTACATCGAAAGAGAAGAACGCAAGGAAACAACCACGAAAATAATTATACAGATCTATTGAATAAAAATTTTCATAATTTGACTTGGGTAAAATTTGAAAAGTAATTTAGGAGAATATTAGTCAAAAATTATTTAGAATGTATGATTTTTGATGATAAATAAAAATCATATAGTCGTGAAATATATTTTAATTTAAATTTGAAGTAAATTTAAAAAATTATTAAACGTTTCGCCACTTTTGATGGCTTCATCAGTTAAGTTAATTACAATGTAAAAGTTTAATACATTCTCAAAATAGAAAAAATGTGAATAGCGAACAATTTAATTTTTCTTTTAACATGTGTACTTACATGATTAGTAAAAGATTTTTGGAAATTCTTTCACGACATTTTTCAAGGTTTACACAACAAAATTATTAATTAATAAAAGCAGTCATTATTTAACTACAATCCATACTTGGATATAATTAAGAAACAGAAGGCATTAGCTGTTCTGAAGGCAGAATGCAAATGAAATTTGATAAAGGGGCTTGGAAGGCCATTAACATATTTAAGTTATCAGTCAATGCGCAAAGTGTAGAAAGTTCGGAAATGCAGGTGACATGGGCAGAGGCGTATTAAGTTAAATTTTGATTTAATTGAAAAATTAGTTTTAAAGATAATAGCATGAATATGAGAGTAAAATATTTGGTTCAAGTATATAAAATTGTTATTTAAACAAATTATGATAGATAGGACTGAGGTTATCGATATCGGATCTATAATTAATAGCATTGAGGATTTTTTGTATTTCAATCATCTCCAAGCATAGACGTTTTTTTAGATTATTCTCTTTATGTAAGATCTTAGGTGTATTAAAATTTAATTTATGTAGCGATTCATTGGTGTTGTCAGTCAGTGCAGTTTTTTTTATTGGACGGGGATAAATTATTAATTTTAATTGAGTACTTGTGTTGATTAATTCTGTTCTTTAATAGTTGTTTTGTTTGTCCTATGTAGATAGAGTTGCAGTTATTACAGTTAATTTGATAAACCAGTTTTGATTGCATATTATTTTCAGTCTTGTCTTTTAAATTCGCGAAAATTATTACCTAAAGTATTGTGGTTGTTAAATGTTGTTATGAAATTGTATTTATTAAGTTCTTTTTCAATTTTTTCAGAAAGTTTTGAGATATAGTTAATGGAAATATATTTTTTTGTTAGAAATGTTTGAATTATTAAATTCTTTGCCCAAGCAATTTGGTTGTAGATCTATTGATTGATTAATTTTATAGCAATTGTTAATTATATTAATCCGATTTTTAATTTGTTTTTTTAATAAAATAAATTATATATTCATTTATGATTAAGATGTTTGTAATGATTTCTAGGTTTTTTTAATGAAATTGTTTAGAAGATAGTTTGATAGCTTGGTCGACTAAATTGTTAATTACACTTTTTTGTATTTAATTGAGGTATCAGAGTTAAAATTTAAAAATGTATTTGTCTTTACGTTTTTTCGAAACCAATTCGTTAGTATATTTCCATTAGCTTGTCTGATTAATGTTAGGTCAAGAAAGTTTATGGAGGCATTATTGTTTTCATTTTCTAGTGTAAATTTTAATCTTGGGTGTACATGGTTGAAAAGGTTAAAGAAATGTTGTTTATTAACTGAATCAGTAGCCATTATGATGTCGTCTACGTATCTTAAATAAAGAGAGAAATCGTTGAATTTTGGTTTCTATTTCCTCCAATACAAGATTGGCGATAGTGGAAGAAATAGGGAACCCATAGCACAACCAAATGTTTGGGTGTAAATTGTATTATTGGAAGTAAAATAGGTAGTTTTTAGAACGAAATCAACTGCTCGTATAAACTCATTAAGTGGAATGTTTGTGTATTTTTCAATTCGACTCCAGTTGCTTTTAATAGTATTTAAAGCAAGATCAATTGGTATGTTGGTATATAATGAAACAACATCCAGTGAAAGTAGTTTGTGGTTTTTATTAAGCTTTATGTTATCAATGTGTTCTTTAAGTTTCCAAGAGTCTTTTATGCTAAATTTGTAAAGTTTTTATTTTTAGAATGTATTAAACTTTTATATTGTAATGAACTTTTAAATTACTGATGAAGCCATCAAAATTAGCGAAACGTTTAATAATTTTTTTAATTTACTTCAAATTTAAATTAAAGTATATTTCACGACTATATGATTTTTATTTATCATCGAAAATCATACATTCTAAATAATGTTTGACTAGTATTCTCCTAAATTACTTTTCAGATCTATTGAATGTTCCAAATCTCGTAATTTATAGGTTAGACATGCGATAAAAGCAACGTAACTAACTTCACAAATATGCACCAGTAAGTGTCGGTTGAATTATCTCATAAACATATACCCTAGGAGCGTCTTAATTTTAGTTATAATTTAACGTACAACATAAAGCTTGACTAGCTCAAACGCTAAAATGAAGAATGTAGTTCCCGTGTAGAAGCGCTTTCGCTTAACACCTTAGGGGGGAAACGAAGTAGACTCCTCTTCGAGAAGACATCTACGTCGATTTTAAGACACGACTGAGCGACCATGAATTGCCACGGTCTCGTGAAGAATAGTCTAATATCTACTTAACATCGATAGAACGGAGGTTGGCGGTGCATGTATGACGCCAAAATAAGGCCCCGTTATTTCAAAATACGTAAGGGAATCCAATATCAATCCGGCCTTAGCCGTAACCAAAATAGCACTCGTAACAATCAATAAAAAATTTTCTTGGCATGCAACTATCTGTTAGGATAGAACATACTTCGACACGATACGTTCGCTTTATTTGGACGCCAAGAGCTAAAGCTCCAAGAATAGACGAAAACAATGAGCCGGGGGAAACAGTACGCAACAATGTCCTCGCTCCGGTGTTGCGACCACAACTAAATATCAAGGGTACGGTTGCACTACTCATTTGAATTGAAATCCTGTGGTTTTCCAATTCGAATTTATTATTTTTGTGCCAAATGATTAACTGTTGTATGATAATGAATTGTTGGGAAATAAATACAATATTATTATTATTATTATATGCGCAAGCGTAATAGAAGCAGGCAGCAGTAAATTCCACCACAAAAATGTGTGAGAAATAGCAATTCCACTACAAGTGGCATTGAAAGTTCAAAATGTCTTACCTAACGGTAAGGCTGTGTATTACTTAGCATTTTTGGCCCAGCATTAATAAGGCGTCTGACTAGAAGTCGGATTCCTTTTGAGAAGCGTAGGCTCGAATCTTACCGACTGCGATATTATTTCTCTTTGCAAATTACACTAATTTACATTACTAGTGTATTATTTGAGTGTTTATGTTGTATTAGAACCATTAAGATATTTTTACCTATTTTGTATATGAAATCCCATTGTTAATCTTATACCTTTGTTGGTGCAGTAATAAGAATATTAGTGCAGCTCACTCCGAACCACTCAAAGCACATTTTAGGTTCAATTTGCTCCTGGGAAATAGAAGAGCCACGAGTCGCTTGAGCTCAAGAACTTACGACAATTACCAGGAAATTGCGTACTCGGTTTCGCTGAGCAACAGCGTACTGTGTAAAAATACATAAGCGGGGACTAATGGACTCCAATCGTGCTGCTGCAGAATTACTTCTTTCTTAGGTCCGAGTTGTGGCAATCTAAGGCTTTAATACAATATTCGAATGGGTAAAGCAACTAGATGTTCTTTATAAGCAAACAAGGTCTTCTAACTAATTGGGATTGCAGGCTGCGCGAAGAGCTCGATTTTACAAAATTAAATTACCGGAATGGAGATACACAATTGAAGATCTAGCTAGATCAATGGCTTCTAATATAACTGTTATTTACTATCAAGTTTTGTAGATAATACTCCCCATAAACGTTTAAGAAGACTATCTTAACCATCTACAAGCTTCTTAATAAATTCTATTAGAATAAAATTTATGTTAATGCGCAGGCATGATAAGCTAAAAACCAAAGTAATTATCTAGAAACGCCACTGTTGTGTTATCCTAATTGCAATTAATTATACATCAAATTCATAACGTAATGAGTAAGTAAAAGGAACGCAAGTTTATGATGTCGACAGTCGATAAGGCGAAGCCCGTGCTGCCTTATCGGCGGATCGCAATTTAAAAGTATAAATGGGTTGATAAGGCACAATTTGTGTTCCACGGTGGATTTTTTGGTCGATACCTAGGTATGACGTGTCGTAATCGTTGTAATAAGTCTGCGCGGATTACGAGGAACAAATATTACCTGTTTGCAAAGCACCGTTTCGAGTGGGTGTGATATTTGATTAATTAGTAGCAAAGCACGCTAGCGTTGCTTAGCTCCTGACTCCTTTAACAACGGAATGTCATCAGTGGCGTAACATGCAAATTTTACAGTTCTTCTTTTAAAATATTCAACTTTATAGGTTTTGTTCCCCTTTTTTCACACATTATGTCAGCCGTTGGCTTCTATGCGGTTTTTTTAAATTAAAATAGCGTAGCTGGCTAGTCGAATTCTTAGTAAGGAGAGTAAACGATTGTCATAGATCTTGTAGCATCAACAGGGACCGACGGCTTAACGTGCCCTCCAGAGAACGAGGCGTTACTGTGTATCAACTAATTTAAACAAACTCGTCTTCTGCTATATGGTCATGCGTCTCGCTGTTCTATTCATTAGGATATTTAACGGCTCTCTATGGCAATTAGTTTATTTCAACAGGCAGACGTTCCTGTACGTTCTGTCCGTACCCGAACCTGCCGTTAATTCGGCCGTTATACCGACTGTCGACGTATAAAGCACAATAAAGAACATTTTATAACCTTATAATGTTTTAACGGCTGCAGCTTCAATAAAATGTATTTTATGCAGGAATTATTGCAGCTGTTTAATTAGGGGCCCCGCAAACTGCCCATTAGATTTGCGGAATTTGTGATCCCGAAGTGTGTGGATATTTAGGCCGCGCCCTTTGTTTCTCTGAAATATGTAGGAAGGTCTGATATCTGCGCTTATCTAAGAGAATAATTAAAGCGGCTGTTAATTTGCGTCCTCTAAGTTTAGGTTCAGCTTACCTGTGGTATCGGGATTAGCAGACTTGAAATCGACGGTTTTTGGCAAGAAGTATGACGCTAAATTGCTTCAAGACAACCGTCAAATTTGAGAGCGCTATCCAATTTTGTTTTTGTTCTTTTTTGTTTATAGAACTACATAGCCCACCTTAATATAAGCGTTGAGTTGTACGAGTGTCAACATAGTGTCTTGGGAAAACAATGTCTTCTTGAGTGCCAAGTAGGAAAATGAACTACAAAGACTGTTTCAATAATTCTCTAGAAAGGATTTGGTGATGCTGATGCAAGTAGGGTTTCCAGTCCCGGGATGCGGTCCCGGGACAGTCCCGGGATTCTACCGCGAAAACCGAGTCCCGGGACCACAGCCAACCCAGGCGAAGTCCCGGGACCATGTCAACATGCGTGCGTATACTCGATATCAGAGAATTAGGACGGGTATTCACCGGCGTGCGGCGTATTATTACTCATGCCTCTTGCACATTCTGCATTATTTGCGTTTTGCGAGTTATTGTTTTCGGTAGGTTAGAATTAAACCTGTGTGTTGTTGCAGCCACATTTGCATATCTTCTATTTATGTATTTGTCTGTTTCTTTTGTTGGATTTAGACATATTTTACGCGTAGTTGTGTGCGTAGGTAGTAACAGTAAGGTAACTAAATTTGTAGACTTTTAAGATTATGTGCGAAGAAGCTGAAAATCTATATTTTTGGGTTTTAAATGTGTTCGTTAGTTGTCTGCTAAAGCGTTACAATTAGAATGAATTCCGATTCGCAACTTACCTTCATTCTACATTAAAAAAATAACGATTTGAAGTCAATCTGGCAACAATTTTATATATTGAAGATAAACAATTGACGAAATGTAGAGTTTGTTTCTATAAAATTATCATAATCAGAGGCAACTTGACGAAAGGATTACACAAGTACTTTGTAGTTCAAACAAAAGCAAAAGATGAAGAGCGACATACATTTTTAGTACTAGAAGAAAGCAATGAAGTTATAGACGAGTCCTAACGCAGATTATCAGCACAGAAATACTTTTTTATTTTTATTTTTATTTTTTATTTTTATTTTTTATTTTTTTATTTTTATTTTTATATTTAAACTGGAATTGTGACATATCTAAGTACCACGGTGTATATTATGATGAATAAAAATACAATACAATACAATACTTTATTTAACTTACAACACTTGTTTTTCTTTGGAAATTGCATTCGGAAATTTCACCTGAATACTATTTCCCTTTCGGGACCATTTTCGGGATCTTCGGGACTAGTCCGTAGTAGTGAAATGTAGCTCGTAAGTCCCGAAAACACTTTTGGTCCCGGGACTTGGAAACCCTAGATGCAAGGTACATACATTGTAAAAGGGCCAGGAATAGGGCGAAAAGCATAGAACGGACACTGTTTTAAAAGAATGGACGGCATGTGGCTACTTAAAAAATGGAAGGGCAGAAGACCAAGGCGACGTTGGCAAATATGGGCGCAAAGTTTTATATCGTCACGTAAAGGCAGCTGAACAGGGTAGTGTCTTTTAGAGTCAAACGAGAGGAAGACGTGGCTCATCCGCTCATAGACTGCCAACACTTTTCAGAGGCTCAGTTAAGTAAAATATAATCATATCAAACCTATTATGCTGGTTATAATCCAACCTGTATATTGACAATACGCGACGCCCTCCCTGGGGTAGAGGACAGCCCGAGCTGGTGTCAATAATCTCCGATTTACTTCTAGTTATATATGTAGGTAGGTTAGAGTTCTAAACAAATAAATTATCAAATATAATCTCATAAGAGCATTAATTCTTTCCAGATTTTTTTTAATGCATTCCAACAACGTCGTATTAATTGGCCCGAGCGGGACGCGAGGTAAAATTAGGACGTTGTTGGAATGCACGAAAAATAATTTCCGGATATGAATTGATGCTCGAATGCAGATTCGGTAAGAAAATCGTAATGACACAAACCCTGAAAAGGAGTAATCCATACCTACAAAAAATTTCCAAGAAATTTTGTTGTTGTCTTCGTTCCGGCTTGTGAACTAATTTTTCTATTGGTCATTAATGAGTGTCCTACGATTTTCAATAAAATAAAACACTGCAATAAAATGATAATTGCTAAGATAACAATGGCTAATCAATGAAGAAATTCGCAGACGGTCCAAAATAACAGTTTTAGCAGAAACAATGTGTAGACTGAGATGAAACTGAGCGGAGGGATAACTGTTGGACTTGCCGACTGATAAAATGGCGACTTTGGGGGAGATGAGAAGTAGAGGTCGTCCTCAAACCAGATGGTGGAGTCGAACTATTCTAGGAACCGACTGGAAGAATAAAGCATAGACTAGAGAGAGATAGACTTACCTAGGGGAGGTTTATTTCCGACAATGGACCACCTAGCCGATAATGATGATGACAATGACGTTAGTAGAGCTTCTACCTACTACAAAGAAAAAGTACAAATGTTCAGGAACTACTGTATATAAACTGTCCAAGAGAAATATTTGTCTCAAAGTTTAAACAATAACAACTTGAAGGCACAGCACGTCTGCATCTTAAAATAGTGAAGTACATAGGACTCCAAAGGCACACCCCAGGGCTTCCTCCACATCTCGGAAACGAATAACTCTTGAGGATGTTCGTCAGGACGACAGAAACTCCAGAATTCTAATTTAAAACAGGAGAAACCCTCGAAGATGTTCGCTGGACGGCAGAAACTCGATAATTCTGATCTAGGGCACGAGCGAGGCCTAGAATACATTGTTATGCTTGTGCGAAATATGCGACATCCACAATCGTTCGCTGACTCGGGGCGATAGGCGAGATCGTACCAATAATTAATTTTAAAAAACTTTACAGGTTCAGAAGTCACCTTAAGTTCTTGATCTGGCTACGTTAACTCTTGTTACATTCACTACCCCCACAGTGTTTTTTTTTTGGAGGATTAAATTGGAGTAACCACTTGCTTACATCTTACATCTGATTGCAGATGCAGCAGCTCAAAGAACTTGCAGAAACGTCGGTTAAGGCCAATGGATTAAACTAAGAGGAAGAAATTAATATGTGTAGAGAACACTGACGAATCGTGATGGTGGATGTACATTTAATTTAAAAAAATAGGTAGTGGATAAAAATGCTCATGGGAATTCAGCAACATCAATCACAGATTCGATCGGAAGATGAAACTGTTTACGGCGACATTATTAGCAAAGTTTGCGAATACCGGGCGAATCCGGAATTTAATTGGGAACATAAAAGCTCGTCGCGTCGAGTGTGTCAAAGCTCGCCTTTTATCGAGGCGGCGCGGCGCTCGTGCTGAAGTGCTCTTCGAACCTTCACATCAGCCGCACGCCTCTGGCCAGCTCCTTGGCGATTGTTGGCGTGCATTGTACCCAACAAAGGCAGGTGGTGGCATAGCACGGCGTCGCGACGTTGCCTGCATTGTGCGCCCGGTGACGTCACCAGATAATTACCTTCAACTACAGGCTGATTGCAGATTTATGTCGCATATACAAATACCATCTGAGGCATTGTCGGCCCGAAATGTCTCGTCTTCATTATACGCTGTTGGAGACAATAGTTTTTGTTGAATTAATCGGGGTAAATTGCCTGTGTAAGCGATTAATTCCCAGATGCTCGCTGCGATGCATTAGGCGCGGCGCTAATAACTCCTCCGAGATGGTAACGTGTGAAAAATGCACGCAGGATTTGTGCGACTGCCACGTGTGTAAATTACACAGCGTGGGCGCTTAATTACAGCTTGGTAATGGTGTGCATGGCGCAAGTATGCGTATACAATTTCAAGACTTAATTGTAGTTTGTACCATTTTAATTAATCATTTAAGAGTAAAAATAGATTGCTTACAATTTTGACCATTAAATACATTTATTAGAAGTGATAAAACGTATCATCATCGAGACTAGACAAATATTCATAAATGCATTAGAGGGGTACAGAATTACTATCAGGTACGTCATTCCCATTAAGGCTTTGCAGAACAAGGCGGTAATGAATGTGCAGGTCTTTAATCAAACAGATGCCATATAAATAAACGGGGCATACGGCAGAGATATACAACCTCTCCGACATTATTCACGAAAGCTTTA
Source organism: Agriotes lineatus (assembly GCA_940337035.1). Taxonomy (NCBI): domain Eukaryota; kingdom Metazoa; phylum Arthropoda; class Insecta; order Coleoptera; family Elateridae; genus Agriotes; species Agriotes lineatus. The sequence goes on along the minus strand of OW679198.1, from coordinate 8,682,042 downwards.
GATTTAGAAGACGCGTTTAAGATTCTTGAGTAGTACACTGTCGTTTTGTTGACAACCAATATACAAGGTGAAAAATATTAACAGATCTGCAAATTAAAGATCAATTTGTGAAAAATAAGGAGAATCTACTGAGACTAGGTTACATTTGTAGAATTGCGATTAATGTTCAAAAGTCAGAGTATTTGCATCACCGAAACATAAACATTTTCAACCAATGCTTTCTTCCAATAATAACTTTTGCATCAGAAACCTGAACCTGTACAAAATCCATGTTAACAAAAGTTGAAAGCACAAAAAGTCAATGAAAGAATTACAAGAAACAAATCTAGTAAATGTACCGGAATACATAGCTAAACTTAAATTGCGGTGAACCCATCTTGATGAAGACGAGGGATGTACCCGAAAGATGACGTGGAGGCGTAGAATAAGAAACATATATTATGACTTATGACACACCGAAATCTCTATGTAGGAACGATATCCAAGTGTGTAGGTATTGAGTGCATACGAGTAACAACAAGAAGTGGTAAAAGAATGGAGGAAACTTAGGGAAACGTACGTCCAGAAATGGAATTCTTAAACGCGGGAAGTGATGATAATGATGATGATGATTGGCCAACAAATATTTTTAAGAAAATTATGTCACCCAAAAATGCCGAAATAGCTGCACCACTTTCAGTTTAAATTGCAATTGGAATAGGGAAAATTGCCTGCTTTTCTTGACAATCTCAGGAACTCTTCAAAGGAAGAGCAATTCTTCATTATGAATGGAAAACAGTACTTAGTTATGATAAAAGTACTTTGAGCAATTCTTGCTTCGGTTAAAAACATTATTAAGCATTACCGGAGACTTCTCTACTATTGTTGAGTGAATACCACACATAATGTGGTCGTGGAGGTTTTCAAATCCACCAAACATGAAAACCATAAAACCGTAGGGTGAGAGGAAGTTTAATGAAATTTCTTACGGTCCTTCGTAATACGGTTGTAGAGCCGCAACTGTGAAAAAAAGTTGACATTGTCAACGACAAAACTTCAGAACGTTCTTGCCTTGGCAACGAATAGGCTTGCTACTTGCATAGCAACACCGGAAAGGGACATACAAATAGTTGACACTGGGTAGGAAAATTCAGAAAGAGCTTCTTTTCTGTCTTCTCTGAAAAAAACGGAATTTTTCGGCTCAAGGTGTTAACAATATTGACTTGAAAGCACAGCACGCCTGCAGCTTGAAATAGCGAAGTTTAGAGGGATATAGCTTCTTGAAGGCAATGATCCTCGAAGATGTTCGTCGAGACGACAGAACTACGGGAATCCTTACCTGGAGTACGAATGACTCTTGTAGATGTTTGTCGAAACGATGGAAATGCGGGAATTATGGCCTGGGGAACGAGTGACCCTCGGAGATATTCGCCAGGCAACATAAATACGGGATTTGTGACCTTGGGCACGAGTGATCCTCGGAAATGACGTCACGTCTGATGAAAAAGTATGCTTCTTCTAGACTTCAGGAACTAGTGACTCTTGAATATATCTGTTGGGTCGACAGATATACGGGAATTCTGACCTGAGGCACGAGTGACTCTCGGAGATGTTCGTCGGAGCGACGGAGATACGAAAATTCGGACCTGAGGCATAAATGGCCCTCGGGGAAGTTCGTCGGTATGACAAATATGGAAATTCTGAGCTGAGGCTCGTGCGTAGGGTTTCCAGTCCCGGGATGCGGTCCCGGGGCAGTTCCGGGATTCTACCGCGAAAACCGAGTCCCGGGACCACAGCCAACCCTAACTAAATTTGTAGACTTTTAAGATTATGTGCGAAGAAGCTGAAAATCTATATTTTTGGGTTTTAAATGTGTTCGTTAGTTGTCTGCCGATTCGCAACTTACCTTCATTCTACATTAAAAAAATAACGATTTGAAGTCAATCTGGCAACAATTTTATATATTGAAGATAAACAATTGACGAAATGTAGAGTTTGTTCCTATAAAATTATCATAATCAGAGGCAACTTGACGAAAGGATTACACAAGTACTTTGTAGTTCAAACAAAAGCAAAAGATGAAGAGCGACATACATTTTTAGTACTAGAAGAAAGCAATGAAGTTATAGACGAGTCCTAACGCAGATTATCAGCACAGAAATACTTTTTTATTTTTATTTTTTTATTTTTTATTTTTATTTTTTATTTTTTATTTTTATTTTTTATTTTTTTATTTTTATTTTTATATTTACCCTGGAATTGTGACATATCTAAGCACCACGGTGTATATTATGATGAATAAAAATACAATACAATACAATACAATACTTTATTTAACTTACAACACTTGTTTTTCTTTGGAAATTGCATTCGGAAATTTCACCTGAACACTATTTCCCTTTCGGGACCATTTTCGGGATCTTCGCGACTAGTCCCGGGACTTGAAATGTAGCTCGTAAGTCCCGAAAACACTTTTGCTCCCGGGACTTGGAAACCCTACTCGTGCGGTCCTCGAAAATATTCGCCGGACGACAGAAATATGGGAATTCTGGTTAGAGGCACGAGTGACCCTCACAAAAAACGACACATGTGATGGAATGTCATGCTTTCGACCTAAAGCAGGAGTGACTCTCGAAGATGTGTGTTGGGACTACATAAATACGGGAATTCTGATTTGGCCCATGAGTGACTCGCGGAGATGTTCGTAGGGACGACAGAACTAGGGGAATTCTGACCTGAGGCACGAGCGAGGCGGAGAATACATTGTGCAGTCGTTTGTCGATGTCCCCGGAAAGCATCCCACAGGGCGAGATAGATCAACTTATTTAAGCAAATTGATTTTTGAATTAAATAGTTTCGCTGCAATCGTTTCGCATAGAACACGTAATGTAAGAGCTCCGCGTTCGTACGTCCAACTCCGGTGCTTCTCTGAACTGCACCCCAAAAAGGTCGAAAATCATGTTTTATTTGTTTGAAATATTATAGGATCAAACAATAATATAAATTGGTGTTTTATAAAATGCCTAATCGCTTTCCAGTATTTTACAAAACAATCAGTCATAGTCTAAAACAAACAAAATTGGGGAACGTTTTAAAGTTTCAGTCGTATTGTAAGAATTCCGAAGTTACTGGTAATTTTACAATGTACCTAGTGATTTAGAAAACGACAAGGCATTGTATAAAACGGCTGAATTTGTAATTAGCTTACGGTATATTCACTTCCTCTCATTCTTCATGGAACATGAAGCATCCTTCTGCAGCACCACATTTCCATTGTATGATTTTTTTTCTGTACTGAGTTTTAATTGTCCATAATTGTACTCCATAGAGAAGAGATACTGGGGTTTTAGACATTTTTAATTCTGATTTCTGCATCCTAAGTGACTATTCATCCCCGCTTGGTACCTTTTTTTATCATGGTAGGGTTATCGGTTCGCACAGTAGCTTTGTTTTCGGCACAAAGGCTATAAGCAGTTTAGTTTCTTATTCTCGGGTTACCAATATTGTGGTTCCCGCTGGAACTATTATGTTGTTTATTACTGTGGAATTAAGTTCACTAAATACAACCGTTTGTGATAACAACAACATTCCTTTTATTTCTTTAGAACACACGAACAAAATACAACATATACAAATTCGTTAATATCACTTTAAGATACAAATTCGAATTGTGAGTAGCATGGTTTTCGAATCTGAATTATTTATTAGATGGACCTTGGAAACTGGCCTTGGTCCTCGACTCAGCAAAATGCGTACGAGTTGGTATATGCAGAAAACGTAATATTAAGTCAAGTGATAATACGCGAAGTGAATGAAGTGAACTGACGTTACGTAACAGTAAAAGTCAAAGTAAAAGTGATAGTAATCTCGACAATTAAGCTACTGCGTTTATATATGGTGCGCCTGAATGGAAGGGACATTCCCTATTCTTTTGAGTACAATAGGATTGTCCAGCTAATCTCCCTTCTCTCTATTGTAGTCCAAGAGGTTAAAATTTTCCGTCGAAAATAACTTTACCTTTTCGAGCGTTTACAACTGTATTGTCGACCGGGATTGACTTTCCCTTTTCGGATGGTTTATTGTTATTTGGACCAAAAGGGTTTGTTGGCCGATATCCCTGCGTTTACGACCTAGCTCCAGCTGTGCTAGAAATTGAATCGTAACGTTCAAACAAATTAGTTTTCATTGTTCAATTCAACTCTTTCACTAGACCTGTCACATCGCGAATTTCACATTTGCTGATTTAGCAGTGCACTTTATGTCACATTTTTGTTCATGGCTTTTTCTTGCATGACAGACGTTTTCAGGTCATTCATCACCGCTACGCTACAATACTAACAAGATCAGATGTTGAGAAACTCTCATCTTAAACAACTTGGTCTATAGTTTGTTTCAGTTAAGACTATCAGTGGCTGTATTATAGTCAATGGAGCATAAGAAGACAAGTACAGGAGACAGTAGTGCGATCGACGGTAATTCGATGTAGAGTTTAACAAAAACCGATTTCTTTCATTTAGTCCATTTTTTATAAACTTTGAAAGATGTTTACTCCAAATTCGCCTAAGGCAGAGATATCAGTGTTGATGCCACGCCACATGAAACATTTACAACTGGCTTTTGTGGATGGTAACATTGTTTAACATATTTTTTGAGTTAATGCGAAACTGTAGTTGTTAATTAGGCTAATAGCCGCGCCAGCTGCGCAATTGAAGTTTTGCAACTTCGCCCATGTTCTACCTTTTGTGTCCCCGACTGTCAACTGCAAAAACTCTCGAGATGGCAAAAATGTAAAAGTTGGCGGGCGCAGATGCACGTCAGAACTTGCGAATTATAACAGAATGCTCCCGTGCTGCATTAAATGCAATTTAGCGCGAAAGTTCGTCCATCTGTATCCTCGTCGGCAATTTTTTAATAAGGGCGGTGTGCTGCGCCTGCAGACCATTATCGAGTTAGCGGTTGTTTTAGAAGTGCAATCGAATGCGCGGGAGCACCTGGAACTAATATGAACACCGAATAAAATTGACTGCTATAAAGCGACGAGTCTGCAAAACGTGAACGATTCGGGAATTACATTACGCGGACGTTTCGATGTTGTCATTGCCGGAACGTGGAGATGTGTTGTCTGTGTTCTATTGCAAATCCAATTTGACTTTCCGACTTGCGAAAGCGAAGTTTTTATGTTTCAGGCAGATAGCTAACCTTTTGCATACGTTCGCTCCCCACGTTCTGTTTGGACCCGCCTCGAAATATCAACAGCCAAAATGCCCGCGGTTCGGCACACTCCGGGAAAGTTTCCAGGACGTAATTAAATTTTATCTTAATTACCGCTCTTGTGGTTGGATACTTTTGGTTTTAAGCAACCTAAGCCACGGGTTTAGTTTAACCCTACATTTACATGTACAGTATACGGTTGCAGTAAGTTTAGAGCTTAAGTAACGTTTACCCATAAACATGTTTTAAGTAGCAAGATAAACCAAGCGTTCTACTTGCCTTAAAGAAATGCAGTTGCTCAAACTTTCGCCACTTCAGAAGTAGCGTTAGATTTTTATTGTGGTATTTGACTATATGTTGATAGTAACACTTAAGTGATTGCCAATTGGGATTTGTTTTACCAATCACATTGACGTAGAAGGACGCCAAAAAGACGGTCGGTGAGGTGTGACAGGGTTTGAAGAAACTGGCTGGCAATGCAGAAGAACTGGAAATTGACGTAGAATAAACGACAGCACCGTTATACGGTTTATATCATCACGTCGCCCTTCAGGACGTTCAAGAATACGATAATATTCTTTCTTATGTTTGCTCAATGGTTATAAAGTATGGTGCTGATCTGAAAATTCTCCAATTTCCCCTGGGTAGCAGTGATATTGGAAGAAGACGAAATGGCATTATGAAATATTCGATTTAGTGATAACGAGGCTATGATTAACATTCACAGCAACGCTATTTTAAAATTACACTTAAAAGTACTTAAACACCACAGAAATTGTTATACTCGAAGCTAATGAATTATTGATTCTAACCGATAACATGTTCTTATTGTTCTTCTATATCTTCTTCTAAATTGAAGAAAAACCGACATAGGGTACTGAGACGTTGAAAAACATACGGAAATGTGTTAGAAATAATACGAATAGGTAACGACGTAAGAAGCTACTTGACTAGAAGAAACTTAGAAATAAGTAGCAATACCACCATGGAAATTACATATGGAGTTCCGCAGGGGTCTGTACTCGGACTTCTCCTGTGGAACATTTACTACGGCGAAGTGCTCTAATTAGAAGTGCTAGACGGACGGTGGTTGGACGTTGTTAGGGAAAGAATGGCAGAAAGCCTAGAGTTGAAATCAAACGAAGCTATCATACCAATACACCGTTGCAAGATAATGTTGACCGACAGAACTAGCCATACAAATTAAAGAAGCTGACGTACGAACGATAGGGAAGATGAAATATATGGGGATCACTTTAAACAGAAACATGATTATGATACAACATATTCAAGAAGTGGCTACGAAAGCGAACAAAACTAGGTACTATTAGGCACAAAGAAAGATGCTTTTGAGAGTAAGCTCTGCTTATAGGACGGCATCATCTGAAGCAGTGCAAGTAGCAATGTAAATCGTATGTAGAAACCTTATGATATGATAAAGAAAAAATCGACTTGAGGGAAGAACACCGGACCAGGAGATACGTAAGAGAAGGCTTACTACAATGGCAGGAGAGATGAGAAAGCAGAAATGAAAACATAATCTGGTCGTGGAAAAATAATCCGGATGGACAAATCAATTATCAGATAACACAGATACTGAGAGGATACAGGATACAGTTGTATGATAAGGAAGAACGAATTGCATGTACTGCGGTCAAATATACACCGTGCAATATATCATGTTTGCATGTACAAGATGGCACAGAGAGCGAGAACGAACTAAGAACAATACAACCCCAGTTCCGAATAAATACGAAAGTGATGCCATAGCATGTGGTGGAAAGAGGAAGGGTTTTAATCAGTTTAAATCCGGCAATGATCAAAGAGACAGCTTTTGAAGATTTCCCCTTCTCGAGAGAAAAGGTTTATATAAAATCTTCCTCGTCCCGTTATTGTTGATTTAAAAACGCAACGTTCTTATTGTCTGAACAATCTTAAATATATAAAAATAGTAATTTACGATACAAGTGCGTAAAGCTACTCTTTAGGCAAGAGTGGGGCAGAGTTAAAACGCGAGTGACTGAAGATGCTTTACGCATGTGTATCGTACAATATTTTATCTACAATAGAATCTAGAAAACACGATAAATATAAAAAAAAACTTAAATGTAAATTAGGGCTATCAGAAACCGGTCGTATTTTTGCGTGTTTTAAAATTTTAAAACACGTTGCTACTGACAACGTGCCTGATGAAATATTTTAAACACGTTACTACTGACGACGTACACTAATGAAAACATGTTATTAAACAGTCGTTTTACAAACTTAAAAATGCCAACTAAAAGGCCATTTTACACACTGTCGTAAATAAAAACAGTTAAGATTGCTGAGAATATTGAAAGGCCACGCAAAAATGTGATAGAATCCATGTTAATAAATAATTTTATGATAACATCGTTTTTCTTGTCTTTTCAAATTGAAAAATGGGAAAACGGATATGGTTTACTTAAGATAAAAAAAGAAATGTACTAAACTCAATGATAATAGATTATTTTATTATGAAATCTTGTACGGTGGAAGCCGTAACTACATTCGTGGAGTGTTTAAACAATTATCAAGATATTGAAAATGACAACATCTATAGAAATTATCTAATTTCGACAAACTCTTCTTCTAAATTGGAAGGCACAACGGCATTCTTGAAATATGTGAAAATGGTAGAGATATAAGAAAATGACTAGATCTGTTGAAAATAAAAACAATTTGGCTTGTATTGGGACATGCTAGTACTTCCTGGAAAACAATAACCATTTATATATTTAAACAAAACTAACTACGAACACATAAATGTAGCAATATATGCAAATATATATATAGAGAGTGCGCGATTAAAACAACTTTAAGCGCTGAAAGTTATGTGGCCGGATATTTCGACAGATTATCTTCACTAACGAGTTGAAAGTGGCACTAGTTCGACACGAGCCAGACGATTGGCGGACCTTCTGTGCAGTATTTTGTAAACCGAGCGCTGGTGATTGAACTGAATAAGGATGAACCGAATGCTGAACGAGAATAGAATAAAATGACCGAATGAGTTGCTGGCGCTTCTGTGTATGGTTTGTAAAGCTTTCCCAGTTGCGTAAGTGGATGGTTATTTATAACTTGCGCACTCTTCGTTTTCTCGAAAGCGCAATATAGCAATTGTGCCCCGTTACTAAGCCAGGCTATAAAAATTGGGCTTATTGTTTTTTGGCTGCAACAGAATGTCCGCTAGGCAAAGTGTTATGTGATTCTTGTTTGGACCGAGCTGCGATGGTTGCGCAACTGAACTTTTGTTGCCCAAAACGGTTGAGCGCTGCCTGCTGTTGTAGTCCCGGATCCCCTGCTGTTTACAGATGCTATAATGTTGCCGTGATCAGAGTTTTAGATTACGTGCCTTTCACTAGAATGGCGGATGTATTTTTCACTCGCGGCGCTAATTACTTAGTTGACGACTTAGTTGCTCGTAGCGTAACATGCAAAAATAGTTCCCCACTGTGGTAGGCTGCACAACTTAAGTTTTCGCTTTTATGATCGCCAGCGCTGTTTGTGCGGGTCTTCCACATTATTTATGAACGCTACACGTGGTGATGCTTCAGCTACAATACAATGAAGTATTCCATTTTATCCAGCTATGTAGAGCTCGTCGTTGTTTTCAATATCTTAATTGTGTTCATGTGTTAATATTGCAGCTGTAAATTAAAACGAGGAGAAATGTTCCAAGCTGTTTCCTTTTGCAATGATACGTACTTCTTTTTCTCCTCTAGTATAGCTTGTTTTTTGTTTTTGTGACGTTAAGTCTCTGGTGATCTTAACTAGTTTTTTTTTGTAATAAACTCATTTCGTTTCTGATGGTTTTGATATAATACATTTTTATATATTATTTGTATCTTAAATTTATAGTTTCTCTAGAATACTTGGTCATTAGTCAGCAACGTTTTATCAAACAATTTTAGTTGGGTTATTGGGTTGTTACTGTAGTCCACTCTATATGTTGATGATATTTTTATTCTGCCATTACTGTTGATGCCGTAGATGAAAACACGAAAGTGTTCCGTCGAAGCTTAGCGCAATCGAGTCGATGTTTGCCATTAATTCTAATATAATATTCATTTATGTTATGTGTGCAGATTCAAATATTATTACTTGCTGTTACAAATTCTGCTGCTTGTTATTTAAATTCTTTGGTTTCTATCTTTTAGATTTTACACTATCCAGAAAGTGAGCAAATTGAAAAAGTAAAAAGTAATCTGTGCTAAATTATTGTAGTAATTTAATAGTTATTTACTATACAAGTGGGATAACAGTATCATTAATATACATGTGTGTAAGTTGCAAACGAGTGCGTAGCACAAGTTAGGTAAGCACACAAGTATATTAATGATGCATTATCACACATGTATTGTACAAAATTTTATCTACGACTGCCTAAAATTGAGAAAAGTGTATTAAGAGAAATGTCAGATCTATCATTTTCAAAAATATTTTAGTAGGCAAATGTCATTATGTCATTCATTTGACACTATTTCAGTTACGTAATGAAGTCATTACACAACTCAGTTGCGTAATGAAACCATTACATAACTGAGTGGTGTAATGAGCTTCATTACCTAACTGAAATAGTGTCAAATGAGTGACGTAATGCGTTACTTATCCCACTGGAGTAGATAAATGTATTTATTGTGGTTTGTGCAGTAGGTATCGATGTTGTATTGGGGAAAATTTATACATATTATAATGGTTCTAAAAACTATTTTGCACTTATTCGATTTCTCATTCAAAACAGTACTCGCGTTGCAACGATCCGTCATGCAATTGCCCAGGAGCGAGACAATTCCGCTTAAATGCGATCGTGGTATATTGCACAATAATTTTTCGGAATTCGACGAAAAATTCAGTTTCGACTTCAGCGGCAGCGATAAAGTTGCTGCCCCGGTTGATTTATCGATATTATTTCTAGCCTTTTATTAAATTGCTTTTCTTCAGCGGCAGTATAAATTCTTGGCGTTTCTAATTTCAAATTTTGAGGGCACGCTCAAATTTATCGACTGCCGGACTGCACTTTCTGGACGTGCATGTATCGGGAACGAATGGCGCTGCTGCAGCGGATTAATTTCGGCCGTAAAAGGTTTACTGGCGGTGTGTAGTAGTTTCATTAATGCCCTTATTTACAGAACACGAAAGAAAGCGATTTAGCTCCAGCAGTAAAAATTTACGGCCGTTTTTATCAGCTACTAAGTAAGTTGCTCCGACTATAACCAAACGTGCTTTCCAGAAATCAATGGGTCATGGCGATTGCCCAAGCACAAGATGGAGCGGTTTAATCAGAGGTGCTCGATCGCTCGCTTCTTTCATGCCTCCGAATTATAATTACCCTTTATCTCCCAAGGATTAGGGCAGTTAGAAGCGAAGGACACTAGCGTCCGCCGGCTGTTAAAAGTAAGCGCCTCCCTCGAAATAATAAATATGACTTACGATATCCCAGCGAAGCCCATCCAATAACCTTATTCAATATAAAAACCGCGAGAAACGGAAGAATTTTGATAATTGCGCCATTTCCAAACAGTGGACGTAAGCACTATTAATCCGGTAAGGAACCAGAAACAATTTAGCCGGACGTTTTGATTTAGTGCAGTTTCCTCGGCTCATTCATCCTCCAACCAATAACTAATACTTTACGGATGTGAAGGTTCTGTACTGCAGCCTCGCAGGTCAAGTCGGATCACTTTAAGAAGATTGGAAACTTTGTCTCTTTGACTGCTGCATGTGCTGTCTCTTTCATTAATACTGCTTGACCAGTGTTTGCCTAAAGAGGAATTTCAGTGTAATGATGTTCCAAATAAGCGTAAGCGTTTTCAGTGTTTCAGTCAGTTTCCTGATTGTCGATCGGTTCAAATGAAGCATTAGTTAATTAGGCAATGGGTACTCGCTTTTTAATAATGTAGAGAGAAGACCACATTTATATCTTCAGGATGTCGCGGAGAAACGGCGAATTGACAATTTATAATAAAACTCAGTATAACGATTTGCTGGTGATTTGATGAGGGTTATTATTGCATTGATATATAGTTCAGCCAATGATTTTTATGCGTGCTATAAGATAATTTATAGATGTCTCGCCTTATATAGCTTTCGGAAGGTTCAGTGCCCAGGCTAACTTGAATCCTCGGCGATTATTTATATGGTCGTGAGTATGGATTAAGAACATTTCCTCTTATGACTTCTAAATAAAGCAGTATTGACGCCAATTGCCGTATAGCGACATCGATACGCTCAGTCTTAACTATCAATGTAAACAAATGTCACTTACCATTTACAACTTCTACTTTACACGAACCCAATCTCTGAAAAACGAGCAGGTATCAGTAGACCATATAAAAGAAAATATCAGTAGTAAAAAGTAATTACCAAGGCTTTAAGGAATTTAAGATTCATAGAGTACATCGAAATGAATTAAATTAAGGTTAGAAGTCGTCGTTGACATTTTAAATTAAGAATAATACACAAATTATGTTGAGTTCAATAAATGGAAAATAATCCAGAATGTTAATTTTAAAATAAATACATAGTTCGTAAAGCAAGAAAAGTCAAAAGGTTGAAATTTATAAATTACTAATAACAAATTATGTCAATACAATATCATGCTATGCAATCGTATGCGGGTTATATATAATCCTAAAGGCGGAGATAGTCCAAATTAAAAGTTTCCTCAGGCACTTTAAAAAGCTATATATTTATACTTACGTAATTCCCGGATGCGCCGCTTATCACAAAGGATAACGAAGAGCATGCCTAAGTACTGTAATGATATGAATACAGGGGTATAAAAATCAATTTTAAAATAGGATTAAGGGATTACAGTAGTTGGATATTATAGGGATCAATTTGAATATGAATTGGATATTTGAATAATTGGTATGTAATTAGAAAAGTAAATAAAATTTATAATTGAATATTATGAGGCTAATTGAGAAACAGAAGGATTCGAATTTAATGTAATATCTAAATATGAAATTGGAAAATAATAACAAAATACTTAATCGAGATAGATTATTGCACATAGTGGGTAGAAATTAAAATAAAGGTTATATAGCGTGTTGGAAGGAGAAAATATGATATCGTTAAGGACTTTGTTTTGATTATTAAGATAACCAATTTGAAAATGAAAAGCTGTAATTAATTTCTGTAACTTGAAATTATGAAATAAACCCTATTTTAAAAAGTAAAATGTTTGGAAAATAAAAAGGGTTAGAATTAAGACAAAATTTGCGTGGTGGAATAAAAATGAAATTTTAAAATAAGAAAATGATTATACCATACTGAAGGAAGACAACGAAAATGGTGAGAAGATTTAACTAAAGCAGTGCTAATTTATAGAAGAAATTAAATAGAAAGAAATATTGAATTCAGTTTATTGAAGAATTACATTTGACATTGCACATCGATTGAGTTGGATTGCAGCGAGCTGTTGGCACGGAAGGGGAGTTCCGAGGAGATCGTTGGCAGAGGGAACATGTTTGAAGGATTTGGCAATTGAGGTCTGGTGTCTTGTCCTTGTGGGGGGTCCTTGGTGCTGGTCGGTGGAATACTTTGGGAGGGTGATTTTGTATACGGTGTTGGAGATAAATGACAGCGACTAGGGTCTGTTTGGATCCATGCTGGGAGGAAGCTTCTGTTCCTGATTCTAGGCAGTTTTGACATTTTGGTTGTCAATGGAAGCCTTCACCGTGTTTATTGGGTGGAGCAGTTGTGATCGGTAGCAGAGTGAGACGAGTTGGTTATTGCCGAGGACACTGATAAGTTCAAATAAAAGGTAAACAAGTTTAGGTATTTAATATAAGCACTGAAAGATAATAAAATTTAAAAGTGAATTAATTATTAAGGAATTACTTACTGTTTGATATTGTTATATAACATATGTAACGATCAGGTATTTGTAATTGAATTTTGAAGTTGTTTGGCGTACCTTTTGACAGAAGTTATTTTGAATTGTCAAAATTAAAATCGGAACATCAAATTTCAGAATAAGCAATCTAGATAAAAGGAATCCACACCTGATTTTCATAAGCTAGCTAAAAGAATAATTTTTAATATTCAAATAAAATAAACAGGGCAATTTAAATTGACTAAAAGATAATTATAAACATATACTCATAAGTAAAACAAAGAAAGAGCCTAAACCATTTCATATTTATGGCGCGCAAAGTGAGGCCATAGCAGTACATAGATTAACGCTTAAAAAATATATATCTTCGCTCGACATCGTGGGCGTTAAGATCAAATTAGTTGTTAATTATAAAAATTAATATGCAAGTTTAACAAGCTATAGCTGGAATTCTCTTATTTTTAATTACTTCCAACGTGCGGCGCGAGTGTGTTCTCATGGACGTTTTAGGGAGTCTTTTCGCTGGAGCACAGCAACACCATGCGGCAATAGGGCAGTAGAACAAAGAGAACCTGACCTTGCTTCATCCAGCCACAGATCGGACAGTGGCTCCGTGGTCTTGATCTGTCTCGAAGCAGGTCTTCAGATCGCCCAGATAGCGTATTGATCGCTGAAGATGGCACGGCCGGGAGAATCGTAAAGGGCCTGCAAACACATTATTCTTCTGTAACGCCACGTAAATCAAAGATCGCGACACACAGGTGACAAGTAAAGATCAGTAAAGAAATGTGAGCTAACCACGGAAAATCTGCACGCCGCCCAGATAGAATGGGGACTCACTCTTGGATTAACTTAAATGCGTAGTAGTAGTTGCACCCCAACAAAGGATGGCGCCAGCTTAGGGGAGAGAAACCCTTCTTCTTCTTAAGCCCCCGGCCTCGAGTTGCTATCAAATTAAATGCGCTGTACCCAACAATCTACGAGTCACTTAATTCAAAATTTGAAAAGTTTTCAAGAATTAAAAAGGTTGCTTATTTTTACTTTATTGTTTTTTTACAAAGTAGAAATAAGCAACCTGCTTCACATACAGGCGCTTGAAGTGACCTAATTCCACGAAAGAGCATATAATATTACTCAAGTGGAAAATGTTTAAGGCCAAGTTGGTTCTATAATAATAACGATGTATATTTGCTTCCAGTGTTCTGAAATGTATAACCTTTTCGACAAACATTGTGAATTCCAAAGCAATAGTTAGTTCTTTGAAGCTTGCAAAAATGGAATCGTAGTTGTTTCTCCAATACTGTTGCCATTATCAATTTCTTCTTGATTTCCCTGAATTTGTTCTTTCTGTGTCTCGATGGTAGAGTAATGACTTCTGAAATCGAACTGATGGTTAGGACGTTTCGGCAAAACTGTCTTGTAAACTTTTTGCTAAAAGCTTTTTTGTCATTATTGGCAGTCGAAACGAGTATGCAAAAATGGCGAATTTCCTAGTTTTTGTATCACTATTTCTTCTGCCAATTTTCATTGCGCTGGGAAATATTTTAATCTGAATGTAGTATTGAGGAGTTGTGTCAGCATAACTATCCTTTTTCGTTTAACTCTTTCATGGCTTGGCTTGTAATCAGTTCATATACTGGTGCTTGGGATTTAAGCCGTTTTTGGTAAGGTTTTTTACTTCTTGTGACGTGATAGGTTTTTTAAGTTGATTTTGTTGTTCGTGGTCTTCCAAGAATGTATTTAGTTTATTACTTTTATAGCATGGCGGATACGATTTGGAAACCTACCATAGATCAGCGAAAGTTTCAGCGTAATCTTTCTCTGTCTTCGCTGAAGTTTCCATTTATTTTTATAATTTGTAGAATTTTCTCCTGGGGTCAGTTTTTTTGGTGGTTTTCCGCAGATCTTCGATAGCCTGTGTCTACAGTCAGCGATAGATTTTTAAAATATTCTCCCGGCAACAGTAATTTTTGAGTTCTGTTAGAAACTTTTTTCAGCTGTTGTGCTACACAGTTGTAAAATCTATTGCCTTGTAGATGTTTAGATGTTTTGCCAAATGTTTCTAAGGTTTTTTTTTTTAATTTATCTCGAAGAACGAATGGAAAAATCATCATATTTTTCTTTTGCGCTGGTGTTGCTGTTGCTTCCCAAGCAGCTTTTTGAATCAGCGTAGTAAACCACTGTACTTCTTCCAGTTCCTTTTCTGTTTTGATTGACACCTTCAAGATTATGCTTTGTCTATTTTGCCTGCCGGCCAGTAGGTGGATTATATGGCGAAAGGTGATTCAAATGCAGCTCCCGAATAATTTCATAGAATATTCCTTCTCTTTCTGGAGCTGAAAGCGTTGATTCCCAGTATTTTATTATCAAATTGATTGAAGTAGTTAATGAACGCCTACCTGTTAGTGCGGTACTTTGGTGGTTTGCCGAGACGGTAAGTGCACCGTACCGGATTCCTATGACTACGATTGCTTTCTAAGTAAATTGTACTTAATTGTATTTACAAATGATGTTGTATAGCTTGTCTTATGACTACTGCAGCTCTAACTATAATTCAGCGTTCTATAGATGGATGATGTGTTTTGTTTCTATTAAACGTAGCATTTTAAGCTTGTGTTTGAGGTTAGATGACTTCAGATATTAATCATATCTATTCTATGACGAGCTGGGAACGAGTCTATTTCATACTTATAATTTAGGATACCATTCACGTTCCAGAGAGCCTACCTTGCATAATTCTGCCATTTTAAATTTTTGGTTGTTTACACTGGGGGTAGATCTTCTCCTCAGCTGTGTGATTTTTTTAATTAGTTGAATGGCTGGTTGCCAGTTGTCCAATTGTTGTTGCAGGTATGCAGTTAACTATTGTAACCCGGTTGACGTTATTATTCGGTTATGGTTTGTGCATTTCTGGGTTTATATTTCGCCTTTACTGGGGCTTTGTCTTAGCAGTTTCGGGATGGGATACGACTTTATAATGTCCAATGTTTCTACTACATTGTCGGTAATCACCAGACCCTACGTATATATTTGACAAACAGAAATTGTGTGTTGCATAATTTTTCTTGTATGACCATATTGCTGACATCTTTTGCATTGCACGATGTTTTTATTGGGGATCTCAAAGCGCACTGCTGCGTTTAGGAGAGTTGTAAGGTTATATATTTCTCCATTATTACATTTTCTTTCCACATCTATGAAAACAAGTCTTGAGTGGTTTTTGTTTCTTTATTTAGTTCTGTCATTTTATTTTATTTTAATTTTATTTTAGAGTTTATACTGCGGCCAACAGTAAAAACTAGTTAAGCCCATAGTTACATACATTTATAATAAATTTCAAATAAGAATGCAGTAGATGGCGCTCTGAACTCACACTCAGTTTTGCACTAGGAAAATATAAGTTTTTTGGCTGCTCGTGTTTTACAATAATGTTGTTCTGTATAGTTCAAGTAAACGTTGTAGGCCAGCCTGTTTTATCTACTAGTTATCGGTTTTCCGTTTATATTTTTATAATTCATACCAAATGTCAAATTGACATTTTGAAAAATAAAAATTGGTTTTCAGATGGTTGTTATGATGACCTATTTCAACCAATCAAGGCCATAGTTGTGATTACTACTTAGTTCCAACTACTGCATGCTTATTTGAAATTTAGTATAGATAAATATATCATTCGCAACGAAAATAATAGAATAAAGAAACCATAGTATCACTAAACGAATTTACAAATCAACTAAATAATTACATGTAATTATCTAAAGCAACAAAAATATTCAAACGAGTTTTCTGTTATTAAAGTACAGAAAAAATCAACTAATTACTAGTAAAGAGAAGAGAAAACAATTGTCAATAATTAATTTTAAAATAATGTGAAACATATTCGCCTAAACTTTACGATAAAAATCCAGTCTTTCGGCGAATATGAAGCTTAGGTTGCACATACGGTGCATCAGTGAATTTAGAAGAATATTTGTTTTAAGGCGGGATAAATAAAATATTAATTCATTTAGAGAAGATATTCTTCGAACTAAGAAATTCAGCTGCCATAAGATTTTAGGATTTACATCTAGGTGTGAGCATTGATTATTTTATGCGTAAATAACAAATTTGACATAATTCTTCGATGTTCCAAATACATCATATCGAAATGCTGCAACATACTATCATAGGGTGAAAGCTGAGGATATTCTCCGGACTCTTTAAAATACAAACGTTTTAAAAACCGCTTTTGTACACGGTCAATTGCAGATATGAGGATTCTAAATGATTGATGAAAATTCCAACCTGGTTCGAACGTATGCATTATAAATTCGTAATACACATTTCGAATTTAAAAATTCGCTTGTAGTTCTCATTATGAAACCAACTATTTTTAAAGAATTAGTAACCATTTTAGTAAGGTGAGGCAGAAACCTTAATTTTGAATCAAATGCAACCCCTAAGTCGGTTATTTCCTAATTTTGAATTAAAGCCAAACCATTTATATTATACTAAAACTGTATGGGATTTTTACAACGCGTGTATGACATACCATTGCATTTCTTCACGTTCATATATTAAAGGTTAGCTTTACTCCATTTAAATATAGCGTCAATATCTTGTTGTAACAAGGCACATTCTTGTTTATTCAGAACGATTTTCCAAATTTTTAGATCATCAGCAAATAAAACATGTTCGGAATTTTGAAAACGTCGGATACGTCATTTATAATAATTAAAAACAGAACAGAACCTAGGTTTGAGCCTTAGCGTATACTCGACAGAGCCTTATACTTTTCAGATTTAGAGCCAAGAAAAACAACATACCGCCATCACTCGGAAAGATACGAGATAAAAAATCAATTAAAGAATGTGAAAATTCAAAACTAGCTAGCTTCGCTATTAATAAATTGTGATTCGCCGGCCAAACGCATTCGCATATTCTGTAGAGATAATATCTAGATGATATGATTCACGACTTATCGAAGCTATTTGTATGTAGTCATGTCATGTGCTGTGTGCTATGATCCAGATTTCTCAATACAACTTTGTCACTTTTTTCCTCGAGCAATTTCTATAAATGTCTGACATGTTAGTTTGATCTAGTACAGATTTAATTTTTTTAGTTTTAAATACCAGCTGGTTCTATCTTCATCCTGTTGTCTAATAGGAGTTCGTATGTAAACTTATCAGTGGTTATTTTTATTAATTCTAGAACGATGGCTTTAGATACCCTGTATAAAAGTAGATTTTATGTAGGAGTTTTTGCCTTCCTTCTGGGTTTCGAGTTGCGGGCTGCTTTTATTTCTTTTGCATTTTGTTTGACGTAGTACAATTGGTTGATATTTGTATAGTTTAAAAGTTTTTTCTTCCGACTCTTCGTTTACATCTTTGCTATGCCCTCCTTTTTGGTGTACCTTGACTTAATGGTGAATTTGGTTGTCTATAATACTGGGTTTTGGGTGGAAGATGCGAACTTATTTGAGGTTGTTGTGAGCAAAATATATGCATAGCCGATTTAGTAGGAATTGACTGTCAGGTTTGTGCACATGAAAGAGGAGTTTGAGTGTAAACAGGTTAGTACTGAATACCGAAACGTGTATGTAATAATTCAAGAAAGATTTTTAAAAAACAACAGCTAATTTGTGTCGTCGAATTGAACAATCAAAACTAACTTGTCTAAACGTCACGATGCAATTTCTAGCACAGCCGGGGCTCTGTCGTAAACGCAGGGATATGTGCCAACCACCCCTTTTGCCTCAACTAACCATAGACCAGGCGAAAAGGGAAAGTTAAGCCGGGTGGACAATACAGTCGTAAACTCTCGAAAAGGGAACGCCCTTTTCGATCGAAGTTATTTCAACCTCTTGTGCTACAGTAGAGCAAAGGGAGTTTAACTGGACAATCCTATTGTACTCAAAAGAATAGGGAATGTCCCTTCCATTCAGGCGCACCGTATATAAACGCAAGTAGCTTAGTTTTCGGGATCACTTTTACGTAACATCATATCACTTCATCACTTCGCGTAATATCACTTGACTTAATATCACGTTTTCAGCATATTCCGACTTGTGCCATTTTGGAGCAAAGTCAAGGACCAAGGTCAGTTTCCAAGGTCTTTTATTAATAAATAATTCAGTACCGAAAACCAGGCTACTCACAATTCGTATTTGTATTTTAAATTAATATTAACGAATTTGTATATGTTGTATTTTGTTCGTGTGTTCGAAAGTAAATAAAGGAATGTTATTGTTTTCCACAAAAGGTTGTATTTTACTGAACTTAATTCCACAGTAATAAACAACATAATAGTTCAAGTTGTGCAAATCACTAAATCTTCTTAAGAAACAGCGGGATCATGGTTATAAAATACACCGTGTATATTATATCGCCACTCGTGTATTATCTGTTATCTTATTCCATTTATTATTATACTTTCTACAAATTATACATTAATTTTGTTATTAGATACATTTGTTCTATGCAATAATTTGGCACGAGGTGGGATATGCACGAAACAAGTATTACGGAGCGAGCATAAGGAATTGAAACAGTGCTCGAACTTGGTACGGAGAAATAAAAGTCTAAATGGATCAATAGGTTTCTTGTCTCAGTTAACCTAAGGGGTTTCCGTTTTTCTTCTTCTCAATCCACATGTCTGTTTTCGGATAAATTCTTCTAAACTGCATTATTCCTTTCTGGAGGACTCTTCGTATTCATTTAGGTCTTCTATATGTATAGTTCAACTATACGTCGCGCGTTGGTACATTTGATGTCTCGCTAATATCGAAGGCTTGATGTGTCGAACATTTTCAAAATGATATGAAGCTAGGAAAATGAGAATGGGGTGGAGGGATATTATCTATGACCTGCGAACCATGGGCAACAAGTAGGAATCTAATTAGTGTCTTGATCCATTTTGAGCTATACAAGGACGGGAAGGAAACGGAAATTTTCGTTGTCTGTTACAGGCATCTCACTTTCTCTATAACGAACTAATGTATCTATGGATCTGCCAATTTATTTACAATATATCTCATACATTAACGCGGCTGGTTTTCCTTGTTTGCTATTTTTATCACTTCTTCGTCAGCCTTGTTTGAAATATTCCATTCCTCTTTGAGGCTGTATTGAGATATCATGGTTGACACAGCCAAATTGGGGAATTCAAGTAGAGTCGGCCCTAGAGTTTTCTGGCGTGGAGGTCGCTAAAAATTGCATCCAGAATATAAGCCCTTATATATTGGTGTACGTATACTCATATAAATTCTCTTTCATCTCGTGCATTTGCCATGACTTGAAGTTTCCTCCAAATGTGTTTGTTCATTGTGAGATGGAGAGAATATGTAGTATTTTTGGATGATGTTCTTGACGAATCGGTATCGTTTCCCTTTTGATGGCCGTCATAAGCATATCTTCAAATATGAAAATCAATATTTTCGATGATTTAGTCATTGGAATCAGACTAGGGGCATCCACATTATACCGTCATTGTAGTTTGCGTATATATCTAGCATCTTCAGTAAAGAATCAAACGTTTTGTAACTTTCAGGTGGTAGTTGGCAAATGTATCCACCAACAATTTTATATTTATACAGGTGTAATATGTAGAAAGTATGTGGTATATTCAAAAGATTTGTAATCCATGGCGTTCAAAGTGTGGAAAAAGTGGCTTAAGGGAAGTGTAGAGTTTTACTAATACCGTGGTAATAGATGAAATATAGTTTACGAGAAATACGCAGCGCGGGAGAGGGTTAGTATACCATATAGGGCTTTACAAATAATTTACGGAATTCATAATACCTCGAAGAATGTTGACAACCGGGACTCTAGGGTCTTGCAGAACAACTCATTCCCTCGAAGAATGTCGATATCGAAGGAATAGTCTTTGTCTATAATGTTTGTGTTTTCACAAAACAAAATTGGAATACCCCCCATGAAGTCGTTCTAAAGACTCATGCAAGTAGCCGAGTAATAACAAAACGTCATTTCAAAGCTGACATTTCCTGGTGCAGCCGCTTGTGCCAGATAATGCAGATTTAGAGCTTCCCGACTGCTTGTTGACTCAACGTTTCATAAAAATTTAAATGCCTCTTCAATTTACGTATGAATGTATCGCAAGTCGTTTTTCATGCGGAGCGTCTTCCTGCTCCTGGATTTGTTTTAAATTTCAAATATGGTTTATCGGATTACAATTTGTCTGGTCTTGTAGCTAGGCGGCGCTGTTGTTTGTTTACTGCAACAAACGGCCGGATTATGGCGAGCCGAACTTTGTAGTTTTGCGTCATGTTCATTACAAATTATTTGTTTTCGGGATCCCTCTAATGGTGATTAGTGAGCCGTCGCAGCGCGGAAGCGGCGGCGAAGCCGATTTTTTATATGGGTCGCTATAAGCCTGCATTTTGTTTGAACACCGAACTTTGGAAACTGTTTTTGGAGACACGTTTCGATATTTAGATATTACTGTAGTGGCTTCAGTCGTTGCTTTTACTTAGACGGTTTGTTTAAGATACCTGATATTGACGGTATTCAAAATCTGTCGAGTGAATGAACTTAGAAGTGCTTCAGTCATATCAAGTATGTATAGGACTTTTACCTTGAACAAGTCCTTGACATTTGACTGAGTCGGATATTACTAAACACAGGAAGAATTTCGTATGGAAAGGCACTGAACTAGGACTACATAAAACTGTATTATCACTATCACTGAAGCGAGCTCAGTAAATTTAAACTTTTCGGCAGCTTGTAATGGCTGAATTTTTCATGGTGCACTTATGTTTTTAATCCAAGTAAGTTTTATGGCTTGTCACTTACGGTTCCATGATTTATCTCGAGTGTAACTCTTCAGGTGTTAGGCCGAGGTTTAAAAGCATCGAGGCGATTTTACGATAACCCCCAGGAAAAGTATAGATTTTGAGATTTTTCGCGTTTTATACTGTTTTTATGTCGCCTCGCCCTGGGAGATTGATTTACAGGGTGCTATATGGGCGCAGATAAAGTTTGGCAGTGGGCTTCGCCATTCCTGGGGCTGGCAATGCAGCCTGCGATATCGCGATCAGCCGCTTCCTCGCGCTATAAAACATATCCGAGTGATCCTCTTAAGAGCGGAATATATGACAGTCCTTCCGGTTGTTAATATGATAATGCCGGCGTGGTGGTGTGCGCGAAGCAAGATGCCTT
Organism: Agriotes lineatus; assembly: GCA_940337035.1. NCBI lineage: Eukaryota > Metazoa > Arthropoda > Insecta > Coleoptera > Elateridae > Agriotes > Agriotes lineatus. Next base: position 8,659,830 of record OW679198.1, on the reverse strand, counting down.
GTAATTTTGCACTCGCGGCCACTCGTATTGAAACTTGAGGTATGGTGCTGTTTCCTGAGCACATGGCTGTCTAAATAGACGTAGATTTGCCTTAGCCGCTTTAATCCTTATCTAAATTTATTAACGGAAGTTAGATCATCAGAAGTAATCTAAAGTGTTTAGTTTATTATGTCATCAAGGTATAATTTTCTAGAATTATTATATCGTCAACGTAAGTAAGCATGGAGGAGTTTGACCAGAAACTACTTTTGGTAAAACTATTAAATCGTCGAAATATACTTTTTAGAAATGTCAAGATTATGTTATTATCAAGATATTTATTCATACTATTCATACATAATCCTGAGAAACATACCTACTAACAAAATTACTAGTTACGTCACCTCCTCGGTTTTTATATGTGGATGCAATATTTGTTGGTTCTGAGTTAACTGCTATCGCAGCCCCCGTTATTCATCCCAGAAGTACAGGTACCTTAGAATAAATGCGAGCACTACCCTGGAGAAGCTGCGAGTTAATTAGTATTAAGCAAGCAATTCAGGGGGGCCATTATTTTGACCAGACGCCTTCGCCTAGCGCAAGACGAATTGCGCTACCGAGCGCCCCCGAGCCGGGGGTTGCAATATTCGTTCTGCATCCTAATACACATTCTTGGAGGAGTCCTTGAGTAAATAACATTCTTCTCGACGAGCTAAGATTGTAGCTGGAATTTGGACATGCGAGCGGACGCGCCGCGGCACGTACTCTCCCCATTTTCATGGAAGCGCGCGTTCTTTGTTTTAAATTGCCGAACGGGGAGTTCGGCTTGGTTGATAATGTCGAGAATGAGCCTGATATTGGAGAATTTGTGGATTTGAGGTTAAAACGGTGTGCGGAATTATTGCTTTCCGCTGCGCTTCTGGAAAATTCGGACCCCGTTTTTTGCATAGCTATTTTTACAAAATGGCAGAGCAATTTTCGCAGCGAGTTTTCTGTTCTTCTCAGATAACTTATGTTAATGTATAGAGCTGCTATAGTTATACTTAAACAATGTACATTTGAACTTCTTAATTCTTCTAATTTTAGGAAAAGTCATTTGCTGTATAGTCGTTCTCATTAGACTGTTGTTTTATAATTATAGAACAGGCAGTGGTATATATTCTTAACTAAAAAAATGATAATTTCCAAATGTGTTTTTAACTAATAGTTTATGATATGTTTTATCGGACTTTTTCCACCGCGCTGGAGGCCCAGTGGTAAGAGTCTCAGACACAGCAATCAGCGGTCCCGGGTTCAAACCCCGGGGTAGGCACTAGTGTGCGTGATAAAAAACGTATAATCAGTTCTTCTCAGGGCTAACCAGGACTTCATTCACCTGAGGACGGGAGTAGATCAGAAACTGCCGAAACGTTGTGTGATAAACCCTCGAGACAGTGGAAAAAGTCCGATAAAACATCTCATGATAGACCATTGTCAAAAATAACATCATTCAGAGAACATCTTGATAATCGGTATGGACACGAAATCAACCAAAACTTGAGGAAGGAAGTAGATCAAAAACTCCCAAAACGTGTGATAAACACTCGATATAGTGGAAAAAGTCCGATAAAACATCTCATAATAGACCATTGTCAAAAATAACATCATTCAGAGAACATCTTGATAAACGGAATGGACCCGAAATCAACCAACACTTGAGGACGGGAATAGATCAAAAACTCCCAAAACGTTGTGTGATAAACACTCGAGATAGTGGAAAAAGTCCGATGAAACATATCATAATAGACCACTGTCAAAAAATGACATCATTCAGGGAACATCCTAATAGTTTATATCGTAACTTTTAGAAATAAGATAGTGGGATGCTGTCGTAGAAGTGTCGAGTGTATTTTATTGAACGGATAGAACTAGAACGACAATTTACTTCTTGAAGTTGAAATTATGATCTCTTTGTATCAGAAGAATATTTTATATATAATCTGAAACCAGTAACATCAGTTTCAAAGTATCCCTGGTTTTTCAAGGGGTAGAATTTAAGTATTTAAGGTGTGGGAGACATGGTAGATACCACTTGCGAGTAGATCCTGCTAATTCTGGAACGTAGGTTGATTTACTAGCTCTTTAGCTTTGCTTTAACATATGTTATTCTATTACGAATCATGAAAATCTGGGTATTATTTTCGATGAACCAAACCAGATAGTGGATTTTGGAGACGATAATTATAGCGAATGGGATAGTGAAGACGACCTTCCACTTTCAAGAATGCAAGCAGACTTGAGAGGTAGTGCAATTGTATGGACACAATATATTCAGCATAAAACAAGGACAAATCAATTCTTGGAAAAGACCGGTCTAAATGTGCCAGCTAACCTGGAATCCCCCACCGACTTGTTTTTGCACTTATTTCCAGAAGAGCTTAAACAAGATATAGTTTTTCAAACAAATTTGTGTGCACTGCAAAAAAACAATGGTGCTAATAACTTTACACCAACAACTACTTCTGAAATTAAAAACTTTATAGGGGTAAATATGATAACGAGCCTCAAAAAGATGCCAAGTTATAGGGACTATTGATCCTCTAAAGAGGAGATGAATGACTATTTTATTAGATCCGTCATATCGTGAGACATATTTACATGGCTTTTGAGTAACGTACATTTGAACGATAACTCTGTGCAGCCAAGAAAAAACACGGCAAATTATGATAAGCTCTACAAGGTAAGACGTCTTCTCACTAAGTTAGGAGAAACCTTTCTTTCGTCGTTGAACCCATCGGAGTTTCAATATGTGGATGAATCCATGATAAAATTTAAAGGTCGAAGTAGCATTCGGCAATACATGCCGATGAAACCTACTAAAAGAGGGTATAAAGTATGGGTTCGAGCAGATTCCTCCGGTTATATGTGTCAATTCCAAATTTATACTGGAAAGATTGATCAAGCAGAAAGAACTTGGGCATCCGCGTTGTTTTAGATCTTACAAGAGTACTTGCCGGAACAACTCATAAAGTTTTCTTCGACAATTATTAGAACTCTGTAGATCTTCAAAGACGTTAGTATCTAAAGGAATTTCTGCTTGTGGAACTATTCGCAAAGGAAGGAAAAATTTTCCGGATTTAAAATTCGACAAAAAAAATTAATCGAGGAGATATAGATTGGAGAATATCTACAGATGGGTTAGCTGCTTTGAAGTGGATGGATCGTAGGGGTGTTCTTATGCTGGGGAATCATCAAAATCCTGCCACTGTGGAAGTAGCTTCTAGGAAAAAAAGAAGATGACTCTGCAGAACAGATTCCATGCCCCAAAATAGTAAATCAATGCAATGTGCACATGGGATATGTCGATCGATTCGACATACTAAAAAGTGTCTATGAAGTTGATAGAAAATCGCACAAGTGGTGGCATAGAATATTTTTTTATTTTGTGGACGCTTGCGTAATTAATTCATATATTTTATATCAAAAAATAATTGATTCCAGAAATATAAATCTAAAACTATATCGCTTATCAGTGGCACGTGGATTGATAGCAGCAGTAGAAGAATCTAAAAAACGGGGCAGAAGTTCTTCACATAAACCCATAAATAAATTCAAGAAAATTATTCCTCTTGAAGTACGTTATGACAAATGTGCCCATATGCCTATAAGATGTAGTTCACTTAGATTTGCAATCAGAATCAATACCACCTACTCTAACGTCAAAAACATCAAAGCCGGAGTCCCACAAGGTAGTATCTTGGGTCCTATACTATTTAGTCTATACACACACGACATACAGGTGACGCCAAACTCTGAATTATTGATGTTTGCTGATGATACTGCGGTTATTACACAGCATGAAAATCTACATAGGGCAATAACCACACTACAAAATGCAGTCAATAACTTAACTGAATGGTTCAACAAATGGAGAGTTAAGGTTAATCCAGCAAAATGTGAATGCAAAATATTCACTCTTAAAAGAATAAAAGACCCAACAACACTAAAAATTAACCAAACAACTATTGAGTGGAATCCAAGAGACTCTGCAGTTAAATATTTAGGAGTTTACCTAGACACGCAACTTAAATGGAGCTTTCACATCAACAAAAAGCTAAATGAGAGTCATGCTCGGCTGGCCCTATTGTATCCGATTTTGAACAGAAAGTCGCCATTAAAAATAGAGTGTTCTCTTCTACTTTACAAATCTATTCTAAGACCATTAATTACTTACTGCTGCCCAATATGGAGCAATACTTCTAAAATGAATATGAATAAAATCCAAGTATTCCAAAATAAAGTTATGCGCATAATTCTAAATGCTCCCTGGTTTATAAGAAACGAACAAATTCATGAAGAACTGGGTATCCTAAAAATGAATGACTTTATAAAAGAAACCACTAACAAATTCATATCTACTCTTCATCAGTGCCCAGGAGCTGCATTTTACAACCTAGGACAAAGAAGTATCCACAGCAGATTAAAGAGGCAATTACCACAAGATCTGTGTGACTAGTGAACTCAAAGTGATCAGTGAACTCAAAGCAATCAGTCAACTAGTATTAAATCAACAAGTGAATATCCTGTGAAAAATAGAAGGACACGTTGTGCCCTAATAACCATTTTGTATGTATGTAAATAACGATATTTTAACCTAACCATGTATGGCAATTTGTTTGCCGATCTGGCTAATTAAATTTAAAAAAAAAAAAAAAAAAAAACTTAGATGTGCACATTACAGCACTACTAAGGATGTTCACCGAACCATTTGGAAGTGCTCGACATGTCATGTAGGATTGTGCCTAAATAAGGATAGAAATTGCTTTTTTTCATTCCATTCAAAATAATTTATGATATATGTATTATGTTCCTACTGGTTAGCATTGGTAACCATATCATACAGGATAATTGTTTGTGTTTTTTTGGTTTAAATTTATATAATTAGTTTGTATTGGATCTAATAAATATGTACATAGTGAAAAAAATGTATTTAAAAAGAAAAAACTAATTCCGGCCTCAAAGGGTTAAGCTCGTTTCCAGAAAACATTAACTTTGCATTTAGCTAACAATAGAGGTTTTAGGCTTCATTTCTAAAGAGGTAAAAATACCGGATCTACCGAGAATAGAAAAATATTGCATTTTGTTCTAGACTGCATGAAAAATAAAACTTTAACAAAAGTTTATAAGCTCGCCAAGGAAAATATCGCAAAATATCAAAAAAATTAGCGCTATTCCTCAAAAATGCAAAAAAATTCAAAGAAAAACACACAAAAACCCCAAAAAATGCTGGAAATACCATAAAAAAAATCTGGTGTGATACACGCACACAACTTCCTTTTGCAGTGATCTTATAATTAGCCAAAAATTTTATTTAAAATGTTTTAAGCATTTGTCAAAAATTTTCAAAAATTACAAATTCTGCAAAAACGGTTCAAAATAGAGCGTTAGTTGAAGAGACAAATTTTCTCTAGAATTTTAAGCTGAATTCAAAAATGTAATAATATACCGGGTGTTCTATTTAAAATAAGAGTTAATAAAAAAAATAGACAAAAAAACAAAAGAAACCCATTTTAGAAGTATTCAACTGGAAAATCACCTATTTCACAACAATACACATTCAAAATGTAATAAAAATGTAAAGTTTAAAAAAAATCGTTAGAGCCGTTTTTGAAAAAATCGAAAAAAACTGAAAAATCACAAGAGTAAACACCTACTTCCGGTTATGCGATTTTTTTCAAAAGCTTGCTGTCTCATAAACATAGTACACAAAACTTATATATGAAGTTTCAACGCCATACCGCTTTTCGTTTTTGAGATATTCTGTTCACAGACAGACAGACAGACACACAGACAGACACACAGACAGACAGACACACAGACCAATGAAAAAAAATATGTTTTTTGGGATCAGGGGACTCTAAAACGTGAAGATCTGTTGAAAACTCAATTTCGAATTTTTGGGGTGAATCCAATACTTCCTTTATCGTAAAAGGAAGTAAAAATTAGCAAAAAATGCCGCATTCCTCAAAAATGGTAAAAAAAAATTTTAAATGCACCAACAAGTTGCTCTCATTTGATTCAATTTATCCTGAAACAACTGAGCAATGTCTCAGACTTTCAGAAAAAAAGATACAAAATCATCAAAATCCTAGCCTTAAGTTATTTCATCCTGTTTCTTATTGAGGACCTACTGGCAAGCATACCACTGTAATTAACATTTCACAAATTATATGTGTTCCTAAGTATCTGTAGAATATTTCAGTGAACAGCACCGCCCTAGGGGGAGTGAAATGAGGCGTTTGTTTACCCCATCTCGTACGCCTTAATATTTAAATAATTATTTCTCCTTTTTATCCCGTAACTACCTTAGTGGATACATGAAACCCTCTTAATACCTCACAGTTAGTGGCTTATGCCAAAACAGAAACTGGTTCCCCCTTGTAGTGTTATCGGTGGAAAATTGATTTTAAGCAATGCACAAGAAATGCCAATTTTTTTTACATCATCTATTGCCTTCAAAACATAAATAAAGAGATACAAAAACCCAAATAAAACACAAATAAACACCAATTAAATAAACGAAAACAAGTTTTAAACCATCAGATAATTTACATGAAAGATAGCTGGCATGTACATTATTTAAACGCATATGAAACAACAATAAACTAGCGGCAAAATAGCTGTCCTCAGAAGCGCGAAAGTCAAAACTATTTAAAGGCGACCGTGGCCAAAGCCAGCCTGGTTCGTATTCGCGTGCACCCAAATCAGTGCACTCCGCGTACGTAAGCACATTCCTTAAACGCGATTCGCAGACCGAGTTATTAACTAATTCTAACAACGCATCCTTAACAAAACGTGGCTGATCAGAATACTCATCCAAGAACTTGTTCAACAAGGTGGCGATATATAGAAACATCCCTTAAATTTAACTGTTCGGTATTGTGGTATTGTATAGCTATTCACCTTAATATTTACATTATGAACTTCAGATCTCTTGTTCAACAAATTGTACAAATACCTTGGCGTTTTAATAGAGATCAAAGTATATAAAAACATGCAATACAGATACATATTACGTTGCTTGACATTCAGCTCATTTAAATAGATGATATCGGGAGTGATGAGTTCTTTGTATTTAATGTTACAGGCAAATCTTACGCAAGCGTTTTGTACTAGCTGTAATTTAGTTTGGTTGTGTTCTTTAAGATTTGGAAAAAATATCATAGTACAATAGTATACATGCGGATAAATAAGCGCCTTAACTAACATTAGTTTGGTTTTTTCATGTAATAAGTATTTTAAGCTATAAAAACTACTTAATTTTATAAATGGAATTTGGTAAGTGTGTCTTACGTGCAACTCAAATGATAACTTATCATCTATAATAATGCCTAGAATTTTTGCTGGACTACTCCAGTTTACTACTGTAGTATTTACTACAATATGATGATTTTTGACTACGTAATCACCAGTACTTCTGTCGGAGGTTATTTAAATTGCCTGCGACTTTTTTGGCGTTTAATGGAAGACCATTATTGCTAAACTAAACAGTAAGATTATGTAAATTCTCGTTTATTTTACAAATTTAACTGGAACTGCTGCTGCATGCTCTTGAAAGCGGCACGTCGTCGGTTGCGTCACTCTAATCCTGGGTATGGCGTGATACGTTGGATTCCCACACGGGCTGTTCGGTGAAGCCCCATATTGCTGCTTAACGGTTGACTTATGGTCATCCAATGTCACGGCGTACTTAAATTTTGTAGATGCTCCTTTGGGTGTAGCGTGAATTAGCGTCTCCGAATGGAGTCTTTCAATATACTCTTGAAATATGGCACACAATTGTGTACTCACCGCTACACCTGAAAATTTTGTTGGCGTAAGTACAAATGCCTGCTGGTTGCACTTTTCACTTATGCCGCTTTTATTTGGCTTAGATCGTCTTGGCGAATTCGCTTACTAAACTTGTGAGTCGCTAACATATGCAGCTCTCAGGGGAGGTTGCGTGTGACTGCCGTCTTTATTGTTAAATCTGTAGGAGTTACAACTCCCCGCATCCCGCCTATAGCGTACATTTCTTGCTGCCCTCTGGAGTTTTACTACACAATGCCATCATTATAAAAGACCGTTTTTACGAACATTAATAACATAAGAAAATACATAGAAAAAATACAAGTTGGCTTGAATTTTAACTGTGAAAACAAACCTTGTCGGCGAGGGATGCAGATGTTCCATTTCAAGAGCTGAGCTTCGTGTAGCGGTCGGAAAAGATATGCACTTAATTTGAAGAAACGCACTGAATGTTGACAGTCACTACATATTAGTTATTAGATTGCGATACAAAGTCAATAGTATAGAAGACTCATTATTAATTGATTATGAATATTCGCAACCTTATCGAAAACGCCCGTAAAAATTATTTGTCTCGACTTTGAAAAGGCATTCGACAGTATCAAGCAGCAAAAGCTAAGGCCCATACAGTCAACTATGGGGATACTGAATCAGCTTGTCAAACTCATCCAATAACTTGACACAAGAAGCACGGCATTAAGCAAAGTAGATATAGACTTTCAAACAAATATCCCATGCGAAAGTGGGCGCGTCAGGGTTGCATGTTGTTCTCCAGTGCTTTATATTGAGAGATAAAAAAAACTGATCCTCAGCGGGCTGTGGAAATTCAAACGTATGAATAATATGTTGGTGGCACTGTAAGTCCATTTTAAATTCGAGGTTAGCAGGTTAGGTTTTGCGTTAGTTTTGACACAGACTTACGCAAAACCTAACCTGCTAACTTCGAATTTGTTATAGACTTACAGTGCCACCAACATATTATTCATAGGTTTGAATTTCCACAGCCCGCTGAGGATCAGTTTTTTTTATCCCTCGATGATATTATCTATTATAACGAAAAGGTTATACGGTTAATACTTGCAGATTAGAATGGTGGAGTGTTCGATTTGCTGATAATACACTCTCTATCTCTGAGAATGTTGAAGAACTAATGCTACTCCTGAAGACTGCAGAACTAGAGTGCGGACTGAAAATACATTATGGAAAACCTAAAGTAATGGTAATTGACACCAAAAAGCACCTCACATAGCTAACTGCGAGTTAGTGGAAGAGTTTATATATCTAGGCTCTCTATTCCATGAAAGTAGTAGTTTTGAATTTGATATTCGACGCCGAATATAGCTCAGTCGATCAGCGACAATCTGGAGACATAAGTATATTGTAGGCGACGTAGCCAACCCACCGATTGTCCACTATCACTTATTGCCACACATCGGTTAACGACGTTACTACTAAGAAGAAGGCACTTTACCCTTTAGAAATTTTATATGGGAAATAGTGCATTGAACTTGGTTAAACTGGACTAGACCAAACAATGTAGGTATTATGTCAAAAACGGAAATCTACACAAGGGAAGAAGAAAATTGATTCACTGACGAATGTTTATGCGTAGACAATATATTCTCAGTACGACAGGTCACATAGATATGTAAGTATATTATATCTAAGAAAATTGGAAGTTGCTAGAAGAATGACGGGTTGAAAATAAACTAAGTTATGTGTAGCAAAATCGGAAGGGCAAGATCTAAATATATTAAGCAAAGCAGTTAAACAGTATTAGCATTATAAGTAGCTACCTGGTAACAACAATAGCGAAATATGGAAACTACAAGGAAAGGATATAAATCAAATGTAATAGTCGATAAGATGGAGATATAGAAGTGGATTGCATGAGAATCGAATCTGTTGAGTATTTGGAATATAACATATCGCAAATAAAATAAGTAAGCATCGCATGAGCCTATTGATATTCATTCCGGGGCAAAGCCTCCCCTTTCTGATTCCACCCATTCTTGTGGTACAAGTTGCCAATTTTTCCAGCCCTTTCTGCAATGACATCTGTCCGTCATCTCTGTGGTCGTCCTACGCTGCGTGGGTGTAACCTTGTTCTCCACTGTAAAATGTGTTTTGTCCATCGAGTCGTCTCCTGCCTGGCTGTATGTTCTACCCAGCTCCACTTTTGACTTCGCTATGATCTCTATTGCATCTTCACATTTCGTTCCTGACGTGGTGTCTGATGCTTATTCGTAGCATGCTACGCTCAATAGGTTTTTGAGTTGTTCTTAATTTATTTCCAAAGTTGACGTTAACTACATGCTGTCCATACCATACGTCACCATTGGAGGAATACACATATTGAATACTTTCAGCTTTAGATTTATTGGAATATTCGAGTTCTGTTTATTTCGGCATTTTCTTTGCCTAGTTTGATCGTATAAACGCATTCCTCGAGTCTTTCTATTGCTTCGTTGCTTAGTGTGTATGTTATGTATCGAGTAGTCAGCTTTCATCAGTTTTAGTTCTGCTAGATCTTCTAGATCACTACTAAACAAAACAATATCGTACGTGAAATGAAAGTCGTGGAGATGTTATCCATCGATTAAAATGAGTTGCAAATAAAAAAAGTTGCAGAAGAAAAGAAAATGTTTTAGCGTTTTTAATGAAGAAAGCCCAAGACTTGTCAAAATTATGTATAAAATAGGTAAACATAACTTAACGTTGCCAATAATACTAAGAAAGTAAAAGGAAACATTTAGTAATGCGAATTACAATTACCAAAGAGGAGCCGGTGGGACTGGAACCCGCGCTTCCAGGTGGAATCGGATTGCTAGTCAGATGCTTTAACCGCTCGTACACAAACGCGCCCATATTGTACTTGCTTATGGCTGCGTTATAAAAAAGCGGTGACGACACGGCCGATCGCGTACGAACTGCGCACGATTGATGTGGATTAAAACGTGACGACTCACGCACAGACGCAGCCACAACATACGCTTTATATATAGTGTAGGGATTCTTTTTTCTATCCAATTCAGTTCCTTGGATGAGTATTAATTATATAATAATGGAAGACATAGAGCAACGACGATTAAAATGGCATGGTCATATATGCAAAAGCAACATGACCAAGAAAGACAATGGCATTGAACCCTATATCAAAAATTAAATGAAGATGATTGAAAGAGGAATGGATTAAACCAGTCCAGATTAGAAGTCTCATATTGGAAGTGGAAGAGTTTCAGAAATCAATAATCATGACGCTTTTTAATTTTTCTTTGGTTGAATATGTGGTAATTTATACATTTGGAGTTGTAAAATTATGTCTCGTACAGCGTTTGCAAAGCGATTGTTAAGATAAATATTTATTTGAGTATTCACGTTCCGTAGGCTGGAATGACGTCTGCCCCGATGGAGTCTTTGATGATCCCTCCCTTCAGCATCAAGCCCCAGTTAACCCCGTAGCCAGCGACACTGCCGCGGAAGATAAACCGCACGGTTTAATTTGCAGCGGCGTTTAGTTACAAGGGCTTAGGACATGTGAGTGTAGTGACTCGAGAGCGGCGAATGTCTAAACTTCACGTTTAATAAATATTTAAATTGAAACGGATATGCGTAAATTGGGGTTGCGCTCTCGCTATGCGTCGCCGGAATTAATAGGTTTAACTCTGGCACAATTGCGAGCGGTTTGACGCTGCTAATGCCGTTTGCGCTGAACTTTGGCCGTTATGTTTATACACGTCCTCATTCTGAAGTTTCTGGTCTTCACCTCAAAATGAGTGCGCCAGTCCTTTGGCGCGGTCAACCCTGCGACAGACGACGCCGAAAAACGTCTTCTGGTCAGAATGTTTCCAGGGAAATGTCCGCGGAATTGACATGGGTGAGGCGCTTCCCGGGCCTACAACGCGCTATAAATTATTTGACGTTTTACGCGGCTTATTGTTGTTCCGAATTAAAGTTGGGCTACTTTTTGTTCTGGGTGTAGGGGTCGACCCGGCTGGAAAACGGAAATGAACGCAGGAAATTAGCTTCGGGCTGACAGACTATGGAAAATAGAGGTTTGGCGAAGCCGCATAGTTCATACAAGGACATTTTCAAATGCGAATGGTTCATTTATTATTTTTAATGCATGCAACTATTTGCAGTGGCGTCGGTCATATCGTTGAAGTTGTAACAAAATCTAACATTATCAGAAGCATCACGACTCGAACGAACACTTGCATGCTGACGCTTCGCCAGTGCGGGACAAACACAAAAACGAATAAGAAGAAGAAGTATTGAACAAAACGAAATATTGTGTCTATTATAATTCATATACCACACATGATAAAGAAATGAAATCGATAAATTACATGGTATTGGGAACGCTTGAACAAAGACGAAGAGTAGAACCTGCGACCTGTTGCTTTCAATCATGTTTTCACACCTGGTACGTCAAGTTACAGTTGTTTCTTAACCTTTTTCGTAGTCTTACGGGGTTTTTACATGGTCTACCACTATTTTGGCTAATCTGCTTTGCGCAATTCTCGTCATGTGTTCCATTACAGCTTCTTCGTGTCCTCGCCCATCGTAAGTACTACGATACGATGGATGTATATATGTCTAATATATTATTTTCCTTATTCTGTCTCTTAGTATGTGCCTTGATATGCTTCTCAGATTTTCTTCTGTTTCGTAGGTTATGCTATTTGACATTTTTAGAATTTCCGAGCCTTGTTTAATGACAGGGGTGATGTTTTAGTTCTAGTGGAGATCGTCAGTTAATCCCGCTTAATAACATATTGAGTGGGTAAGCTGCTTGGCAGCCCACCCGGCTCTCGCCATTGGCGCCCGGATGTCGAATTTCTTAAGAAAGGCTCTCTACGCCTTCCGCAACAATCATCCTTTTTCCAACGGTAATCCAAAAGAGGATACTGTTAAAAACAATGTTAAACTACAATTCCGTAACCGAAGCCTTGAACGCTAATAATTTTCTTCCTGCAAAGCACCAAAATTTACCGAACCTTCTTCGAACAAAAGCCCAGTATCTGCTTCCAGCTTGTTAAGCTCACGGATTATTTTTAGCGAAATGTCTCCCAGTTGCACTGTAGGACTCCTACGTACGGGGTACGGGGTAATTTCTTAACGCACCTCGAGAAAGACGACACACGGATGAACAAAAGTGTCCATCTTGGTTTTTTAATATTGCACATGTGAGTGGCAACCTGAAGTATATTATTCGCGGGAGTAACAAAGGTTCGTGAACGATTTGCTTGTAATGGCGATGAAGTGTACGTTATAGGAGCGGAAATAACCGTTTCGGCGAGTCGTCAACCACAAATTCCTAGTTGTTGTTGCTCAGGGCTGCCTCCACATGTCACCAGTTACCTGTTTTGGCTGAGATATACAACTCTCGCGTTCATTTATTCGCATAGTTGAGCACATCGCCGAGTAGAAAATTTAGCGACGCCGCAGCAAGTTATAATAAACAGGATGCTTGCAGTAATTCCGGTCCTGAATGTGCTATAACGTCCCCATTAATTCCTGTTAACGTCTTTGTAAATCACCATTTCGGTGACACAGTTTGGTACAGCGCCCGTTTCGCGCAACTGCACTTTTAAAAGTTCGGTGCCGAGTGTAACTCACGCCCGAAGTTGGAATTGAACAACGCGATTTATTTCGCCAATTGACATGCACTTGTACAGGAACGTTTACCTCGTTTTCTGGCGCGTTATAAATAACGCACCAGATGTATGGCCGCCGCGTTAAAAATTCCGAAGTGCCGCGATTACATAAATTCCCTTCCACTGGCTTTTGGATTTTATGACAAGAGCACAGAACTTAATACATTGGAACTGGAGCTCACTAAATCTTGTGAACGCGACCTGCAGGATTTTGCTCGCCCTGCTGGTTTACTTTGTTTCGGCTCGCACTGACATCCATCGCTTGCACTTTATTGCATTTCTTAGGGTCTCGATTAAGCTGCAAGATGGATAGTTCGCCGCTTTATTAAAATTCAGAATATTGGTACGAAATCTACTTATGAATATACGCCACAGCGACTTTCTCAATAGTTTTTCGCGAACGAAGAGTGGCATCATAAAAGCTTTTAAAAATAATATGCATTCTTTATGAGCCCCTCGTTGGAAAGCCATCTCGAGTTCTGATATATTAATAATGCTCTGAAAATGTTCTAAAGGAGCGGCGTTTTGAGTGATCATTTTCTGCTCTTTAGTTGTTTCGGTATCTAAAAAGTATTATTGAGTTTATAAATTGCAAGATTTGTTCTTCAACTAGCTAAAGCAACAATAATATAAAGCAAAGCATTTTTAATATTTATTTCTTGAATAGAGTTTGGTAGTTCTTTAGATCGAATTTCTACCATACCTTTCAATCCTTTATTCATACCACCTTCAATATACAATATACGGCATTGAACAATGGTGGTAGTTTCAATATTAGTCCAGTCGTTGAAGGTTTTCCGCTCCGAATTCTTTGAACCTTGACCGATTGACGTGAAATTTGGTGAGTGGTTAGGAGATGGCTCAAGGAGCAAAAGTGCCGATGTGCGCTTTTACCCTGAGAGTGGATGCCACCCCTTCTCGGGGGTGGAAATTGTTCACTCAAAATAACCCCAGAAATGGATAGAGGAACAAATTCTAAGTAAAAAATGTTCTATATAGTTTTTTCGATAGATCGATATTTTTCGAACTATTCGCGATTTTGAAATCTACATTATCTATAAACAATTATTTTACTAAATACAATAATCAATAAAATTAACATAAGAATAATAGAAAACATACATAAATAACGAACTACCTAAGTATCACGACGCAAATCCAAGTTGTTGGTTATGGTACCCAGAACTGAGGCAGCATTGGCGCGTTGAATAGCAATGCTAATTCTTTGAATTAGGAATGAAGTTGACCTTTTGTCTTTATTGACTTTTGTAATTTTTTTGCCAATTTCTCTAATAAATTTCAATGCATTTATGCCCCAAACTCCAAAAGTTTCAATAGCCAAAGGATAGAAGAGATAATTATTTTGTAAATTTAGATATTTTTTGATTTGTTTTTCTCGGCAAGTAGTGCTGCTGAACCAACGTTTTTGGAAGAATTTAGAACATGGGATGCTGCCAAAGTATCTATACAAGTGAAATCCCACACTACTGCCCTACCAAACTTCCATGGAATGAGTGACATTCCATCAGGACGTTTTCCATCATCACGACTTGTACCAAGAGGCTCAAGAATGGCAGGAATTTCTGCAGAAATCAGAGCCTTCTTAATTAAGTCGCTAACTTCATGGTGACGAGAAAACCGACCAAAACTATATTTACAACTCAAACCATGTAAACCAAACTCATCTACAAGAGAATTGCATTTACAAAAATGTTTAACACATATGGGAGAACCTAGTCGAAGGCCAACAGCAATTCTGAAAGATTCATTATCCAGAAGAGTACCGAGGGAAGCAACTGGCAGAGCATTTAACCAAGCCCCTGATTCAGCAGAAGAAACTGCCATGAGTCGAGCCTTAATTTGAGTATTGGAAGCGACTCAAGCAAATCACTTGCAACTAAATTCAAAAGTGTTCTATCCCATGCCTTCTGCATTCTCTGTTGACTTTCAGACAAAGTTAAACCTGTAGAAGATTGCCAAATCTCCAAACCCTCACTAAAATTTATATTAAAAGTTCAAAAACAAGATGGAAGAATTTGCTTCATTAAAGGTTGAGCGCACACAAAAGAAGACAAGAAACAAGGAACAGCCAAAGAGGAAATAGATCTAATACGTCAACCACCAAGGTCAACAGGCAAAGATGCTTGTTTCCAAGTAATTTCATCAATAATATTGTTGGAGATTTTTTCTAGGGATTGTCTAAAGAGATTGTCAATTTCTTCCAAGATGGATAAAAAATTCCATGTAGGATGACACCTTAAAAAATAAATAAATTTTGGTACTGCAAGACAATGTTTAAGAAGACAAAAAGAAATGTGTGCAGGTAAGTCATCCAATTTTGCTAACATTTGTAAAAAATTTTGTTTTATGATTCCGAAAAAAGAAATCAGAGCGGTATTTGTTAAAGGACTACTTAATAAAAATAAATCTGATATTTTCAAAATTTTAATTCCAGGACAAATAGAATCAAATTTTAAAACAATAGAGGAACTAAAATCTTTCACAAAAGACAATTCGCATTTATCAAAATTTAACCCAAGCCCAAGAAATTTCGATTGTTTGACAATAGATTCAAGGTCATTTAAAACAACATCGGGATTATCACCTAAAGCGCCATCATCTAGGTACCACGCATTAAACTGGCTAGACAGAGATTTCACTAAATTATGAATTGTTAGACAAAATAACATAGGACCGAGTGGATCACCTTGTTGAACACCAGATTGAGACAAAATTTCACCATCACCAAACATTAAATTTTTAATTTTTAATTTAATTTAATTTAATTCGCACTCAGCCAACAGCCGTTAAGCCAATTATAGGCGTCGCTGTGCAGTTATGAGGACTTCCAACCCCACTAACGACTGTCATGATGTTGTATGACCGCCGGGACCAACTTTTTTCCGTGATAGCCGTACCACGAGGCGCCGAGAGATGCAGCCGTGGAACTCCCATCCAAGTTCTGACCAGAGACAGCGTTGCTTAACTCTGCTGATCGAACGTGGACGCTTGTTCAAGCTACACCACTCGGGACTCCAACAAGAAGGGTTACGATAACATTGAAAAATAAAAGGAGAAATATCGGGTGAAATTTTGATAACTTCCGTTAACATGACACTTCTATCAATCGTATTAAAAGCATTACGAAAATCCAACTTTAAAAATACCTCATTGTCTGCTTCGGGATTAAAGCAAAGATATTGTCTGGCAGAATGTACAACAGCTTCACAACCTCCTCTAGTTCCGAAACCAAATTGTAAAGGTCGAAAAAATTGTCCAAGATGGTCTTTTAAATAAAAACAAATTTTGGCAACAAGTCTTCTAAAGAAGTTACCTACGGCGATCGGTCTGATTCCCCCACCTTTCTTTGCCAGAGCGCAAAGTGAAGCACCATATAAAGTTGGGCAAACTTCAGGGGTCACTCTGCCAGAAAGCATGAAATTACATAGGGACGTAAGGGAGGTGAGCAGATTATCACCGGAAGCTCCCGCGCTGTAACTCAACATATCTTGAATATGAGAAGGTCTCAATGAATCCAGTCCACCAGCAGAACCAGAATTGAAAGAATTGACTGCCATGATTATCTCTTGTCTTGAGATCGTCAACGGAACTATATCAGAAGGCAAATCTGGAAGATTTTTTTGAGTTCCCGAAGGATGTTTGGCTTGCAATGAAGACATTGTAGCTTCTCAAAATTCGGCGACAGTGTCATTGGAACCCAGGATTCTGATTGCACCAGAAAGATCTCCATCTGAAACCTTGCCAATGATCTTCTTAACATTATTTCCAGAAAGAACTTCTCTTCTCTTTTCTCTAGGATACGAAGTTATTTTCGGCAAGGCGTTATTGAAATTTTTCAATATAATAGATGTAATCGAGGTATTTGTTCTACGTTCATGTGGAACTTGAAGATATTTGTACGAAAAAGTTAGTAAATTTTCCCAAGAAACTAAATCGTTAGTTTTAACACAATTATCAAATCATTTTTGCAAGAGTAGAAGCAGCCAGAAGCCTAGTCGCTTTCGGAAGTTTCTTTACTACAATAGACGAACCCTTAAAAGACGCGAGACGTGTATGAAGGCTTGATTCATAATTACTAGGAGATGATATTTTAAATTGTTCAATTTTAGATTCTTTATGAGCCTTGCTCTTGTGTATTTTGAGATTGATAAAAAGGTTTCCACAAATATCACAAGATAATTTTTTGGATTTCTTTTCGATGACGACGGGATACCTCGAACCATGTTCAGCACAGTCTTCATTGATGAAATGGTTGAAACACAGCAAAATCTGACAGACATGACAGCTGGCAAAAACTTCCTTCTTGCAACACGAAACCTCACAAAACTGGGTACCAGGGTGGCAATCAGCATCTTCTTGGGAAGCTTTACTTTTTCTTAGATTCATTAAGCACGACTAAATTGTTCTTCTTGATTAAAAACTGATGCATGTTTTTGGACGGTTTTTCGCGAATAAGTCGAAAACTTCGCGTTCTATCAAATAAGTTGTAATAACCAAAAATGAAGCTTAGAAAACAGCAAAGAGATTGGTTGGTTTCTGAATGCTCTAGGTCCAAAATAAAAGAAGTTATGGCTCGTAGAAGAAGATTTTTTTTTGCAACAACTTTGTTCGAAGTAATCAACGTTAATTAACGAAAAACCGATGCATTTGTCGGGAAAAACTTATAGAACATTTTTTGTAGTGATTGAAAAGACCTTTAAAATGAACACTGTTAAAAGTCGATTGCATTATAACTAAGCGAGTTACGATGCAAAAACGGTGGGCCACTCGAATTTTTGAAAAAAAAAATGTGCGATAAAACCCCAGCCATTCCACTAGAATTGATATTGACCATTATCCCTTTACACTTACTGCTCTCAGTGGCTCTTATAGCGTAAATACTTTTATTTGGGCGCAGACTGTAACGTTTGGATCTCATGTTTTTAAGGTTCTGCGCGCGTTCCGACAGCGAACCTTTTCGATTAAAATTGAATTCATTAAATGCGATATCAGGCGATATATCGTTTGAACTTCGTGCGGTTTTAAGAATATCAAACGTCCGGTCGCAGCCCGTCGATGCATAATCAAAACACTGGAGGTCAAGGACGTAATTAAAACTTAACACAACTGTCCTCCGCTACAAAGAACAACGGAAAATAATAACAGGCTCCCACAGAAATGTATGCGCTGGCCTGCGCACGAAAATATTTGGTGGTGCACAGAGGCGTACTGGCACAATATGCTAGCAAACGATGGCGCCCACAATTAAAAATTGACATAACAAATAATCCTGATACAATTCTGAATGTCTCTTTTGCTATCTCATTTTCATACCATGATTTTTCTCAATTCCAAAGCGTGGATTATAACGAATTTAGTGTATGAGATCTTTGTACAATATTAAATAACGACGTATAACGTTTTTAATGTTCCTTCTCTTTTAATGTTGATGACTTTTCTTCGTCTCTCGGTGATTATTATTTTTCATATCCCTAAAAGAATGAGCACAACTTCGCAAACATTTTTATACAGTGCTGCCCTTTGTCTGATTATTGGAATTTGGTAAGCTTTCAGCTGCTAGATTTGCAAGGCCATCGAGTCGCGCATGTCGACAGCTACAGAGTTATCTATTTCTGTAAGTCTAGTGTCTATTATATCTTTTAAAGCAAGGTATATAAATAACTCTCTTAATATTTATTATTATTGTACAACATTGAATTGAAGTTAGCAAACTGGTGTCATGATAATTTTAATATTATAAATTGAACTGATTTCTTATTTATTATAATTTCTTTTGTTTCAGGTAAGATACAACATGATGGCCGCTTGTAAAGCGACATTTTGGAAGAGAAGTAGGCTTAGTTGTCTCTGCTGGCTTCTAGATATCTAGTTTACGGAAAGGTACAGCCAACGTAATTTTTTTAGTTATAACTTTTTCCAGTAGTTGCTGCGAGAAAGCGTCACCTCGGCCTTTTTGCTTGTATTTTATCTTATCAGACGAATAGTTTTGAGAAATAATCTATGTTTACAAATAGAGGGAAAACTATCGACTTCTGAACATATTAAATCACCGTTCTTTGGTAGAACCATAGTTAAATTTTCTAAAAGCTTAGTTTTCAAACAGACGTTCTCGGCAAAAACGCAAAATGGAAACCGCAGCGGTTTAGCTTTCCAGATAAAGTAAGCAAAACATCGCGGCCAGATACTCGCCGAAGTTCGTATTTTTATGACGAACTGTTTTGGAAGCTTTAAACTGCTCGAACTAGTGCAGATATAATTCAGCATAAGTTACGATTGTCTGCGCTAACTTCAGTAATGACTTGTTTTCGAGTTGAAGCATGTAAGTTAATGTGTGTAAAGCGTGAATTATATTGCTTGCGAGTTCTTCAGAGGGCTGCAGCTGACAGGTTCAAAAGTTAAAGCGGTCCTTGACACACTATATTCCTTGCCGGAAATCGTCTCTCGCGAGCGCACTGATAATTTATTTCTCGAGATGCGATCTCCCGTTTTCATGGGTATAGAAATGAGTGCGGAATATCGCGAAGTTTAATAATAAAGAATTGTCTTGGTAGTTTGTTTTGCAAGAATTATTCTGATATATGAACTTTGCGAAAGAAAACTCCGGTAGCGTGATTTACGTATGAGTGGCAGTCAAACATTTACTGCGAAATCTCGATTGGAGAGACGATGCTTTTGACTGTTATTTTACTTAAGTAGTCGAAAATGGAAAATGCCTTGTGAAAAACAAATATGAACTTTTTTTTCAAATTTGGTTTAAAATATCAAGTTGTGATAATATAGATGTTCAAACTTCTTCTTGTTGGGCTATGTACCATAGAAGTACCTTATAGGACAATTTTATGAAGGGGAAGATTGCTTAACCATGGATTAACGAATTAAAGAATAATTTCTTATACATACTACCGCATCTACTGCTTACCGTGTTGAAAAATGCGCGTCAACTTTATATTTTATAAGTAGACATTCATTAATTTTACGATTTCTTGTTGCAGCAAAGGACATGTTTTTGTATTTAAAGAACCACATGCCTGCTGCTATATTGGCATCTCTATATATAAACGTATGTTGTGCCTGCGTTACCTTTCCATCGGAATTAATCGTTTTTCGGCGATTTACCGTGTCGTTACCGCGTCCGTTATAACTTAGCCATAAGCAAGTACGATAGGTGCACGGTTTTGGGCGAGTGGTTAAAGCGTCTGACTAGCAGTCGTAACCGCCTGGCAACGCGGGTTTGAAACCTCCCCTGAATTGTTTTTTCCTTTGCAAATTGATGTTTCAGTATTTGTTATTTATAACGTTAACATATTTTTACCCATTTCGTATATAATTTTTAAGATGTTAAAGCATTTAATTTCTTCTATAACTTTTTTATTTGCAATTCAGTTTAAAAAATGCAAATACTGTTTTAATTAGAGTAATGTGGTGGGCCCAAAAGCTAGTAATATTAATAAAATTATAGCACAGAACAATTTGTTAGGAAAGTGTTTGTTCAAAAAGTCGTTAACCATAAACTTTATTAATGGCCAGCTTGATATACGATTCATTGTCACGTTATTTGCTGCTAAAATTATACATACAACTTTCATGAAGCTAGTTTCACAAGTGGTATGCGGCATATTTTATAAAGGAGTATCTTCATATACGATAAACTTAATTGCTTACTGGATATTAAGAACCGTTCCTCCTTATTAACAAGGGTATGCTAT
Organism: Agriotes lineatus; assembly: GCA_940337035.1. Taxonomy (NCBI): domain Eukaryota; kingdom Metazoa; phylum Arthropoda; class Insecta; order Coleoptera; family Elateridae; genus Agriotes; species Agriotes lineatus. The sequence goes on along the minus strand of OW679198.1, from coordinate 8,638,637 downwards.
ATTATTATTATTATTGTTATTATTATTATTATTATTATTATTATTATTGCTATGCTGTGTGCTTACCGATTCATTATCGAACACATTTACATATGATATAGCTCACTAGATACTGTTGCAGATGCACTTGTTTATTTGTTATTAGAAGTATATTATATAATTTTTGTCGAGCTGCTTTACCACAAACGCCTCTCAGGCGGCCGGCCCGGGTTCGAATCCCGGCGACTCGAGCGTTTAAAAAACGTACACGGCTACCATGCTACCTTCTGTGGTAGTCGTGAACCCCTAACAAGGAAACTTCCTCACTTTCGACGGGCATGGCTATTCACCTACCCGGCCTAAGGACAAAAAGGGCTCATAGAACAACTGTGTCCTATAATAAGAGGAGGAAGAAGAAGAAGTTAGTTTAACGATTCATGATCGTCGTACTTAACGCATAACTTCATGTAAAATACTCACTTATAATACCATGAGTAGTCAAAAAGTTATGTCGACTATTTTTGTGGTGGTGTCACGAATGTCCATTGCGCTTGGTACGATTAGGACGAGTGCGACAGCACGAGTCCTAATCCCAAGCGCAATGGACATGAGTAGTGATACCACCGCAAAAATAATCTACTTAACTTTGACTAAGAATAGTATTCGAGGGACTATTTAATGAACCAAACTACCTTTTCAAATTAGTTTTCAGTAAATCTAGCAACAAACTACGCAATTTCTATAGTAACAGAACACTAATATTGACTTTTTCTAATAAAAATCGCATTTGTTAAAAATAGTCACTTGAATACCTTCTAGGAAGATATATCCACTGATATTTTTTTGATTGGTCAAGAAACGTCAGAATTCTGGATTTTCATTGGTCACTTTTTGACAGATGACAGGTGAATTGAATAGTCTATATTATTTACTGGATTCAAAGGACCATTGGTGGTGATATTTGCTAAGAAGGGTATAATACAGTTTTATACCGCTTGCTGATGAGATTATGATTGTTAACGGCATACTTTATTAAGAAGTAAGTTTATATACAATATTTTATAATGTCGTACTGCAGGCTATAGGAAACGATATATTGGATAATTTGTTATCGAACTGTTCGTTAACGAAATATATATAAATACACCGTATTACTTACTTAGTTTTAAAACACCTTTCTTTCAGATGTGTTGCTAATAAATTATTATACAATTTTCATGAAGTTAGTTCCATAGGAACTATTTTTTAAGGAGTAACTTCACATACGATGTTTTCTATTGCTTAGCGAATTTAAGGAGAACGATTTCTTATGTACGTGTTTGTATAACGATTCATTAACGATGAATGTACTTCATTAACGAGAAACCTCATATAGGTACGATAATTTTCGCGAGGAGCTTAGTGTATGATACGCCGCGCCGTATCACTCACCACTTTTAAAACACCCTCCTCAAAGATGTATTTCATCAGAACTATTTTATTAAGGACCAACTTCGTCTACGAAATGCCAATTGCTTAGCGAATTTCAGGAATTGTGGCAATGTTGGTTACTAATTACGATGCTGTAGAACGATGTATTATATACGAGTTTGTATAACAATTCATTAACGACGTATGTACTTCATTAACGGAAAACTTCATATAGGTACGATATTTATCGCGGAGAGCTTCGTGTATAATACTCCGTATCACTTACCACTTTTAAAACACCCTTCTTATAGATGTATTTGATGGGAATCATTTATTAGGGTGCAACTTCAGATACGATATATTCTGTTGCTTAGCAAATTTCAGGATCTGTCATGACAATGCAAATTACTATGCTTTAGAACGATTTCAGTTTGCATAACGAATTCTTAATGACATATGCACTTCATTAATGAGAAACTTCATGTACGATATTTCGTATTAATTACTAGATTGAAAGAATCGTTATTGCAGATTATTAATATATTTAAGGAACTGTTATCAGGGCGTTCTATATTAACGGAATATAATAAAATAGTATATTGCCAAGTAGTATACTTAACGATGCAATAACGACACGTTTTATTAATAGACAACTTCGTTAATGATAAGCCATGTTGCTTATTGGATTCAAAAAACCATTGACGCAGTTGTGTATGTTAGTTGAATGCATTAACTAGCATTCGTAATGTAGTTGGTTCCATCGGAGATCTTAAGATATGCCCTATTGCTAGTAAGTTTTAGGAACTATTATATTATAACGTAGTAATAAAATGATACCTATTATACAGCGAAGGTTGCTTAATGGTTCGTTAGCGCCATAATTCATTAACGAGAAACTTCATATCTATGATATGCCATATTGCTTGCTAGATTTACGGAGCCATTGCCACAGTTGTGTTTTTTTAACAAAATGTAAGACATCATGGTGAAATGTCAAATGTAATGTTTTTAATACAAGAAAATGTTGTCTGTGATTCGTTGATCTTTAGGAAACTTCATTAGATATCGGCGAAGCGTCAGGCAGAGTCACTTCACTAAAATTAACGGACGCGAGGTTAACGAGAGAGCTGTTGATGATACAACTACTAGAAATAAGTAGCCGAATAATGCAACAGAATAAACCAAGTTTCGGGTAGTAAACTAAAGGCAGTTTGTTTTAGGCTACTTTTCCCTGAGCTTTAATGCAATGTAAATAGAGTCTACTTCGAGCAAATAGTCGCTGCAACACAGATGTTCTCGCATTCGTACCTGAGAGGAAACGATTACGTGCTGAAACCCCAGACTCACTTTTAGACAGCTAATTAGTTCGGTTCACAAACAAAATAGCCGATTCAACAAAAGGCTAGCATAGTTAGGCGTTGTTAATAGCGGTTTATCCGTTAGTTACCTACACGCCCAAACCCTGCCTTAGCCCGAATTAGCGTTTATAAAAGCGGCGTAGACTAATTTTCATTCGTTCTGGTTTCTGTTCACGACCAGATATCAGAATTTACGCTAAACGAATTCCCGCCATGCGGATGACTGCTAAATAGCCGGAATAAAGTAAATTTGTACGGAATCCCGCCCGCTTTCGTGGGAACTGATTCTTTTTTAGATCGCAGTAGGCCGATCGGCAATGCTTTTGTCAGATCGTTGAGGTTATGTTTGACATGTACACTTCTTTTCTAATTAATCGTACTTTCATACAGGGTTTGAAAAAACCCGGGTTTTTTCAGAAAAACCCAACCCACTGGGCCCATGGGGGGTTTTTCGGGCTTTTTCGGGTTTTTTCGGGCTCTTTCGGGTTTTTCCCGTCTTCCGGGGCTCATCGGATTTTTTCGATAAGCTGCAGTAGAATTCCGCCGTCTAAGGGGTCGGATATTCTAATCTAGAACATTTGCAAGGCACGTAAATTCACAATGTGTAGATATATGTACAGTATACTCTCTGTTAGGCGGACACCCACGGTCGCTGAAAATTTGCTCGTTTAAAGGAGGTGTCCGTTCACGAGAAATTTGTACCTACTAATAATCAACTGAAGTTATTTTACATTAAATTTATTAGTACATAATGTATAACGTAGATACAATATATAATTAGAGCAGGTATACTTAAATATAAAAAATACACATTTAAATGAACATAAAAGTTTAAAACACATACATGTGATTAAGAGGGTTGGAAAAAGTCTATAATTGTTTTTTGACACAATTTGTTTTTTTCTAGTAATGCATTTTTAAAATACTCCTCTAAACTGGTCGTTAATTCATATCCTTTTATATCGCCATTTTCTGTGGTAAACGATTTGATTGTTTGCAGAATTGACAAAACTTCTTTATTTGATTTGATACCATTTTCAGGGTTATACTGCTGTACTACAACCTCAATTTCACTGTCTGTTTCTTGTTGTGATTCGACACTCTCAAAATTTATATCAACACTTTTATCTTCATACACTAAATTTTCATCTATCCCAACGTACGTCTCAAAATCTACATCATTTGTTGTAGTTTATTGTATCATTTTAGACCTTTCAGAAATAATAGACAAAGGTAACTCATTATCGGGTTCAAATTTTGTAGAAACTTCGGGAACATCTGAAAATGTGAATCCTGCTTTCTTTCTTAAACCAATTCTTTATGGTTGTAGGCTCACTTGCTCCCATGCCTTTTTAATAAAGTAAACGACATCTAATAAATTAATGGATTTTGTAGGTCTTCTGCTGAGTCAGCGGAGTCCATTCTAGATAAAAATATGTTTCAAAATTGTAGATCGATACCAAGTTTTATAATTTTTGATTATCCTTTGACCTAACGGTTGGCAAAATGCAGCGGTATTTGGGGGACGAAAATTTATTTTGATATTTGTCAATCTTATATCACATGGGTGAGAGGCAGCATTGTCGAGGAAAAGCAGTATTTTCCGTTTTTGCTGTCTCATTTTTTTTATCAAATTGTTGCAAGAACTCGTACAATAAAAGTCAGCAGTTCCTAGTCCCTTGGAGTGGATCCAGGACCGAAAAACTCGGTGGGTTTTTCGAGCGGGTTTTTTCAGGTGGGCCCAGCCCGAAAAAACCTGTCGGATTTTTTCGGGCTGGGCCCACTGTGGCGAACCCTGCTTTCAAACCTGCGAAGGTACTTTTGGGTTAAGTAAAATTCGCAAATATTGAACCCAAATGGATCCTCCAGACTCTTTGGAAGTACCAATAGTTTAATGAGGAGAAAATCTTACCCTCTTTTGTGAAAACTTTTAGGTATTTTAATTGATACGTAACCTGTCATTTACTTCTGAAGCTTTTTTAATTAATTGGTCATGGAAAATGCGCCCTGTGCACTTACTATAATTAATAATTATGGAGCTGAAACGTAAATATTAAAAACCATCAATAAGCTTTAAATTTGAACTGGGCAGGCCATGTTGCAAAAAATCCGTGAAATGAACCAAGGAGATAACCATTGGGCAAATCATTCAGTCTGGAAGTTACCAAGCCCACTCTGGCTTAACTTTGACTATTTTCTTAGTGGTTTCACGCTGTTTACAGCACGTAGTAAGCAAATCCGTAGTACATTGTGTATCTAGGACGAAAAGCGTAACATTCCCAGACGACTGTGAATATTGTTGGGCGAGGCGAATGACGAGCTCAATAACACAGGAGTCTGGGAATGTTGCTTTTTGTCCAAGATACACATACTATTTTTCCGCCAATCGATACGAGTAATTAAAAAGAAATAGGAAATAGTACTCGAATATTCCCTGCCTAGGCCGGGAATATTATTCCTGTATTGTAAATACAACTGTAAATGCACAGCGACGCCTATAATTGGCCTAACGGCTGTTGGCTGATTGCGAAATAAATAAATAAATAAATTACCTAGCAACGACTGATGTAATGGAATGTTTGACTTTGCTCAACAAAATTCTGTCAATAATGTGACAGTTCTAGTACGAATGGCGGACATGCATTAAATCGACGTTTGAAGACTCGCGGTGTGTTTAATTGCTCATTTGAGGATCGAGTTTTGAAAGTCGTTTAAAAAACCATCTCGACGCCAAAGGCTGCCATTAAATCAAAAATTTAAAATTCGAGCGCGACTTCCGCGATTGTGTGAACTCGAGTGATCAATCTTCGTTCGGAGATAAAACTTACATTCGGCACGAGCATTCCGAGCACAAAGTAATCACCGGAATAATCTGAGCAATCTGCTACGCGGCGTTGCGACGCACTCGATAACGCAGCAATCAAAAGTGCATCCGAGCCTTTTGGAAATTAATCGGAATTTTATTGCGGGGTGGTTACTGTGCGTGGCGTGTTTTAAATCAGTTGCATACAGTGTTTGTTGTTGTTACCAACTGCACATTTCAAAATTGGTTGTATTGCTTCGCACTTCAATATAAGGCGCACAAGCAAAACCGATACTGCGCCACTGCCTTAATTGTGTCTCTCAAAGTGCAACCGAGTTTTATTTAAAATTTCTGATGGACTGCGACAATGTCATTAAGCTGGCGCATACTGTTTAAAAGTTTTTGCTGAGACGCTGCGCTGTAAAAACTCGGTAACTTCGCCATAAAGTTGTTTAGTGCAATTAGTTTGGAAACTTTTGATAAAGTAACATATATACCTCGCGTTACGGCAAATAATTGCGAACATTTTAAAATTTCATAGATAATTTTTCTAAAAATGTACAGAGAAAATCACAGTAAATAGTGCATAAAATATCATAGTCCATAGTTGTTCAAAGGAAACTGGTAGCGAATGGAGTTCAGTTTACTCTAATGATTATTCAAGTTCTAATCGCATAGTTTTATTATTCTGCGGCTTAGCTAAATGCAATATAATTTGCAAGTTTAGTTAAGACTTCTTTTTTTAATCAAAAAGGGTATATGATTTTATTTTCTTTGTATCTATGCCGACGGCTAGTTTGTTCTAGCCCACTAGGAAAGTAGGGCAATACTGAGATCCTAGTAGAAGCTACGACATTACATCTACTAATGAAATTGTTATGCAATTAATGACATATTTATAAACCTATTACTCGGTATTATGAATTTATTATGAAATTGTTGTGAAATCCTGTACACTTACTATGAAATACAGTGGAGTATGGAATATGGAATCTATGAAACTATTTCCCAGTGTTATGAAATAATATAAAATTACTATGTAATACTGTGAAATTTATATGAAATATTGTGAAATTACTATGAAATCCATGAAATTATTACGCAATGTTATGAAATATTATAAAATTTTTGTGAAATACTGTGAAATTAGTGTGAAATGTATGGAAGCATGCTGAAATACTGTAATTTTAAGGTGAAATGCAGTAAAATTATTATGAAATACCTGAAATTATCACGCAATGTTATTATGTATTATGAAATACTATGCAATGACTGAAATGGTATGAAACTAATTAAAGTTATAAACGTATTACTCAGCATTGTGAATTTACTATGAAATTGTGGAATTTATGAAATTTTTTTTCAGTGTTTTTTTTAATTTAATAGTTTTTGGGCATCAGCTGCTTTGGCTAATAGTCCATACGGTGAAATATGTACTTTTTTCAATTAGTTCATAAGGACCATTTTGCTGTAGAAAACTTAGTAAGGAATTGCTATCTAGGTTTTTAAGATCCGGATTTCCACGGATTTGTGCTCTCTTACATTCAGTGTTGTGATATATTCTAAAATTATTATGAAATACTGTGAAATTTATATGAAATACTGTCAAATTATTATGAAATTATTATGAAATGCATGCATTTATTACACAGTGTTGTGAAATATACACATTTTTTGAAATACTTTCACATTAGTATGAAATTATAATGAAATGCGTGAAATTATTACGCAATATTTCGAAATATCATGAAATTAATATGCTATGAAATTATTATGAACTCCACGAAATAAAGTGTTCTAAAGTATCGTGGAAGGATTAAGAAATACTTTGACATTGTTATGAAATGCTCTGTCGAATTACTATGAAATTAATATGCAATCCAAGTAATGATTATGATAGCCATGATTTTATTACGTAGTGTTATATAAATATTATGAAATTTTTACAAAATGCTGGAAAATTATAGCCACATACAATGAAATTATTATGAAATGCTGTGCAATTTCCATGAAATTAATATGACATTCATAAACCTAGTGTTATGAATTTACCTATAAAATTCTGTATTCACGAAATTATTTCTCAGTGTTACAATATGTTATAAAATTATTACGAAATACTGTGAAATTTATATGAAATATTGTGAAATTACTATGAAATATCAGTAAAGTTATTATGAAATTCCTGAAATTATTATGCAGTGCTATGAAATATAAAATTAATGAAATATTCTATAATCACTGTGAAATGCTACGAAATTATTATGAAATTTATAACTTATTACTCAGTATTATGGAATATGATCTAATTATTATGAAATACTGGGAAAATATAAAAATCATGAAACTAATAGTGTTATGAAATATTATGAAGTTTACTTGAAATATTGTTGAATTATTATGAAATTTTCCATAATATTATTGCTTAATTTTATGAAATATGAAATTGAGTGCAATTACTATGAAAATATGTAAAATTATTATGAAATCCATACTAATTGGCAGTGTTATGAAATATTATAACTTTATTATGAAATACTGTAAAATTACAATAAAATGCAGTGCCCACTGAGAAATGATATGAAATTATTACTCAGTATTATGGAATATTATAAGAATTCTGAAACCAATACTTAGTGTTATGAAATATTATGAAATTCATATGAGATACTGTGGAATTATTATTAATTTTTTTGTAAATTGTCCTGAAATCCATAAAATGTTTTGAAATATGAAATTGAGTACAATTACTATGAAAATATGTGAAATTATTATGAAATCCATCAAACTAGTACGCATTGTTGTGAGATATAACATTATTATGAAATACTGTAAAATTACAATGAAGTTCAGTGAACTTATTAAGAAATGATATGAAATTATTATGAAATCCACGAAATTACTTTGCAGTGTTATGAAATATTATGAACTTGATGAAATACTCCGTAATTACTATGGAATGCTATGAAATTATTAAAACTATGAAAACCAAACTCATTATCATTATTTGAAGATAAAACAAATTCAGTTTTATTTAATTTGTAGGAATACATACCTACAGCGTGATTGGATTTGCTTACCTAACTTACTTAAGAACAACTGGCATGTACATAAAACATAAGTATTCTGTTTTCCTTTTTTTTCTGAGATTAGTTTTCGAAAGTTCTAACGATCAGAATTTGTAGGTATATAAACAGTAGATTGTAGGTTGAATCAGTGTGATTTGTTTGATGTGTTTTTTTTTCTTATTTAGTAACAGTACAGTTGAAGCCTGGCAAATGATTAATATGTTGTAGTAATTTTACTATGAATTTGCCTCAAGCGCAATTGAATATATTCTAGGATATGGCTGAAATTGTAAATTTAGCAATATTCCAAACAAACTGAAATAAAAAGAATTTAGTTGGTGCTATGCCAGTGCTTACTTAGGGAAATCTAAAAGGAGGAAGCTGAATATACAAAACTAATGCAGGACTACATCTCAGATATGTGATCATCTACGAATAAAATATTATTTATTGATGTTACTGTTATCGATTTTGATCCTCTTATTACTGCACTTTCTATGTACAATTTACCGATATATTTTTAAAATTAAAAATTTCAAAGGCAGTTCTGTTACATTGTATCGCTACAATAAAATTTTAATCAGAAAGGATCGAACCTTGAACTTCTGACCTAAAGGAAAACAATTTGAAGTATCATCAAACAGCGAATATCTCCTTCCCTTATCGTTAATATCCAAATAAATATCCATAGCGGACAATTTACTTTTGATAGTGCTATTTACAGAACTGAAAAGATTAGAGCGCAGCTCAAGGAAAGGAGGTAACGAATTTTACATCAGATAGGTTCTGCAATTAGAGAAATGGAGGTAAAAAGGGTTGAAGTATCAAAAGAACTCGTGTTCCGGGATCTTTGTGATCCCTCGCAATTCCTCAGAACATTGCGATGTTAACTACTTCAATATCCAACAAACCATGATAATCGCTAAATTTGAAGAGTTTCTGGGTTCACGCTCGGCACAGCGACTCGGGAAAATGGAAATACTTTGAGAAGTAATTTGAAATTAACCGAAATTGGCGCAGTCATTTCGCTACGGCAATTTAAAAACTTGGCTAGCGGACAGGGCGGACGCACCAGAATTGGGCTTAATGACTTATCCTTTACGATCTCGCGAAGTCGGCGCGTCCCTCAGGAGCGCCACACCCCTTCTAAATCTTATAGAAAGGCCGCGGTCGTAAAAATATGACAAGCTGAATAATTCAAATTCTTGCGCCGCTCGGCTTACGGACTGCTCCACAGAGACGCGTTTGCGCTGGCGCCGCCGTAATTTCTATGGTTTCTTCATTATCATACTATCTGCTTATGGCAGATGCCCGAGTTGTAAAAAATGTATGAAGCGCCGAGCTTGCCCGATTTCATTTGGGGGTTATCATAAAAAGCTCACGCGCATGAAGTGGCAGGAGTGTGAATAGAAATAAACTTGTTTTGATTCAAAATACTATCAGTTGCTTCTTCCAAGTAAGTTCCATGTTACACGAATATCTCAAAGAAAATATATATTATTAGCCAACGTTCTCGTTTGTGCATCCAAGGAATTCCGATTTCGTAGGGAGCTGAGAAATGCTCATTGTTATAAAATCATTTCTTTTATTATAAACCAGCAATCAGACTACATGATGGCTTAAGATGTTTGTTTAAAGATCTTGCATTCTGCCATCTCCGTTTTAATCTTTTTTAAATTTGGTCTGTCCTTTTTAAATTGGAAGTAGCATCGTTTAATGGAAATTTTTTGTTGTAACAAAATTATTTTTGGCATTTTTACTTTTCCTTTGACGGAAATTCAAATTATTTTTACACATCTGATAAATCATTATTTATTTTCTTACGAATATTAAAATAATAAATCTGGCAATGTGGTGGCATGAAAATGTCGAACAGACACTGACAGAAAAAAAAGTTGCATCCGCTACATCATCGAATCAGTTAGTCCAACATGAAAAGAAAAAATCATAGCCAACTCTGTCCCAAAAAGGTCGTGAACGGCTTATAGGTTTCTAGTTTTTTGTGGTACTGACGCTTCTTTCATGGATAAAGTCCCTTACATTGGGGATTTTGAAGTCATTCTGAATCATCTTATTTGTTATATACCAGGGGGCTTTGTACATCAGAATTGTATTTTCCAATGTTAGACTTCTGTCCTATTTTATTTTTGTTTCAAATCCATTTCTTGACACAAAGTACGTTTTCTTGCTTGGCTTGTTGAGGTTTTGATGTGTTAATTAGAACACTGGAGCGATAATTGATTATGATTTTATTTCGTTGATGTAGATGTACAATAATTACAAATAATTAAGTGATTAGGGGGCGAGATTACGTGTGCTGGTGGCGGTGTTGGTTGTTCCTATTTCTTTGAAGTGGTGATTCCAGGTTCGGGGTTGGGAAGGGCTCGAAGAGGCGTTCGACCACGGTGCGGGTCCTAGAAAGAAAAAGAAAGACCCGAGGAGCTGCTGCAAACTGGAGGTAGCGGTAGCAGCGTGCACAACCGCCTATTGGATCATGCGTAACACCGGGCGTTGAGAGGTTCAACCTTGACGGGGCTGCTAGCTGGTGGCCAACAAGTTGGTTCGATCATCGTGGGTGCTGCAGGTGCGTTGTGCCTAACGAACGAAAGGTTCCACCTGGATGGGACTGCGAACTCGTGGCCAACAAGGAGGTTCGACAGTCTAAGGTGCTGCAGTTGCGTAGTGCCCGGAGAACGAGGGATTCAACCTAAATAGGGCTATTGCCAATCTTGGCGGCCTTTCGGTTAAAAAGTAACTTCGGGGTGAGCATATGATGTCCCTCCATCGAAGATGCTACTGTACTTTGGGCGAACTTATGGAGGTGCGGCCGCCGAGATTGAGTCTAAAGCTGTAGGCGAACTGGAAGGTTCGACCGGGAAGCTTGACTTCAAAGCTCTCGGCGAACAGGAATGGTTCGGCCGGAGAGCTCGTCTCAATTTTGCTGCCAGTCGGACTATGTAAACACCTCGAAACCTTTATTTTCAACGTTTAGCGTCGCAGTCAATTTACGGTTTCATTAAATCTAGCTATACGTTTTCCCAGGGACGCGCCAGAACTATTTGTTCTGCATAATATTATAGCTAACCTAAATCCGCACATTTTGACACCAAACTCGCCCGCATTAGTGTGCCAAGTAAGTTTGATTGAATTGATCTTTAGATTAACTAGGCTATTGCGACGGGCTTAATCTCTATTACTTGAGTAAATATTCAAAAGGGCGTTTTATACGGATATTTGAATTTCTATTCCACCTTTATCAGGTAGCGTTTCTGAGTTATTAGTATGTTATTGAATTTAGCCGTTGATTAGCTGTAAACATAGTGACGTCATTTATAAGCTAAATTTGCTTCAAAAAGTAGGCGGTTTACTGGCTCGTTTCTAACCGTTAGCCGACGTCGTATGTAAAAAGAGTTGTTTTGCTTTCATCAAGGACTGCCGTAGACCGTTGCGCGGAAAGCGGGCAGATTAATAAATCATATGTTTTTCTTTCTTGGTGAAATGTTGTTTCCAATTTAGTTTATTACCTAGGTGCAGGCCTAAGTACTTAACTGTTGTTGGTTTGGGAGTCTCTGTATTGTTTATATGGGTTTGTGGACACGGATTCTTATGTATTATGAAAGTCACATGGTACTCTATTTCTGAAGCCATGCTTAGAGCATATTTGAATACCGTTGACTAAGTGACGAGGCTTGATAGATATTTGTATGAGAAGTAGGAATCACGGTATCATTTGCAAACGTACCCAATAGGATGTCTCTACCATTGGGAGATCGAAAGTGAACAACAAATATAACAGCGCTTCTAAGACACTGCCTTGGGGGACACCTGAGGGGATTTAGATATTAAACTTCTTCCCTTGCTCTTGTTCTCAATTTGCGGTTGGTCAAATACGATTCTAATTTGAAGAACGTTGTTAAATATCTTTGTATTTTGGATAACAAACCAGTATGCCAGATTTTGTGGAAGGTATTTGAGGTTCTAAATAGAACATTGCGATTAGCGCTCCAACAATACTAAGGATTAATTGGTTTCGCGAATAATGTACTATCGATAAGGCCTTGCCGAACTCAACGCTTTCATATAAAGATTAATCTTATCGGTCAAATTCCAACGTCGACTTTCGCTATGGAGGGGCGCAGCCCGTCTGTTATTCTCGTTACAGTTGAAAGGGCTACATAAAACGGAAGTGTTTTGCAGCACGCAATAAAGTAACTACTAATAGTGTGTTACGAACAATCGCTGGTCCTTTGAGCACAAAAAATCATGTTCCAAGCTCGCACCGGGCAGTTTTTACTAGAGGCGTAAATCGGAAAGCTTAAGAGTTTGTGATCGGGATGCGTGAAACATTAGGAAAAGCCCTACTTCCACTATAGCGGGATCTGTAGATTCTGCGGTCAAAGGTGCGCTTAATAGTTTATCAAATTTTGTGCAGGCAGCTAACGGTTCGTTTTGGTAGTCTCGTTAATCATTACTTTTTTCTTCAAACGGCAGTAAAATATGGCATTATACTGCTGAATTGATGATGCTAAACTGTCACTTTATTGCCAAGCGGCAGATAATATTATCTGCCGCTGACGAGCGGCAGAAAAAGTTATTATCTGCCGCTGACGACTTTATCTACCGCTCGTCAGCGGCAGATAAAGTTATTATCTGCCGCTGACAACTTTATCTGCCGCTCGTCAGCGGCAGATAATATTATCTGCCGCTGACGAGCTCAAGTAATTTTCTTCCAATTTTGTTCACAAAGTTGTAAATAATTTGTTAAAAAAACGTTTGAAGAAAAAATACTATATGTTATTCGGAGCAAAAGTATCTTTATGTGGCTCGGCTGTACTTATCTGCGTCGCAAGCTCGGCAGATAACCCGTCCAGCCTCGCCGCATAAAATATAACTTTTGCTCCTAATAACATAATATACTATTTTGGCTGAGATTTGGCACGCAGCCTTTTCTAGAAGTTTCGGCTTGCACCTGGGCTGTGATCGTTTCTTTAGCCGTTGCGAGGTTGGCTTTAAGCGTGTTTGTTTGATCGAATTTAAAACGCCAGCCTATAAGAGCAAGGGATAGATTTTTCTAAACAATTTCGTTCTATCGCAGTCTTTCCGTCTTCAGGCTGGATCGCCCGCCGGTGCGCGCGAGAGCGTTTGTTGTGGTCGCCTCGTGATTGGTTACAGGTGGTCAGGCCACGTAGCATGTCTGGTTTGAGCAGCGTTGACTGGTTTTTTGAAGGCAGTCGGGGTCGAAAGTGAGTTGCCGGCGGTTGTTTGGGCAGTTACTGCTTCGCCGCCTCACATGGCCCTTGGGTCGTGTCCTTTTGTTGATTTTGATGACCGCCCTTCTGCAAATTTCCGAAGGTCTGAGGGGCCATTGTTCCGCCACATTGGGATCCAGTGCTCAGAGCGGGCATGTGTGCAGTTTTCGTTTGTTTCCTACGGGGGTACCGCGCCAGTCCCTGCAAATTAGGGGGATCAGTGGATATCACACAACACCCACGCCTCAAGCCGCGGCATGACTGCTTGTGTAGTGGGCGCCCGACATTAATCGACACAGCCAGACGAAGCCGACCAATGAAGGTAGTGTGAATAGCTTATAATTAATAACTCATGTAAATACCAGCCGCCAGCATGGGCTGTTTATAATTAATAATTCATATAAATACCAGCGGCCAGCGTGGGCTGTTTATTATTAATAATTCATGTAAATAGCAGCCGCCAGCGTGGGCTGTTTGTAATTAATAACTCTTGTAAATACCAGCTGCCAGCGTGGGCTGTTTATCATATTAATAAAAGAGAACCATCCAAACGTGTGTTTCCGTCACGACATTTGCAGACGTGATGTCCCCCATTTGCGTTTGCATGCATTTCGCAGTCGCCTCGATTTCGCGACCGAGGCGGGTCCCCGAAGGCCCCCTTGGAGAGGGACCTAGCCCCGTCAGCCTCCTTGGAGAGGGGCGGATCCTCGAGGGCCCCCTTGGAGAGGGGCGGATTCCCGTGAGCCCTCTTGGAAAGGGGCGGAGCCTCGTGAGCCCCCTTGGAGAGGGGCGGAGCTCCGTGAACCCCATCGGAGAGGGGCAGAGCCCCGTAGCCCTATTGGAGAGGGGCGGAACCCCGAGAGCCTCCATGGAGAGGGGCGAAGGCCCGAAGGCCCCCATTGGAGATTAGCGGAGCGTTATTTGAGCGGAATTGTGATTAAATCGATGCGATTTTAGAAAAGGACCCTAACCAATTCGCGTTTCTTTTTGAAAATGATGAGCAAAGCTTAAAACTACTTCTCAGTGGTGACACATAAAATGTACTAAGCAGAGCATACGAAAATACATCAGGATAGACCGCGCAATAGCGCGCTCAGCCCCGTTTATAATTAATAATTTATGTAAATACCAGCCGCCAGCGTGGGCTGTTTCTAACCAATGATTAATGTATCTGTTTGTTAAACACCAGCCGCCAACGTGGGCTGCTTGTATCCGATAATTGATGCGCCAATGGACCACCCGCCCGCTTGGGCTGTGCGCAAATAATAAATGCTCTTTTAGTAAAATGTCAGCCACCCGCGTTGGGACTGTGTCGAAATTGTTACAATTCCGCAATAGTTTAGCGGTAAAGCGTTCCCCCCTCCCCCCCTCAGCTGGGCTTTTTTTAATTATAGTGCCCATTCTTTGGTTTCTATTCTTGGCGCTGACGACGTCGGCGCGTTTGTATCAACATGTTACTGTGTTAGACCAATAGATCAGTTTACTGTACGTACTGGCTTATGATTTACCCACGGCCTGTGCCTGCTTATTTTCAGGTTGAATTATACACTGTGTCAGATTTATGTAAAGTGGAGCCTGAGAGGAGTTCTTAAGCGTCGCAGGTAAGTCAGGGCGCTCATCGCCGCAGTGTGATTTTACCATTTTCCGTTTAGCTTTGAATTTCGTCAAGGTGAAAAGTCGAAAGGTAGGCCGATTTACTTCCTGGTGTCTTTGTGGGCTTACCTTTGTATTTCGTTTTGATTGATGGAACCGGGTGGCGTTCAATTTAATTTTATATCCGTTTACCGTCCCTTAGACCGTTTCCCGTAGGTAATCTCGTGTAGGACCACCCCTTGCTCCACTGATCGTCGGCATATCTTGTTACGGGCAGGGTAGCGGTCCTAGGTGAGTCATCGTCCCGATTTTGAGGTATATCGTCCGCGCTGGCCGTCTAGCTCTTTTGTGACGTTTTGTATGAGCTGGCGCGGTGTCCTTAAAGTCGATTTGGCCTGTAACAACTTTTTTGCTTGCCGGGTCGTGCAACTATAGCGAGCGACGACTTCCAAGGGTTGATCGCCTATAAAACGCAAAACTGGGAAGGCAAAAGGAACAGAATCGAGAAAATGGGGGAACCAATAACTGGACATTGATCTACACAGAACTAATCGCGAAAGTTACCTCAGGTATTAAGCAGCCGATCAGATTTCGAAATACTCGTCAGATGCGGCAGCTCGACGACCGGACCAAAATTGTGTTGTAGCGGCGGTTCCAACGAATGAACTTTTGCTCATAGCGCGTTAACGTCGAGCTGCTTTCGAAGCGAAAATCATAAAAGTCTGTTTCCATATTGAAGGAACGCGGCTTCGGAATTTTTTTGTTTCAAAAGTACATGGGTTTTTCATACAAATTATGTCGAATAGGCGGCTAACAACGCGCTTTGAATCTTTGGATGTGCAGCAAACCGGGCGAAAAATTCTCTGTAAACGATTTCGGATTGTAACGTTGGGAAGGTATCGATTTTGACGTGGTAGTATAACAAAACTTATAAGGCTGGAAGTCCAAGATATAGTTTTATTAGCCAAAAGCAAAGCGCTATCAGCTTCAGGACGTTGAACAAGAATACGCGACTTCTAAGTCCATGGGAATTAATTCGAGAATGGCGCATTTTTTCTAATTGCGGATGCATTATGAGTTTTAACTTTCATCATTAACTTTAATATAGTTTTTGCTATTTTTCTGCTATTGACTTCATACCGTATGCCTTATGTAACACATATATTGGATTTGTGTCCGCTGCTTTAATAATCTTACTATAATTGTTCTTTTCTGGAAGTTCTTTGGTCTCATTTCATTTAATAACAATGATGGCAATTGTTATGAGAAATGCATCTTTCGTTTTATATAGTTATATAGTACTGCCTAAATGCGGCATTTTATTGTTTTTTGTTGTAATTTTCATGTGTACCGTAGTAAGCATAAATTTAGAAATTTGAAGTTTTTGTCTATAAGATATTGATACTGCACGTTGATTTACGTGTACAAAATAATTCCGTCCTCAGTAGCACATGAATAACTAAGAGCCTTTTCGCGCCCTGCTTTAAAAATTGATAAATTCGGCCGAAAATAGTCCACATCAGTGTCACTAAAGCCCAGGCGTCGGCGTCGTCGCTATGGTCGACGCATTTTAAACCATGCGGGATTTATGTAGTGAAGCAAATAAATTTGTTACTGATTCAAAGTAGTCGCAGCGCGGAGGACGGATTAGCGAGACGGCCGCTCCCTATTTAGATCACGTCCAAATCTTCATCACACGTCTTGTTAGTCGTTTGTCAGAATAAAAAAGCATCTCGTTGCTTGGACTATCAGAAGAGTTGCGATAAATCCCTTTCTCGAGGTGAAAAATGCGCCGAAATCAGTTGCTCGAAATATTCATGCCGAGCGGCTGCTATAAAAATGACCCGCTTAAACTCTCGCGCCTTAGGCGCGATGCATTTTATGGCGAATAAAAATATAAACTTATAGACATTAGAAGTGGGACGTTTAATGCTGTCGCTCTTTTTAAACTGATTTTTATAGGTTTTTGTTTTAGAGGTAAATGCATGTACGAAGTCAATTAACCAATTGCTTATTTCATTCCGCGGTTAGGTGATTGCTTTCTCCGGATTTTCCAATTTTACAGTAATTTTAAAGCAGGTGGGAAGGGTAAAGTGTACCCATTTACAGTCTCATCGATTTCAAAAACTGTAGTACTAATCGTAGTATAGTATTGCTCGGGACTACATACACCATGGAGGAGTTTGGCCTGGTACATATGGCGAATAAATATCGCAAATAGCTAGAATTCATTTAAAGTAAAAATATATTTATCAGCTTCGAGACTTTGGTATGGAGGGGTACATTCAATTAGCTGTTTCCTCGAATTTTTTCCAGTCGGTTAATTTGTTAACTAGTATTGAATTTGGTTGCGTCGTGATTATGTTTTTGCTTAACATCTGAACTGCTGACGAATAGTCAGAGTCTCAACTCAAAGCTTTCCTCTACATCTAATGTAATTTTTCGAAACTTTTGTCGATATAAAGCATCCCATCGGTTGCTGTATATAACTCCTTTCCCTTGGTATCTATTAAGTAATGTAGAGATTCGTTCTCCATACTAAATATATAGCTGTGCGGAAGGCGAGACTTTTGTGTACCAAGTCTCAAGTGTGTCAATATCGTTTTCGACCGTAAACTTGTTTTTGTTAACTAACCAAATGGAGACGATTTTCTGTTTATATTGATATTTTGCTACATTTACAACGTAGATATAGATTGTGTTATGCTATTTTAAATGTTTATAAGGTACCGCGAGATTTTCGCGCCCATAATGGATGGATATTTTAGTTCCGCTTGTCGTCGCGACTTGCAAATGCGCGACACCGTCGGTTCCTCTCTCACTCCCGATTAACATATTAATCGGAAAAGGCTGTTTGGCAGCCGGTCTGGCTCTCCCCGTGGAAGCGAATTGGGTGCATTGTTTCGTTGTTTTCGACATTATTCGAGATTATAGAGAAGCAACAGCCGACGACCGAGACGAGCATGCGATTGCAGTGGAGTTATATTGTATATCGTTACTGAATTTGTCTTAACCGGAGCGATAATTAAAACTTCGATCTGCTGAACGCCAACGAACGGGTGTGGATGTCGGATTTTTCGCACACGAAAAATATTCTCGGCCTCGCTCTTGCCCTAGGTCAGATTTCCCGTATTTCTGCAATCTCAACGATAATCTTCGACGATCTCTCATGCCCCAGCTTAGAATTCCCGAGTTGCTGGTGCTCCAACAAATATATTTGGGGCCGTCTCGTGCCCCAGGTCAAAATTTTCCAGCTTCTGCCATGCCGACGAACATCTTCGACAGTGTCTTGTGCCCCAGGTCAGAGTTCCCGAGTTTATGCAGTACCGACGAGCATCTTCGAGAGTCTTTCGTGCCGCAGGTCAGAATTTCCGAATCTTTGCCATCCGACGAACATCTTCGAGGGTCTTTCGTGCCGCAGGCCTGGAAGAAGTCCGCTGAACTTCACTCTTTCAAGCTGCAGGCTTGCTGTGCCCTCAAGTCAATTGTGTTAACACCTTGAAACAAATATTTTAAAACTTTATTTCTATGTTGTTGAGAAACCAGAATGGTTGACGTGTATCGTTTCACATTTCCTCGCCTATTATTTTATTTTGATTTCTGCAGTGGAAGGTGGGCTTTGAAAACTTTGTCTTTCTTTCTTCGGATATTCCATATCTTCGTATATTCTATAACCGATTTTCATATAACTGTTCTGACACTTTCGTGTGTATTCTGATAATCAATATTTTTTCGAAGATGAGATGCTCTTAGTGATTGTTAGTCGTTAGCTGCTATCGGTTAGGTATTTTACCTTTTCTTCTAAGTATTCATTTTATTTTGAATATTTTTACATCATTTAATAGTAAAATGTTCCCATACCATACTTCATGTTGTAGAATCGAAGACGGTAACTCTCTTCGGTATACTATTCTGTGCAAGCTACACACTTTGTGCTTACGCAAAATTCTTTGGATTATCGATTCTGAAAAAATTCTGTGAAATTACATTTTCTTAGTTCATACTGCTCTTGCACGTTGTAGCGTTTTGTTTTGTTACGTGTTAGCTGTTTTAAGTAGGATGCTCCGTCTCGTCTTCTCAGCATGTTCTTTTTGTAGTTTGGTTATGGTTTCCTGTAATTTTTCCTTACTATCATACTTTTCCTTGCTATCTCAAAATCCTATTCACCTGTCCATATTACTTTAATATTTTTATTGGTCTAACGATTTGGTTTGTAGTTTTACACGTAACGTGCTCGAGTGTAGCATTCCTAACAAGATTATTGCAGTTATTTTCTTATTTTCTCCACGAGTGAATCGTTTAACGTCGAGACGAAGTCGATTTTTATTTATCTTCTACTATTATGTATTATATCTCAGGCCATGTTCCTACATGTAACGAAGTGTCCGAACGTTACTATTATTAAATATTAGAGATTAAATTCTTCTAAAGCTTTAATACAGATATATTTCTTAATTTAGTAACTATGAGATGCTACTAGTTTTTAAAATAATATAAAGAAACAGATCATTGTTTCTCGTAGGTGATGTTTTAAAGTAGGAGCAAAACATCGCATGCAATTAATTATGTTAGTTTTACTGCTACCGTCGTAAGACGAAAACCATTGAGTATAGTGCTTTCACTAGCATTTCCAAGAAATGCGAGGTGCAATAAGAACAAACCGGAAGCAAATAAAACGGCGCTCAGACAATGTTATAATAGAGACAAGCCGTAACTATCGAGTCTGCAGTTTTATTGAGAAATGATAATAAACCCTAAAATCCGGATCGCTCGTAAAGAGCGTTATTGTCAAACGATAAACAAACAATTTATGCAGACGTCGGACTGTAAAAGCCAAACTGCCTTAACACTAGACTTCTTCCCGATGCCGTTATCTCGCGGACTGCGGGAACTAATCAGCCAGACGTACGTCGGGCTGGAAAACTTGTAAGCCAATTTTTGTCCAGTACATTCGGAAGCCTCGTGAATCCTCCGAAACCGCCGCGAGCGACCATCGCTAACGAAGGCGCAGCAAAGGCCAACGCAGAAGGAATCTTATTTTACTGTTATGCCGGGTAGCGCCCTTTGTCAATTAAAAGTTTCGCGGAAGTTGGACGATGCCGGTGGCATCTGGCGCCACCCCCGCTATTACGTTCCGTAAAACAATACTGGGACACGCCGAACGTCTGCACTAGCGTATCTCACTCGATAAGCAGACATTAAACTCGACCGTGATTCTCTTACCTTGGACATTGGGTTTATTGTGGGCCAGTTTTTAGATATAGTTGGTTTCACATAATCGCCGCAGCACACTAGCGCCACACCTTCCAGCAAATCCCTAAAATTTGCCGCTAGCTTCAAATGAAACGACCCTCCTAAATTATATCTAGTTTCCAACCAGCCGTGCTTGTCATGCGACACTTAGTAATCTAACATCAAGGAGGTGGTCATTCCATATACACCCGAAAGAGCAGAGGAGAATATGATTATAACAATAGAGGACGAAGCATCAGGTCAAGATGATTTTCCAAATCAGCTGCCTAAATAAGAGGAATGCTCAGTGCTCACTTAGTCGCATTAGCAATATTTTAGTTCTTAAGTTTCCATTAGATTGGAAACGACAACAGCTAACGGCGAAAAAATCACCCTCATTGTACTACCAGCGGTGGTAACACGTAGCGAAAATAAGGAACTGATGTACTATTAGTAATATTACAATAAAGTAAGGTGTAGAATAGATTTAACGATTTAATTGTGGTTTTAAGCAAAAGGCAACCACTGCCAACACGTGGAACAACAAATTCAACACAAAAATTCCTTCGAGAGCGCCAATTCGAGGAACAGGCTATCGCCAACATTTTAGTCCACACCGGCTTCATACGAAGCAATATTGTGGTCTGATATGCCATTACTCATAGAAGTGTAGGGTAGATGCAGCAGGAAACTGGAGAGCAAACGTGATGATGTTAAAAAAGGGAACAAGAAAGTGCCAAGCAGCTATAGAGGCATTAATCTCTTCCACAGCTGCAAACGTTATTAACAAAACCAATTCGAAAGTTATGCTAGATAAAGAACAGCAATGGTTTCGGCCAAGAATATTCTCTAACACGGTGGTTTTTTTTAGACCAATTATAGAAGAATCTCTGGGACAGAATAAAATAACTTGGTGGTGAAATTCAAAAGGTTTTTATCAGGGAGGATCATTGAGCCGGTCACATGTTTATTATTATTATTATTATTATTATCGCAGAGGAATCTCTGGGACAGAATAATCTTGTGATGAAACTCAAAAACTATTTATCAGGGAGGTACTTTGAGCTCACCACATATTAACTCAGGCGCTCTACAGCTCGGGAGTTAAGTTTTAGGAAGATATTTCTGGCCTGGCAGATACTCTAGGCCTAGGCGGTTTTACTAACCTAGGTTCTAGGAAAAGATCTGGACTGGTAGTTACTCTAGACATTTCTACTTCTCAGGGAGAAGATGGATTTAGAACTTGTCTGACAAGAGCTTGTTTCGCAGGATGAAACAACTCACGTGGTCACTTCAACGGCCCGCCCTGGCGAGACTACTGTCGGCTTCGGACTGGCTGTGAAGTTTTGCTGGGCCTTCAGCCCTCCAGGGCTTAGGGCTGCTCTCAGCTCGAGCTCAACTTTAGTAAACTCAATGGCCCGGGCATCGTTCTCTTATACCCTTTCAATGCCTCCTTCCACTTCATTCGTCTGGGAGAACAGAAGTGGGGCAAGAGAGTAGAGTTGCGCGACACGACCACTTGGATCACTTGGTGCGAATCACGGCGAAGGGAATTTGTGGCGAAGATGGAACCGTGCAAATTGAAAATGTGTTTTGTACATTTCGATATAATTTGCAGTGAAGCAAGCGTCACAAGTTGCGGTACCGTTTTATGCACCTACAGATGGAATATATTTCCAATACTTAATACAAATGATGTATATCAGAAATCCATCCATGTACTTTTGGAAAGTCATCAAGAACTTATATGCCAGGAACAAAATACAAGTGGAGGGAAAATTGACCGATTTGACAAGGGCAGAAAATGCATCAGTACATATTATAAAGTGAACAGATCGCATATACACACGCACCACCACCAGAATAGATTTAGAACTTGTCTGACAAGAGCTTGTTTCGCAGGATGAAACAACTCACGTCGTCACATCAACGGCCCGCCCTAGCGAGACTACTGTTGGCTTCGGACTGGCTGTGAAGTTTTGCTGGGCCTTCAGCCCTCGAGGGCTTAGGGCTGCTCTCAGCTCGAGCTCAACTTAAGTAAACTCAATGGCCCGGGCATCGTTCTCTTATACCCTTTCAATGCCTCCTTCCACTTCACTCGTTTGGGAGAACAGAAGTGGGGCAAGAGAGTAGAGTTGCGCGACACGACCACTTGGATCACTTGGTGCGAATCACGGCGAAGGGAACTTGTGGCGAAGATGGAACCGATACAATTTGCAGTGAAGCAAGCGTCACAAGTTAAGGTACCGTTTTATTCACCTACAGATGGAATATATTTCCAATACTTAATACAAATGATGTATAGCAGAAATCCATCCATGTACTTTTTGAAAGTCATCAAGAACTTATACGCCAGGAACAAAATACAGGTGGAGGGAAAATTGACAGATTTGATAAGGACAGAAATTGCATCAGCACATATTATAAAGTGAATAGATCGCATATACACACGCGCCACCACCAGAATAAAAACTGCCAAAACCATGACAGGAGATATATGTATTAATGAAGGTGTGAGACACGGCGACTTATTTAGTCCGTTTTTAATTTGGTGATGGGTCGTATATGGGCATCCATCAACATCGTATGCTATGCTGCCAGGATGATCTCCAGAGATTGTTAACGACAATTTAGTTTAGCAACTTAGCAGTAGAATATACAGATATCACCACAGAAAACGGAAGTGTATGGTCATATTCAAGAAGCCAAGATGATACAAGTTGTAAATACAAAATGCGACAATAGAGCAAATGATTGGCTCTAAATATTGCGAAACAAATATATGAAAATGGAGGTACAACCAATGGTAACATACCAGCGAGACTAGAATAGAAGCGGAATAATCAAAGTAAAAAATTAGAGTAACCAAAATGAAGGTAATGGAATCGATATTGTGCATAACCGTACCAGACGGAGAAACGAATAACTCCACAAGAGAAAGGGGTAACATATAAGATGTGATTATATAACGTAATCGGGATGCATATTCTGTTAGTCCGCGTTAGAGCTGATCACGCCGGGGTAGAGCTAGGGCACGAATTTGGCTAAATAAGTTCAATAATTTTGTTTACTAACTGTACGGTGTTTAATAAAAGATAAAAGTAAATAATGAGCTTATTTTATAAATTCAAATTTAACATCAACGTTTCATGTAGCTGATGTATCTGGAGTAGGTGTTCTCTGTTGGCTTCTGAAGTCTTCGCTGGATGAAGTTGGACACATTGTTTCGCTGGCTTGGGACGCGCCCTGTGTGGAGCTTCACTCTGCTTCGTTAATCTAAAGTGTGGAATTGAATAGGAAAGAGAGGGGCTGTACCAGGACTTGTTGCACAAGGTTACGCGCACTTCTTGGTCCCCACATGCGTCACGTAATTCTAATATCTGAATTTTGTTGTGACAAGATGACGACTTGCAAATTATAAATATACTGTTTATATTCGAATCCAAATTTGCACGGGAGGGCACACATTGGTCATGTTTGGACTGGGGATGCACACAGCAATGAAGAATATCATCTTTCTTTCGGAACGCCACCAGCAAAAATGCCGCCAGCTTCGCATGGCTTTCGCCGTACCGTTTTAAACCAGATGGGGTGACTCTGGTGACTCTCCAGGTCACCACCGGAGCTGCGTAATGCGCAGTTCACTTGCCGGAACGGAAGCTTCTGACCACCGTATGACCAAACAGCACTACTGCGAGTCCGTTCTTAACTAGTTAGCTGGGTGCCGACACCCATGACTTGTGATAATTATTCGCAGTGCTCGTGTGAACGTTGAGAAGTAACCGTCCATAGTAAACTCTACCACACATCTGCTGTAGTGCAGCTGCTACCTGCGGCGTCCTCACACACATCGACTACGAAGCCACCCACTAAGTCCCGTATTTATGGGACAGGGTGGCCCACCAGGCAACTTTAATGTTGTCTGCATCGGATACTAGTACATCAGGATTCCGGATCAAAGACCCAGTATACTAGCCTGACCCTTTAAACGACGGCTGGCGGGTCTGGGATACTAGTATATCAGAACTGGTTCTGGCCCGGCACCCAAACGACGGGCCCCGTTTTTATCACGCCTCTTTCTGTTGGAATATGTCGAACAGCCCCGCCACGAGAAGGCAAGAATGCGATCTTGAGAGCACTAAGCTATGGAGCTACCGTTGGCTCTGTTTTATGCCCATCTGTCCCTGGCCCTCCCGCTAAGACAACCCTTTTGGGCCTATATAAGTTGGCATTTGGATTGAAAAAAGGATGCAGTATAATCGATCTCAAAATAACAGTGCAAAAATCTTTAGGCAATAGAATGTCGCCGTAGGAGTATTCATAGATATAGGAGGCACTTCTGATAAAACAACTTTTAAAAGTATACAGATAGCTCTCAGTGAACGTGAGGCAAGCAACATACTTAAACAGTTGATTCGACAGTTTCTGCAGTACGGAACTGTACATATTAGCGTTGAAAGTACTACGATTAGCGGGATAGTAAGCCGAAATAGTCTTTAATAATTGATCGAACTTGATGGCTCCCAGAGTTTTTTCGCTTTAAAAAAATGAAGGTTGCATATTTAATTATTATTATAGACAGTACGCAATCACACGTTGTTGGACAAGTTATAGGATCTCTGGATTTCGGACTTGTGAACTTGTGATAGACTATAGTTTGTTAAAGTCCTTGCTTCAGCGACGCTTTTACGGAAGCAGGTAGTATATATTTCA
Source organism: Agriotes lineatus (assembly GCA_940337035.1). Lineage (NCBI taxonomy): Eukaryota > Metazoa > Arthropoda > Insecta > Coleoptera > Elateridae > Agriotes > Agriotes lineatus. The sequence goes on along the minus strand of OW679198.1, from coordinate 8,613,232 downwards.
TGCTAAAATAGGATTTGCTGTGAGCAAAATTGTTCATTAATCCGAATGAAGACGTAAATAACTAACTGTTTAATAATTAACTTTAAGAAAGTCGTCCTTATTTAGTTTTGTATTATTAATCAGCCTTATCCCCTTCGCCTGCTCAATGTAAACGCTGTAGTTCCTTGTCTTCAAATAAGGCTATCTCCTTCGTTCATTAATTGACCAAGCAATTAAGACGATCTAAATAGTTCTTTTGTTTGAATAGATTCCGATGCTACGTGCGCTAATATCCAGCAGCCTCCGAGTGGAGCGCCTTCAGACGTTCTTATTCACTAATTGCTGATCGCATTACGATGCCATGTTTTTCTGCGAAAACTAATTAAACAACGGCTCTTATCAGGGAACTGCCTGCACCAAGAATTTAATATCGCAATTTCAAAGTATGGCATCCCGCACTACTCGTTTTGTACCTGTACGACGATGAAGAAGTGTTGTCGAACGAGCTGCCAATCTCGTTCGTCGCTGTAAAACCCGGCGAAAGTATTAATCCGACCGGGGCGTTTTTAATGCAATTTCGCTATGCTAAACAATTTGGGGCGCCATTTGTACCCTTCTCGAATAGGAAAGATCGGAAAAAGTGGAAGTTCCCAACGGGCAATATGAGCGGACGGATCCAGATTTTTAGATTAATGAAAACTCCGCGCATAAAAGTAAAAACTGCCATTCATTTCGGCCGCGAATATATCACCGGAATGGGATCCGATAAGCAGAGTCTAAAACAGACAAAACAAACTCTTTGAGCCGGAGATAAGGCGAAATAAAATAACCAATAAATCCAGTGGCTAAATCATTTTCCTAAACTTTTTGTCCACTAACCGCTTATCCGGGGTTTCGAGTGTTTGGATCGGACCTTGGTAATTGGAGGGCGCGGGCGGAATCGTACGTTAGTTTTTTATGAATAGAACTTGCTGTGGAACGAGGATATGCAATATACGTTTAACCCATAGTTCACTTTTGTTACAATTTTAACAATAGCAGGTCATTATAGCCTAACATAACGAATGTTCAAATAGGGTTCAAAGATGGTGACGTTTCAGTACTTATCGTTAATATGGTTGTGGCGCAGACTCACTTTAGCTTTAGCACTTTGCATTGACCTAAGACGTCCAAACGCGTACACTTAATAAGGATCAGATTAGAAGTTTTCCAGGAAGCGCTAAAGCGAGATGCAATAGTAGAAGACGTAATGGTAAATAATATTTTTTTCATGCAATCAATAGAAATACTGAGAACTTAATTATTATATTTCAGCATAGAGTAGGCGACTACTGATTAGATAGTACAAGAAATGTTGGCAAGACGACAGGACGCTATTACAAACAATGAAAATAGAAATATGTGGAATACTGGGGTCGCCATTTCGACACTAGAGCAATCTTTAGATATTACAACATTACAGTGTGAGGTTGCTGGTCCCCCATCGGGCGCCTCCCCGGGTGGCGGATAAGGGAATGCTCTCCAGATATGGCGGGTACCGGAAAAATAAAATATCCGGGGCGGACCAAAACCAGCAACAACCAGGCGAAGTTGCCAACGATTCTAAGAGCTGATGAAGATGATCGACACTCAAAGGTCAAAGAAGCGGAGGAGCCACTAACAGTAAACAAGGGTAGATCGAACCCTTTAATCTAGTAAGACAGTCGGTCCACGGGAAGAAAACCCCAAAAGAAAAATTACCCGGTCCTCCAGGATAGGGGGTTAAGGCAAGAGGCCAGCACCCTCATACTCGTAAAATTATTATTATGCTAAAAATATCAGTCGAGGAAAGCCGGACGGATTAAACAGACGACGACAGCGCAAACGAAAACGGACAAAGATAATGGGCACGTGGAACGTACAGGGGATAAGTTCGAAAAAAAAAATGAAGTACTAAATGAACTGAAAAGATACAATGTCGATATATATACAGTGTGTAGTGCAGGTTGCTTAATCTGACGGACGTTGGCTCGGATATAGAAATTGACGAATTTTTTTGCCAGTTAAAAAGCACGCGATTTAATACTCGGATCTCGTCAATCTTATGGTATTTGTGAACTACAGAGAATCTGGGAGTAAGCAGCAGGTAGCGCTCAATCCTTTTAGCAGCAAAGAGCGGCTGCGCAAGAATCGGGGTAAACCTATTGACCGCCCGCAGATGAGGATTATGGTAATAAAACCCTCGGGCGATGCAAGCCGTTCGAACAGAAGTGGCCTAACACTTTGGCCGAGAAGACATACAGTTGCAGCAGAACGGCAATAAACCAATCCGTCGCCAGAAACGAAGCACAAGGGCTAATTTTACTGTCGAGAAAACGCAAAGTTTATCCGGCCACCGACAAGCAATAAACAACCCTCCACTTATGTAACTGGAGAAGCTATATAAAGAGGGACACGGAAGCGCCTGTATCTATTCAGGGAATTTATTCAAGTGCATTCGGTTTGCAACCATCGGCACTCCGTGTCTACCACCGGTCTGGCACGTGTCGAACCCGCATCACGTTCAATCCTTTCGCTAACTTAGCCCCGTCCAGGGCGGGTAAAGTTGTTTTAGTCGCGCACTCTATATGTGTTTTTGTATATCATACTAAATATATGCATATAGGTATGTGTGTGGTCGTTAGTAAATTTTGTTTAATTAAATAAATGGTTCTTGTTTCCATAAAGTATTAACATTTCGAAATACTCAGGATGGATACCCGTGGACCACAAGCAGCCAAGATCTCTACTATATATTAAAGTAAGAAATAAAACTCGTTTATAAAGTCAAAAGCACCACTTTCCATGTAAATGTAGGTTTTTAGTTGGAAATTCTGTAGAGTGTACTATTTTAATTGCTGCAGAGTAAAAATATGTTGGTTCTATACAGAAAACAGATAAGGCTGTTAATTGATTCAGCATGGTGGCGAAAAGCACCGTTAATTAAGCCTCCAGAAAGCGTGCAAAGTAGGAACAGCTCTGCCCACGTATGAAATGTTCTCAGTGCATGCACCAGGCGAAGTTGTGACTTCGGTGTTGCCGTTCTGAAATGATATATGGGAAGACTGCAGCGAGATCTTCCGGCCGCTGCTGGTTGCGCTTTTATGCATATGTATGGCTGAAATTAATTTAACTATAAAGATAAGGAAACTTCGGCTGTTACAGCTGCATGGTCGCATTAGTACTTGTTCTAGCAGAACCACAGTAGTAATTCCAACTGTATATTTGAGTTAGAGTTTTTTCGTTGCAACAGTGACATAGCCTCGTGACTTATGTTCTTGAAGAACTTGCCTCCGTTTTAATTCTGTAAAGTTGCTCGAGATTTTGGGTTATTTATAAGAGCGGATCGGAACTGAAATTATGATTATTGAAAGCGGCTCACAATCAGAACTAAACGAAGGCTTCCGAGACTGGAGGATCCGTTCCGTTATTTATAAGCAAACTTTTAGGCAATCCAGGCCATCTACGGCAGATTTGTACTTGTCAAACGAGAAACGACTTTTCCAAGTTCCGCAGCCAAAAATGGCCGCGTTCCCGAATTACCATACGCTCATTCGCGGCCGCAGCGACTCGTCGAATAAACAGGCCATAAAACATAAACAGACTTAAACGGACGACGTTTAGAAGACAATAAAACACCCTCTGGTTCTCGCCTGATTAAGCGCGCCAAAGTGGCCGAAACACATCATCGGCGGTTTAATATTTAATTTACGAGATCATAATTCACGCCGTTCCGTGTAATTCCGCCAGACAAGTGCATCGCCACTGCAGTTATTCTGTACTGTTATTCCCTTCGTATGACTGGCGGCGTGCTCCCATCGTTGTCGCTTTACTGCCAGTTGACCATTAAATTAAATCGCGCAAAACTGTTTTATGTTGTTGGACGCGTGTAGCGCCGCTGAAACGATCCTACTTAGTCAAAAGTGGGCGGTTTTTGGCTCGTTTTGTTAAACGGTTTTCATGTCTTTATGCTGTACTGGAACGAAGGATTCAACATTTTATGTAACGGAAACAGTCTTAAACCAAAAATGGTTTTAACGGGTATCTACAAGGTTTGGGTTTCAACTTTGATAATCGCAGTATTTTACTACAAGTGTCGATGAGAAGTATCTGTTTGTCAGACGGACAGCTTCAGATTTCTCATGGGTGTCCGTCAGTAACGTTTGGGTACTCATCCCTAACATTTTGTACAGCGGCGGTCATTTCAAGGCTATGCAATGGAGGGGGGGGGCTGTGAATGTTTTTTGGAGTATGTTACATCTTATTAATTATATTTTTCAAAGTACAGATGATGTACTTATATAGGGTGATTCATAACTATGATCGTTCAGTTAAAGAGATGTATACTACTGACCTCAGGAGAAGTACAATGCCCTAAAAATTAATCGCATATGGGAAAAAACTCATTAGAGCCTGGTCCAATCTTGTGAGAACCACACCGAAACATTTATTAGGTAAATCAGGTAAGAGTACATTAACCGCTTTTTTCTTATATTTTCTTATAGCCTTGTGGCACGTAATGTACAAAATGCAATTGAAATACCCACACAACTCTTTTGCTTCTGCATATTAACCAAATTCGGTCTTATTACGATCACCTGTGCGAAGTTATGTGTACAGAAATTCCTTCCAGTGACCATCAATCAGTTTAAGCTTAAATGTTTAAATTCGTTTTCGTTGTATGGGTGTTATAATCTTTTTACGTATAGCCGATTATGCGATTAAGTTTTTCCGTTTGATGTCCTCTAATCTGTTAGGACAATTTGACGAGTTAGTTACTGTTGGAAACTTTTGTCTTTTCTATTTCAAATACTGACTTTTTCCCGCTTCATTAGAGTTCATTTAGGCAAAATTTCATGCAAATTTAAATAACTGGCGACATCTGTTACGCTTAGGTTACTAGATTGCAATTTTCCATCGAAGTAAGCTTGTTCTGTTGTCTTGTAAAGATTCCTATTTCTACCGCTTCGTTTGGTGCGGTTTCCTTTAAGTACTTTAGTTGTTCACTCACAGAGGAGTTGTTTATTTATATGTGTTTTTTTTCTTTGGTGTATTGTGTTTGCAAGGTGTATTGGCACATGCAAGACCATCACAAAGGTAGGTCCAAGAATATGCAAGCTGGGGCGTCTCACACAACTGGCACCGAAGCTAAACATGTGCTCTTTTATTTCGCTTTTTCACGAGAACAGCCTAGTTATTCCAATTCCAAATTCGTGGCGCCTATTTCTTCCTTTTATTTTGGTTACAACTAACAACCATTGTAACAGCATCTCGCCCCAAGCGACGTTGTATCGATTCGGACCCCCCTTCCACTGAGTTTTAGCTGGTCAACTTCGTGTTACACGACTGTTGGGGAGTAATTAGCATCAGTTTTGTCTTTTTGTATGGTGAAGTGTATCAACGACGATTCAGACTTTTTCTGATTTAATTGGTTATGCTATCCCAATATGTGGCCTTTAATGTCATTTATCGAGTTTTGACTGCAGCAAACTGTGTTCATGTCGTAAAGTTGAATGTATCCTGTAACAAATTGCCCTGAAATTTAATTACCATACTTATGAACCACCTCGTATAATCATAAACATTAATGGTGGTACATTTTAATTTTACAAAAGCAATTTTATTGATTTATTCCCTGTCGTGATTCTCAGAGCGGCAGGTTTAAAAATGCCCGGAAATAACATAACACATTTAAAGCAAATCCTGGAATACATTTACATTCTTGGAGCAAATATTTTGCAAAATATCTAGTTTTTCCAAAAAAACAAAAAGCTCCTTAAATTGAGCTCGTAAAACTGCAATTCTTTCCTCATTTAACCGTCTCTCTATCTCCAATACTTTCCGAGATCCCCATGCTAAACATGAAAAAAAAACGCACCTTGTATATTTTTGTAAATAAAGTATGATCAAAAATTATTTTCATCTAGTATATCCATGGAATAGTTCCTAATTTATGAATGCAACTACGTTTATACTTAATGTGAAAATTTGACATTTGCTTTGTAAGTGAGTTATAGTTGCATTCATAAATTAAGAAGTATTTCATGGCCATACTAGATGAGAATAATTTTTGATCATAATATATATAAGGTAGCTCAAAATCCATGTTGGAAAAAATAAACATGGATAGGTTATATTGAAGTAATGTTATTCGCAAAGTATCTAAAAAATCGGCAGGTATGTTTTCCAGTAATAATTTATGAAAGTGCTTCGCAAAATTGCACAGGTCCCTGGTACGTACAATAAATTGAGCTAATTACGCAACTTTCAAGGATGAATTTGTTCGAATCCGAGTTTCTTATCGCGAGAAGACAAATGCTGCAGGTGTGTTGTGATTAAGTGCACTATTTTAAAAATAGATTTAGCAATCAGTCTCGTAGTGTCCGTGATCCGTATATGTTTAGTGCCGTATAAAACAACTTGTTCACGATACTCGGTTAAAAATTTACAAGAAAGGGTGAAAAATGCGTACAAAGAATTCGATTTTTTTCTTGTTGGACTGAACATTAAGGTGTGTAGCTAAGTGATTTAATTAGAAGAATATTTCTGCCAGACCGGTGAGTAATTTTATCACCAGTTTAAGGAGGTGGGCGGGGCAGTCATAGGCGTCGTTGCAAAGCTGATTTTTGGGATCTCCAAATAAATGTTATGCATGCATTAAGAAAAAAGAACAAATATAGGCTATATTGCCGTATAACATGCTAGATATCGAGTGTACCAGAACCACAAGAACAATTCAAATACCAGACAAGATTAGAACATGTGTTTTAGCAGTGAAGCCGCTCGAGATCGAGAATTTTCGATTTTGTCTCGAAATTCCAGGCGAGATCGAGAAATACTCTATTCTCATCTAATAGATCTCGTCTAGAGAATTTTCAAACTTTCAAAAAAATGTTATTCACGTAAAACGTCATCTCATTCTTGTATTTTGTTACTATTAAACAGTCGTTACGACTTACTGTCTACATAAATTATTGGTATATTCTAACTTTTTTATGCGAAGTGTTGTAACTATGTTTCGGAAATTATTATTGTAATTATTATTCATAGTAATAAATTTGTGAATATTTGTGTATGTTCTTATTACTAGCTTACACTTTTCTGGAGTATTAGAATAATTGACACAATAAATAACTATTCTTCTATAATCTCAGTATTTTAACATTAATTGCGTTCCATTTCATGTATACGGATAAAACGAACTTTTTCTGAACTTGCATACTAAATAAATGGTAAGATGTACATAAAAACTTCAAAGCACACGTGGATTATGTAATTAAAAAGGTAGTTAAGAAAATAGGCTTATTCAGTAGAATTTCTAATAAGCTTAGTATACAGTCTAAAATTATGATTTACAAAACAATCATGGCACCACATTTCGATTACTGCTCTATTATTTTATTTTTATGTCATGAACAAGAATTGGCTAGAATGCAAAAACAGCAGAACAGAGTAATGCGTATTATATTACGCTACTCGAAATATACAAGAATTTCTGCGATGCGATTTTTGGCATTTCAAGTGCTGAAAAATTATGAATAATTTTGATGAGTCGGTTGATATGCTGTAGTTTATTTTGAATGTGGTACCAACGATGTTTAAGCGCATACATACAGTGTGATCAGAATAATAGGTAATAAAAAGGTAACTGTTTTATTTCCAATTTATTAGAACATTTTGTTCTTGGTAAATGTTCCTGCATCTTCTAAAGCTCAAAATAAACTTGCCAAAATTTAAATAGCTTCGTACGTTTACGTTTCAAAAATATGAAAATGGCTTAAGACTAAAATAGTATCGTTTTTCCTTTTTTTACCACCTTTGTGTATTACACATCAGAGTGTTCGGATCATTTGTTATTACTTTTTTTGATACTTGTGTTTTTGACGTTGGACACCAACATTTTGATTTTTTAACACTAATTTCGATTCACTTAATTTTCTGGTTGCCAACTAAGCGAAACTTAAGGTTAACAGTACACCCTTATCGTATCTGATAATAAATTAACTTTAAGGTATCTCATTTTCCTTAATACACAGGGTGGAACGAACAAAGTAAGAAAAACCAGAGAAAATGTTTTCTCGGGTTGGTAACTGTGACTTCATATTTGACACCTTGCTTTAATTCCAACTTCTCCAAATAACATTTTTGTGTATTTTGAAATATAAGGATATTTAATTCTTTTCATATTTTTGCACTTTCCTTTCGAGTTTTAGAAGATGTAAGGACTTTTATGAGAAACAAAATATTCTAATAAATGGATAATAAAAAAGCTGTTTCTTTGTTATTCATTATTCTGATCACGCTGTATAATAATCCCTCTCCAAACAAGAACATTCCTGATCACCGAAAAATTTGCAAGATACTTTGAACTAAATGTAGAACTAAATTGGCAGGAACGGTCCCAAAAAATGGATTGCTTAGTGATGTGTTGTAGGCAAAATAATATTTTATTTAACAAGCATATAATGTAGGCTATATTACACGAGGATGCAGTTTACACACGGGCCGAAGGCGAGTGTTGTAATCATCCAAGTGTAATACAGCCGTTATATGCGTGTCAAATACAATATTTTATCTACAAATATGTATATAGTTGGTGACACTGTAAGTCTATGTCAAATTCGAGGTTAGTAGGTTAGGTTTTGCGTCCGTCTATGTCAAAACTGACGCAACATCTAACCTGCTAATCTCGATGTTAATGTCATTTATTGACAATGTAGACCACTAATTGAAAAAAATACCCTGTGGAGTATGAAATTTCATATTCGCTAGTGTAGTATGAGGCGCTTTTTGTATTTAGAGTAGGATATATAATGCAGTTATTATTTGACAGTTTTAGATAATAGTATATTATGTTATTAGGAGCAAAAGTTATATTTCACATAAAGAAAGATACTTTTGCTCCGAATAACATATAGTATTTTTTCTTCAAACGTTTTTATAACAAATTATTTACAACTTTGTGAACAAAATTTGAATAAAATTACTTGATCTCGTCAGCGGCCAGATAAAGTTGTCAGCGGCAGATAATAACTTTATCTGCCGCTCGTCAGCGGCAGATAATATTATCTGTCGCTTGGCAATAAAGTGACAATTTAGCATCATCAATCCAGCAATATAATGCCATATTTTTTGAAGAAAAATAAGTTTTTTATCCTACACTATCAGAAAGCTAAATTTTCTCGGCTCTATAGAAACGAGAAAGGGCAGTTTTTCCCGGCTATCCAAGAAATAAAATTTGGTTGGCTAGCCAAGAAAACAAGCAGATTTATATAGACACAGTTAGCCTTGCAATGATATGGCACTGTAAGTTTATGTCAAATTCGAGGTTAACAGGTTAGGTTTTGCGTGAATCTGTGTCATCTTGAACATATTTAGCTTTCTGATAGTGTAGGATAAAAAATAATATGTAAACTATGGCGGTAAAGTGGTTTTCCAGGCCTCAAGGAGTGGCCAGGTTCGGGTGCGTTTCGCCTGTCCATATCTTCTTTCGTCCTGGAAGATAGCCACGTTACCGTCTAGGTATACAATATACTATTTTGCTCAACCATCTTAAAAGTCATTACTTTAAATACCAAATCTGTGATTGAAGTTGACGTTTCTCTTATTGACACAACAAGTGTATGTTGCTATGTAACACTTTTAGTTACTAGGATTAAATGTACTCTTACTTCCTAGGAACTCAAGGTAACTTCCATTTGGTCGGTTGTGGATGTAGTTGTCATAATGATTTTTAAATGAGAAACGGCAAAAATAATGAATCATCTCAAATTTTGAATATGTTGTACTTTTGTGCGTTTGCTCGGCTACGTTGCGCTTCGCCTTGCAAATGCAAACATAATTGCTCGTCAAACAAAGTGCAACTTTTAATTCTAATAAAACAATATACTTTTTAAAAAATATTTATTTAACTTACATACATGGAATTACAAAATCACTATTACTTCAGCGATGTTTGTCTTAAGCTAGCGAAAATGCAACTTATTATTTGTCAGTTACATAAGTGCAAGCAAAAACTGCCAATGACACGTAACATAAGATAAGGCTGCAAGAAGCGCTTATCTTATCTGCGGATTGCATATTATATACGTGTAACTGCTGGTTTCAGGCGTCTCGACTTCTTTTTATGGAATTACATAAAGCATAAAGTGTTTACGTCAATTCCTAACAATGTAGATGAGCTAAAAACAGAATCAGATATACTGTTGCAAATATCCATCAGGACGTTAGCTCGTGTAGTAAAAGTACTTTAGAAGCAAACGTTGCCAGTTGTCCATAGAAAAAATGTTTACCAGTTCTTTAATTATTGTACGTTTTTCTTTGATTTCATGTTATGTAATTTTAATTTGGTTAAGGTACGAAAAAGGATCTTTTTATAAACTTAGTCATACCGTGTCTATCTAGATGATTTTACTGTTTTAAATTGTTTCCAAAAAATTACAATGTATCGTATTAAATATTTAGACCCATGGAAATCTAAAAAAGTCTATAAGAATGTCTAGGAAAGTAATACCATGTAATTTAAAACAAATGTCGAGCACATCGCCACAAATAGCTATTTATGCAACAAGTGCTAAAAGTCGACGTTTATGCACAAGACATGAAAACTATGAAACGAAGCCGAAGGCTGAGTTTCATAACATGTCGAGTGCATAAACGACTTTTAGCACGCGTTGCATACAATATTTTATCTACGACCTTAATTTTACCGTTATTAATCCATAAATATCGATTTAATAAAGGTTTGCATCTATGACAGTCAACCTCAGGGAAAAAACATATTTATGTCTCCCTTAATGCATAAATATCTATTTTTGTGGCGTTGTGATGCACATTTGTTATAAATTACATGGTACTTCAATGTCCGTGTTTCGTGTCGTGGATCTAGCATAAGGACTGCAGGAAATATCTAGTCGGTTTTATCATAATAATTTGGCACCCGCAGCCTTATAGGCTAAAGACAACATTTCTTCCAGTTCGGATTTTTTTTTAAATTTTTATAATTCCAGGATTGCCTGTTCTACGTTGCCCAGCAACCAGCAACTTTTTAAATCCTATCACTACATGCGGCAAAGTGACATAATTTTCTCCGCCCAGCAACGTAGGAAGATTTTCGAAGTAAATCAATAAAGTTAATCTTTAGAGTATTGAATGCGCGTTAAAGATATTCAGTGTTACATGATGCCTACAGATTTTAACTTAAAGACGTTTCTGACGACGAAATTTATCTTTTAAGCATTTAGCCACTTTTGTAGCTCATACAGTGCGAACAGGTTTCGAAATTCGAGAATTCGAGGGTTCTTGACTCGAGGACAAGATGGAGAAGAGATCGAGAATGGGATTCAATTCTCGTCTCGGGCATCATAGGTTTAGTTTCTAAAAAAATAAAGTAAATAGCCGATTTCGAAAAATTCTTTTAACTTCTAACATTGACAGCTAGACTAAGCAAATTATGATCACTATCACTATAGAAGGGAATTTGTTTTTTATTCATGCAGGTTATCTATCTTTAGAGATGCAATATTGTTAATGTTCAAAATATCATCTAAATCTCTAATTACCGCCATTAATAGAATGATCACGCGAAGAAAAAGTATTAAAACAAATTAAATTTATGTAACACAAAAAATATTTTTATATGAAATCGGCATTAAAATACGAGAAATCGGCATTAAAGTAATCCATTGTTTTACGACTTTTTTGTAGGTGGAGAGGCGATAGGTAAACGTCAACCGACGTTAACATAACCTATAAATGTTGGTTAAAATGTTGTAATTTCACAGTTTCTCGATTTCAAATAAAACAATGTAGTCCTCGGCACCGAAGTTTTGTGTACTATTTAGATGCGACAGCAAGCTTTTGAAGAAAATCGCATAATCGTAAAATCACAAGAGTAAACACCTACTCTTGTGATTTTTCAGTTTTTTTCGATTTTTTAAGAAACGGCTCTAACGATTTTTTTAAAACTTCACATTTTTATTACATTTTAAATGTGTATTGATGTGAGATAGGTGATTTTCCAGTTGAATACTTCTAAAATGGGTTTCTTCTGTTTTTTTTTTCTATTTTTTTTTATTAACTCCTATTTTAAATAGAACACCCGGTATATTATTACATTTTTGAATTCAGTTTAAAATTCTAGAGAAAATTTGTCTTGTCTCTTCAACTAACGCTCTATTTTGTACCGTTTTTGCAGAATTTGTAATTTTTGAAAATTTTTGAGAAATGCTTAAAAATAAAAAATCAAATTTTTGGCTAGGCTAATTATAAGATCACTGTAAAAGGAAGTTGTGTTCGTGGATCACACCATATTTTTATTACTCTTTCCTTCACGTTTCGCGTGTTCATTGGCTTAATTGAAGATGGTTGTTCGGTGGAAAGAGATGTTCATGTACGTACAGCTTCCTTACGTTGCCATGATTATATATTAAATTACGCATTGTAACAAGTTGTTCATTAACATAATTTACCTTTAGATGTTTTCTTTCACGCTTTGCCTAGCTTTTGAAGCCACTGATCTCTATTGGCTCGATGCGAACGGCATTATTATATTTATCTGTAACGCTGTTTCTTTAGTTCTACTGTGGTTCAAACCTAGCGTTACAAGTCGTATTGAAACAAGACGTCCCATGCTCCTTAATATTTGACTAATTAAATATTTGCCCACTTCATAACGAGAAAACGCCTACCTTTAATTCTCAGTCAATGTTATAGATAATTAATGCAACGCAGTTCTGGCAACTGACTCATCACACCTTAAAGTTTGAAATTAAATACGCCTCACTTTCGCTAAAAAACGGTCTGCTTACAGCAGGTATAATACACATATATTGCGATGGTATTTAGCCCTCAAATCGGCTCTGATTGCAGTACAAGCAAATAGCAAATTAAATCATTAAAGCACAGAGTTGTAATAATGCAAGCATCTGAGAAAATTCACATAAATTGCCAAATCATAATAACACTGGTATAATTCGCCAATGACATTGATTATATTTGAATAGGCACAGAAATATGGAAGCTCAAATTCCGTGTATTGGGTTTAGCAATATAATTTTAATCGTAATATAATAGATTTGCACAAACTAAAAGCCGAATATAAATTAATTAAGAATTGGCACAAAAAGTTCAAGTTAGACACAGCTTAAAAATGGAAGCGTAGAAAGTAAAGTCATTAGAGAATGGATAGCAAATGAACATTTTTAATAAAGGTAAGAACAAGAATGACTAGAAGAATAAGGCAAAGAACATAGAAAAGCCAGGCAAGTCATTTATGACATGAAAATACGAGACTTGGGGATTTGAAGAGATTGCAATAGCAAGAAATTAGATGGAATTCAAATAAGCAAGAAATTAGACAATGTTGGTGGATTAAAAAACTAGTCAGTGTAGTGATAAACAATGGGCATTTAAGTGTTATAAAAATCAAGTGAGTGGCACATTAAAAAACGTTGAGAAATGAACAATTCCAAAAGACAATAATTTTAGTGCATAAGAATTTGTAATTAACTGATAGAATTTGTTAAATTAGTTTATAAGTTATGTTTTTGTACCTGGTTGATTTCCTACAATTCAAATCTGTAGACAGTGTTTTGTCAATAACGAGGGGGATAGCTTTTGTTTGAAATAAATTGATGAAAGTGCTTGGTTTTTACTCTATCTTTAATGATAAAATTTTCATAGAAGGCATAAACGTATAAAAAATTTAATAGCACCATCGTAATCAGCGAATTCGAGTGTATCAGCACAATTGGAGGCAAGAGATTCCACGCACTTGAGTTTTTGCGTTCCGAGGCGACTTCGGCAGTTGGCGAATTCCGGCAACATCAGTTTACAGCATCGTGGGAAGGCATAGAGTGGCAAGATTATTCCAGCAGCACCACACAGCAACCCCCAAGCCCACAACAGTCCGAGAAGCCCGCCAGGAGTACAGATTTCAGCCAGATCTTCAAAAGGGGGCCCGAGATGATACAAATGTGAGGTTAGTGTATTGTTCAATTTTGATCTGTGCGATCGGCGTGAAAATTTGGGCATACCTTAATTACGACCTGGAGAATAAGAAAATCATAACAGTTCCTGTGGATGGCGAGGTGTTTTCCCAGGATTTTCAATCAAAATCGTCAAGTGGAGCCCCATAAAACAAACGCAAGGTACGGCGTCCTTTTTTAAAATGCACCAATAACGATCTGGAAAACAAAAGATTGCCTAAACGCTCCTTGAAAGCACAAGTATTCAAAATCTTACGGTAAAATTTGTTCATTTAATTGTTAATAAGTCAATTTCACACGCGAGCTGAGATAACGAGAACTTGGTGCGATAGAATTGACATTTCAGTTTAACAACGGCACATTACGCCTACATTTCAGGTCAATCTGCCTACTTTTCAGAGGCGTACCGTAGAATTTTTAACTTGGAAAGTCAGGAACCCAACACCCGAGATTTTGAGTTTTAATTTCATGTCTCTATTTAGAATTGAGCTAGCGAAGTTAGGAAATCAGATGAATGGATTAGAAAAAGGGCAAACTACCATAAGAGTAATTCTCAATTTTGGCGTACCCAACGAAATTAATTAATCAGTTAGTTTGATTTTGCAAGTGGTAGAACTAAATTAAATATTGTGTGGTGACTCTTTTTATTTACTACATTAATTATAACCATACAAATATTATACGTAAAGAAGGGTCATTGCAATATATTGGCTTTAAGGACATACATATAAACAAAAAAATCAAATGAAAGCACATAAAATAAGTGATTATTGATGACCCAAACGATGTTAATTAATAATATGAAAACTACAAGCAATCAAGCATGATTCTGCTTGCATTTTCTAGTTAACACAACCACCACATAAACTAGGTAATAACTAACGTACAGTATTTTACGCTGAATTGTTTTATGCGCGAATCTAAAATAGCATCGAATGCGTACATGGCTGAAGCACGGTATTACGCACAGAAATTCTGCCTATCAGTGCATGAAGAAATATGATACTCGATTCCAAAGACGCGTGTGTTTGACGTCACAGGTCGCCTAGATGTCTAGACCACACCCAAAAAAAATCTCTACGTTGGAATGTTATGACGCAGAATTACACAATCTTGCTAAATACGCGGTTTTAAGCGGAAAAAACACAAACCTTTGTAAATGTATTCCTGTAGCTGTTTTACGTTGTAGCAATCCCTCTTACGTAACTGGAAGCCGGAAACTGCACTCTGGACCAGTCGTGATGCTTACCGTTCGTTAATTGTGCTCCAGCTCCTTTGACATGCAGAACTATGGTGAGACTTGCCGTAGCCACCACTTTTCGAGGACGAAGCGTTATTTTAACGCCTCGCAATAAAAATTACATTGTGGCGTCACCCACTTTTAGCGCACGTAGAACGATCTGTCTTGTATTAAGTCCGCAAACTGAACCTCGTACTTTGTGACTGCGTACTCCGCACTCAACTTGTTTCTGGCGAACCTTTCCGAAAACGCCTTTAACGGCTTTAGCTCTAGAGGCATACATTGGTGGTCAACTAATTTGAATTTAAATAGTTATGAGTATTACATAAACACTGAAATTGGCTGTATACTGGAAGGTCATTAATTATTATTTCTGCAGGCTGTATAGCTGGCCAAGTACCGTTTCATACCCATACTTTGCTCTTGTAGGCACTCGATGAGCAGCAGCAATATCTGTAGCTTAAATATTAACATTTATTTGTTGTGGAAGAACTTTTCAGAATTCCACGTTTTAATTTTTGATCTATGGTATTCCAACAATTTATTATTTTGATTTCTTTTCTGTTCTAAATAAAAACGTGATTCCCAATGCGAACAAATGGTTTTCACGAGGTTTTCGGGTATTAGCCCGTTGCTGTCTTTTTGCAAAGTGTTGTTGATTTAATCAGTTATTATTGATGAAATTAAATAATGTTTTATATAACTACAATTGTATACAATAATAACTGATAATCTTATTTTTATCATTTGCGATAACAGTGACGAATCCGTTACTTAACAGTGCTACTATACTTCGTTAATGATCTTCCTAGAGGATGTTCTATGGGCTGTAATTCTGGAAACTTATTTGCTGAAGTCTTCTGCAACATACATTTGCAATACTAAACTGTGATTTCTGCCCTGCAATCAGAATTTTATCGGCACCGTTATTGTTTTGTTTTTCATGTGTAGTTCTTTTTCGCAATGTAATCGAAGCCCGCCAGTATGGAAAGTGGTTTTTCCAATCTAATTTCTGTTCCTTGAGTCCCGCTTCTAACAATATTTGCTTCCCATTACTGGATTTGTTTTATTTATTCGTCTCAAATCAGCGTCGAGCAAAGTTCACCGTTGTGCGAGTACATCTTCTCCGTTTTAAATCCGCAAAAATTGTTTTCTTCCATATTAGAAAGTCCGCCTTTAAATTGCAAATGAGTGCCGCCGACTGATGAAATTGGGAATGGAATATGCGGGTAATAGATTATGATGAAAGTGGAGCGTAGTACTAATAAATAATTTCAACGGTGCGCCTTCGGAATAGGAAATGGGGACTTCAAGCATAACTCGGTGCCTGTTGTTCTCATTGTTGCGGTTCTCGCCGCTCCTCTTTGTTAAGCAATGGGCTGTGATATTTTGGTTTAGAAATTGACCTGGAACAAAATATTAGTCTTCAGTAAACTCTCGTTCATCGACTCAATTAAGGCTGTATTTTTCGGGACGAAAAGCTCTCGAAGGTGCTCACCATTTTCAAATCAATAGGCCCGATCCGCAGCTCGCAAAAGAAAAGTCGGGTGCGGCAAAATAAATATAACTTCCCGTTTAATTAAGCACTGTTCTGGGCAATTCCAGGGAATAATTAACTAAGGGCACTTTTTGCTTCAGGCTATTTAACAATTCCACTTTTTCGAGATCGCCCGATGCGCTCTTCCTGAATTCGTCTGCTGGGAGAAGGTTTTGCATAATTTGGCTCGAAATGGCTCGCCGTCGGCCCGGCTCTTTTGGCTTAAGAACACTTGCGAAAATTTTAAACGATTGCTCTGTCACTCTGTGCAAAATCTGATGCGTTGGTAGTTTGAGGTAGTAACTGTTATTTTTGTTTGCAGGTGAGTGCAGTTTATTCATCCTTGTTCGCTCAGCTTTCAGCTATTGGTAAGTTCAGTTTTAAAACAGTTCTGTTGTATATTTGCTACCTAATTGAATATTACTAGAAATTTACTGAAATCGGATTAATCTAACCATCTACAGTTATCGACTACTAACATTGTCGAAAGAAAATTTTTGTTATTATAGATCATGTCAAAATCCCCACCTCTTCTCAACGCAAATGCGAACTAAGCACCGACATGGCCAATCTCTGCAGTCATTTAATTGAAGCCGTTGCTGATAATAATGCAAATGAGCATCTATGGCCCAGAAAACGTGGAACGTTATCGCGTACGCCGTTGTCTTCATTTCGTAAATTCATATTTGAATATGCGAATGGACGATGGCATTAGAATGCACAACAAATTGTAATATTAATCCCTCCAGATCTACCTAAATCGTAGCTACAGGGCACGGGTTGCAGGGAATGGGCCAATTCGGATTTATTATTGTGGGCTAGTTGCCCTTTCTGGTGTTGTGTGTGCGTTATCGTGGTTCGGTGGCCAGCTTCAGCTTTAATAACCGTGCATACACTTGAATTGCTTTGCTTTTAATTGCGATGAGAGCCCAGTTTAATCATGTTTATGCAGCTTTAGTTTGGCTTCACTATAGTTTCTAGGACTGACGTAAAGCGCATAACGGAATGGTTTTGATATACCTCCTACTGAATTTGAAGACGTGTAAGGTTTTATTGAACTGAAGCCACGTTCCATTCAGTCGTTTCAAAGATGTTTTAAAATCGAGGTACTGATCTAGTATATCTAGAGGGGGTTCATACACTGAAATGAGGAGGCTCGCTTGCGATAGTCAAAATAATTGTACATTGAAAGATATGGGGATAAATTATTGTTATTTTAGGTCATTTGGTGAGTTGTATAGTAGTGATGGACTTGGGACTTCCCCAGGATAATCTTGTCGAGGATGGGTGCTCAACTACAGTGGCGCCTATAATTGGCCTAACGGCTGTTGGCGGAGTGCGGAATAAAAATTAAAAAATATAAAAACTTCGAGATCTGGAACCTATCTGGTTTCGTGATCGCTGACGTACCTTTTTTAATTTTAAGAGACGCGGAGCTGCACTGCGCTTACAAAATGATGCAATATAGTACATTTAGGAGCTTTATTAACATAAAATTTCATGTTAGCTAGTCAGCCATGCAGCTATGGCCGCAAAAAGTGTTTCAAACATGCAAAACAAGTACCACAAGCGAAAGCAATATCTATAAATCAAGGCGTTACTACACTGCTAACTGGGGTACACCCTAAACGTAGCTCGAAACGGAAAACGTAGGGAAGCATACAAAATTGAGTAATTTACACATACAATATCTGATTCTAGTACATTTTAATTTGCGGTAAATTCGAGATGATAAATCATAAATCATCGGTGGAACAGGCGTCAATTTTACACGCTATGTAAAAGAAAGTTATCCAGAGCTTCGTTGGAAGAATGGACAACGTAGTTCAAATATTACCTACGAGCAATTAACGTGAATCCACACGAGATGTTTCTCTAGAACTGCGCCATGATGTAGGATGGTTGCTAAACGATAGATTAATGTATGATGGCGGTTTTTTCCAATGTATCCGATCATAGGTCATTATGAAATTTCGCAAAACTCTAAAACGTCGCAGACGTAGACTGCGCTTTGGGAAGCCGCATATATCCGAGAATTTTCGTAAATTTATTAAATGGGCACAGTAAGGGGCTTCCCACACGGCTACATTTACCAAGCAAGTAACACTACAGGAACGATCCTGAAACTTAATACCCCAGTATTTCTGTATTACTGAAAAAGCAGACTTGCACAAAATTAAAACTTAGGAATAGTAAAAGGGTTTACTCGATTAGATTAAGACCGATCTTAGTACCCTCGAACAAACAAAGTCAATAAAAATAAAGAAAAGTTGGAAGATCGTTTAAGCAAATTGGAACACGAAAGATTGTCTAAGGACGATCAATTCTCTAAACCGAAATGACGAAGAAATGTGAAAGGACCTCTGTCGAAGTCGTGGAAATTTGAAGTTGGGCCTAGATTGTGCTTAACCAAGCAAAGAATAACGAAAATCTGATGAAATTATTTTGTACCTTTTTTCGACTTTGTTAGCTTATATTATCACATGTTTACAGCCAGCGTCTTGTAGTTTTTAACTTTTTTTCTTTCTGAGAATCATTAACATGATTTGTTAATTAAAAAACATGGTCTCAATCCCTCTCACTGGCATATGTTAACACTGGAAGCTCATGAGATATTTGGATGACTTAGGTATGTAGGGCAGTTTTCCAAAGATTGACCACGCAAGCTTAATTGTTCTGTTTTATCTCCGTTTCTTGATTTTCTGTATCAATTTTTATGTTATGCCCGATATTTTCATACGATGATACCTTTTTTACTTATAGTTCGTCTATTACAATGTCAATGTAGACATCGATATAAATGTTGCATTTTATTTTTGTTTTCTGGATGTTTATTGTCCGTTTTCTTTCATTCCTAATGCAGCAGTTTTACCATTCTTTCTTGTTCCTCTCAATTTATTACTTCATCATCATCATTATTTTTACTCTCTTTGTATATAAACCTCGTGTGCATAGCGTTTCTAGTTGTACCTCTGTGTTTTATCATAATGGACATCATCGTTATCATCCTCTGCTTCAAATTGCATCATGAATACGTTTTCAAATTATTTGGCATCCAATTTACATTTTTTTCTATAATGACTTAGTCTTTTTTTATTTCTTTTTAATTTTCATGAAATCATTGTACTCTTGCTTGCCCTCCTTCTCTGTATTCATGTCGTTAACACAATGCTTCTAATTATTTTTTTTGCTATAGTAATCATAGTCATCATCTGTTTGTTTCAAATTCCATGAAGAATGTGGTTTCATCTCTATGTACCATTTGACTAACATTCTTTTACATTATCGCTTTTGTTGTGTTTGGTAGTAATCTTTGATCTTATAAGCAACTGTGGAAAGTGGAATATCTAAGTAAACATTTCCTCGAATCTCTTGTAAAAATGTGGTAAAATCAGTATCCAGTACGATAACGTCTTCAATCCTAAGTTTACAAGTTTAAAGATAGTCGTACTTTAGGTAGTAGTATTGAAGTTACTAAATGTCTCATTATAACTTTCATATCTGCATTTTTTGCTTTTGATGTACCGCGTTTACCTTCTTCTCGCATATTAGGTTCTTCTTTCCTGTTGTACCTACTTGTTGGTTTTTGCTACATGCGTTTTTAATGTAATTTTTTCTTGATTTCATCAGTTGACTAGTATTTACAGATACAGGGAGTTTATTTATAACACGCAATATGTGTAAATGAGTTTATTTTAAAATGCAATATGGAAACGTTACTGAGTATGTAAAAACAATAACGGGTGTTCATAAACAGTCGTCAGCCCAGTTGCTTTGAAAAACAAAATGTTATGTCTTTGATTAATTCGTGCAACACAATGAAACGTCATTGAGTACTGTCATAGCGCATTTTTTTCTCAATTTTAATAGACATACGTTTCTGAAGTCAAAACCTACTGGGATGACGACTGTTTATGAACACCCGTTATATTGTACGGGGGAAGGAATTCTGTTGATCAAATAGTATATAAAGACTTCAGTTTACAGCAAGTATGTGGGTTATTTACATGCCCTGTTGTTCTTTCTGATGCGTCTTTTTCAATAAAATTACGGTTCGTATATTGCCTTTTAAAATAAACGCATTTACACATGGCGTGGCGTACCCTTAGAATCCAATAGTAACAATCAAGTCCTTATGCAAACGGGAATGCCACATTGCGCGTTATAATAAATTCACTGTATTATTATACATATACGACTATTGTTTGTCGACCACAGGTTCTATTTGTCTGCTGTTAATATCTCATTGTCTAATATTTCTTCCTCGTTTCATATCTAGCGTTAGCCGTTTTGCGTATTTTACTCAATTCCGTATAACTGTACAGTTCTATGGATTTCCTCTGTGTACGTGTAAAGTTTAAATGGATTTAAATTAATTTAGGATTCCGGATTTGTCTTGAGTTGTCAGCTATTATGATGTAGGTTAAGTCGCCGCTTCTTTATTGATGTAGATTCGGTTACCCAAAACTCCTATTTTATTGTGTAAATTTTGAAAATCTTTGGGAGCCGTGGAAGATGTTTCCGAAGGCTCGCGATTTGTGTGGAAGAAATCTTTCGATACCCTTGAGAAGTTTAGTTCAGCATCTAGGAGTCTGAGTGTGCAGTTGCTGAAATTAGTCTGGTTATGCCTGGATTAGGTAGCAATATTCACGTGGGGCCCCTTTTCAACTTCGGTAAGTAAATCTGGACTCGGCCTGGCATGTGGTTCGACGTCTTGTGAATATTTCCGGCGTCTTTTTACTTTGTTTGGTATTTTTGCTTTGTGCTCTGTTGCTACCACTTGAAGCGCCTGAAGTGCAGATCTGTAAGTAGTTCTGAGAAGCTTATCAAGCTACGCTTTCTCCACCTGGAGGAAGTCCTGTACAATCCGACCGTGCAGTGTTGGGCAGCTTCTTTACAGCCCCCATGGTTTCCTCATGGTTGCCGTCTCTCAAGGATTGGGCCTCCTCAGGTAGTTGTGTTCCCCTTGTGTGAATGCTGGATTTTACTGTAAAATATGTTTGACTTACGATTTGCGGTTATGCAGATTGTTAGGAAAAACTTTAAATCTACTGCGACATTGCTTATTGTGTGCCTGATAAGTAAGCTTTGATATACAAGGTTTTTTAGTATCGTGATAGTGGTTGTCAGCTTCGTCGATTTTGGTATTCAACTCTTTTCGTAGTGGACACTTGGCAGGAAAATTTTGTTTGTGATAATATTAATTGCGTGGCAGTACTGGAGCATTTGAAACCGTTGTTATTCGTTTTACACAAACAAGTGGTCAATAATTCGCACGATTGAGGCCTATTGCGCGAATTCGGTTTGATAGCGTAACGAACCTCCCAGTTCAGAATTTCAGCTTCTGCGCCCCGTTATTACACCGAGTTAACTAGCGGTTGGAAACATGGACTATTGAAGAGCAGTGCGAGGAAATCATATAACTATTCGCTCATTATTTAGTTTATTTTATTTATTTTTGCCTACAGAGTACATACATAAGCAATTTCATATTTACAACTGATAATATTAATATAGGACAAATACAATAAAATTCACAATACTGAAGATTTATTTAAATTTATATGGTTGCAACCATTCCCCCTTTTTCCAGAAATTCCTGAATCACAGGGGTTTGTTTTTGTGTATATATTTAATTTTTCGTATACAAATCCCTCGTGTAGCATGTTCTTCACGATACAGTGCCTGGTCAATAACAGTATGTTTGTCAGACTTGTATTGCGCTAGATAGTGGGTATAAACCAGAGCAACTCGATTTCAGATTTGACAGCAGAAGAGATCGGCAACTGCGACTGCGGTTGCAGCGTAGGTGTTAAAATAAATGAGCTTCGAGAGCCGGTAAGCAAGCAATGCAGCTCCATAAGGAGGTCTTAGTTATTTTGTAGCTCACCGACGCGATTACTTATTCCATCGCAATGGGGAGAATTTACGCGCGCACTAGATTCCGGCGAACATCGAAATCCAATTACACTTCTGTTCAAATCTTCGCCGGCACCGACGGTTTAGTTTCGCGTGTATATACTTCGTGATCTGATTCTGCAGTTTTTGCGGGGCACAATGAAGGCCTGGATCTCCTACTCGCGTAATCGCATTGTCTCCTGGTTGCCTCGCCGGACGCTTCTCACGTCGGCGCGCCCTTATTGAATTAAACCAATTCCATTTTTAACGCATCTGCCCGGGACGCGGCCAGGAGATATTATTGCCGATATTGAAATTCGCCGGTTATTTTATGGTCACCGCCGTCCCCAGAGCCGGCCGGATTTTATGGCGGGAAGTATTTGTGTTTTATTCGAACTTTTACGGCACTTCTGGTTATAAGTCGGGCGACTTAATTTGTTAAATTAAAGTTCGGTTATGGCCAGTAAAAGGCGAGTTTAAATGCAAATGGGCGAGATATTGCGTCTTTTATTTTATTTTTATTGATATGCTTCATGCGCTGAAGATATTCGTCTTCTTGATATGCGGGCTGTTAAGATTGTCGGCTCTCTACACTTCGGTACGGTCGTCGGATTTGATACACGCTACGATAACGCCGAATTTATGTACTGGTTTTAACATTCTGCATAAATATCATTTCCTCGTTTGGATATAAAAAACAGAAATTCGAAATAGCTTGAGCTTCACGAAAAATTATTTTTGGTTTCGAGAGTATTGCTCTCGTATTTTAAATGTGTTAATTTCCATTATGTTTTACCAGATTTTTACTTGATTTATTGGTATATTATGTGTGTAATGTAAAAAATCTAAGATGGCTATTGCTATCACTGAGACTTTCAGTTCTACCTTGTTTCAGGAGTATGTATTCACCATAAACTGGGGAATAAAGAACATTATTACACATTTTTTGGTACATTGTGTACTGTTTAGATCTAATGTTGTATACTTCTAATATTATCGGAAATCTTCTTTTTAAATCTGTATCACGGTTTTTTAACTGTAAGAGTTGGACGAGTTGAAATTCACTTTACACAACCATACGTCGTATAGCCATACTACCTTGGGCAAACTTGGTTCTATACGTGCCGTTGGGGAATGGAGCTGATCAGCAAAAGGCGATTTTAATTGCTAATGGGGCAGCGTCTGCAGAGTTCGCACACTTAGTCCGCACTTACATAATAATTTTAAA
Source organism: Agriotes lineatus (assembly GCA_940337035.1). NCBI lineage: Eukaryota > Metazoa > Arthropoda > Insecta > Coleoptera > Elateridae > Agriotes > Agriotes lineatus. The sequence goes on along the minus strand of OW679198.1, from coordinate 8,589,344 downwards.
AACTTAACTAATGAGGATACGCGGACCGGGTTGCCTCTAGAGGAAAGTACAGTTAATGCAGCGACAGAAAGTACGAAATGCTGCATACATCTGCTAAATGTGCCATGCTTAGATCACTGTGACGTTTGCGCCTGCACAAGTTCAATTTATACAGTACGCTGCGATTTGTGATAAGGACAATAGTTTTGCGGTGCGCGGGTCTGCGGGCTAGCAACTACTAAGCAAATGAACCAGATAAAGGGTATAAGAGGACGGCGCCCAGCCAGGTGCAGGCACCTGAGTTCAGACGCCAGTCACCAGACCTAAGTAGCAAAAGCATAGGCAGCCTGTAGTCAGAGCAGACTAGTCGAGCCCTCTCAGTTCGAAGCCACCCGACAGTGTCGCTTGATCCGGTCAAGTGGGGCGCCGTCAGTCCGGGGCTTCTGAATGCAGAACCTCTCCTGAAGAAATTAACCAGAACTCCGGAACCGGAACCCTTTTTGAAACGCTCTCGGTGACGAAATTCACTGCATCAAACATGCAGAAAAATCCCCTCCCCCAAATATTACTACCCCTCTCTGGGACGGCCATACTGTCTCCTACACCGAGTAAACACTTGGCGGCTCGCCCTGAAACCCACCACTCGCCGTAAACCCCTAGGTTGGGGCCCCATAACAAGTTACTACTTTGTTCAAGCGATAAAGGGTCGTTTGGTTACTATCACAGCTGTGATTAATCAATAGACTGACTTACGTTATGAAGAATCTTCCTCTCAGCAAATGAGAAGCTCATACGACATCTCCAGACGAAATTTCATCACTTCGCATAACCTCCAGGATTCAACCTGCAGATTTGTCGCAAGGTTCACCAAACATCTACTCTGCCGCTTGGGCTCCGTCCGAGGTAAATTTGGCTTGGTGTATAGCCCGCCGATCAGCACAAATTGGAAAATTACGACCCTTAGCACTGACTCTCCATCCCGACTTCAAGCAAAACACCTCCAGGAGTTTAACTAGCCATAAAACAACTACACACCAACCTGAAAGCGGTTGTCAACAAACGCGGCCAAATAAACTTCGCCAGTTATAGTAGCTGCCACAGTGAAGGACAGCGCTGTCCCGAATGCTCTCCGACCGAACTACTGGCTGCGCTGGAGTGTTGCATCGGTAGTCGATCTCCGAAGGCACTTCACGTGCATCCAACAACTCGAATTTATTTTATTAATTGGTTACCTTATAAATACATTTTGTAATTAAATTAAATTTATAAATATGACATATAACATAAGCACCAATACACATAATCTCTCTAAAATGTTCTGAAGCTATTCACTCGTAACGAACTCTGGCTTACTGAACTACCAATCAAGGCGATTGTGCGAGAAAATAGTTAAACAAAATTACCAGCAAGCATTATTCCACTAAGTAGTACTGTTCTTAACCGGACGCGTTACATTATGTTAAATTTTGGGCTTTGTTAAACATGCAACCGCAATCGCTTTTATCTGGAATAAAAACTAACATCGACTAATTAGGAATTTTATATCCATTATGGTAGTGGCCGATTAACAGTGGAAAATAAAGAAATATTGATAAAACCCTTTGAATAAGATAAAGCGTGAGTCATCTTAATGCGAACTTTTTAAAGAACTCGATTGGAGCCAGGACACCGCTTTTTACCATTATTTTTAGTTGCAACGGCAGAGTTCACACAAAGAATGAAATAACCCCATAAAACACGAACTTTCGTGATAGTAATGTCAGGCTTTGGAACAGCAGCTGTTTTTTCGGGGCAGATAGCAACAGACTTCCTCCAGAATTCCTCGATATTCAGCGATTAAAGAAAACGCTGCAGCCATGCGTAAAAAGTAAAGATAACAAGGTCGTGGCAGTAATTTATAGACTCAATTTTTGTTGTAGTTTTCCGAAAAGAAATCTAATCAGCCAAATTCGCCGGCCATCTTACGCGATTCGGGGCAGAAGATTGCGCGTTCGGCTCTTCGTCAACTTTTTCCGGAAAATAGCTTTTAGATGTAATTAATTAAGGAATTTGCTTTGGTAATTCATCAAATCTAAGCGTTTGTTTAAGTTCCGGTTTAATATTCCGCCCGGCATAAGAAAAGTTCCGCCACAGTAGTAAGTTGTTTCTTATTAGTTTGATGTCTTAATGAGGATCGGCCAGAATAAATCTTAATTAAAAATTAATTTCGCCCCGAGTTTTCACTTCTTTGGCTTAATAGAATGGATTTGGCTGGGTGGATACACGGAACTTTATCGAGCTGCACGTATTATAAAATTATGGGTTATTGAATTTATCCTGTGCAGGTATATTAATTAACTGTAGAGCATTTATTATTTTCCTGCTGCCGTACGAAGCTTTTTACTGCCTTTTTGACTATGAAACTGTTTATGATAGTATGATACTTGATACTGAAAATTGTCAGTGCTTTGGCGCTACAAGTTTTAATTGTTTATTCACAGAAATTTCCTTGCGTAAATATATTATTCTTTTGCAGTGTGACTTAATTTTCGCAAATAAATACTCGGCGCAACAAGAAAGAAATTAGAGTTTTAAACCGGCGGCACTGTAATAACGTGACACAAACAAAGGCTGCAACTTCACCTTACAAATTTTATTCTAAAAATTTCTGCCGTGTTTCCAACTTAAACTTACGGGAAGTGTTAGATTTGTTCTGTAGCAGTGCAGTCGCAGTTTCCAATTTATTATTTCCACGTTTCTTGTTTGCTTCCCGGAATTAATTCGAAATACACGATTGCTAGAAAAAGTAAATTGAATTGGAGATATGACGTATGTAAAAACCTTAGGGAATCTACCCAGATGTTGCACAATATACATGGATAGAATTTTAGTGGTTTGTACGCGAATAACTTCAATTTTTATTTTAATTTTGGAACCATACGCTTGTTTATAAGCCTCTAATACTGGGTGAAATATGGATTTTATGGCTCGAGGGCTTATAAAGTTGCTTAGCAGTTCAACAAATAATTTATCAACACCAACAATGGGCGTAGAACATCACACTAAAAATTATCAGCGCCAACAGAACGATTTACCTAATAGTCTGTGCCCAAAATACTCAATAATGAAAGAAGAGTAATACTCAAGTCGAATATTTTACGGCCCGTCGCTTGTGCAAGAGCCTCGAATAAATGGACGCTTTGTTTTTGATAAGACATGCAGCGTCCGGAATGGATCGCGGTGTTTACCAAAATGGAAACACACGGCATGTTCATAATCTATAGCCTATTCATAAGCGGGGACTTCTAAACCAGAAGTCAAACGCGTTTAAGCGCTTGCCCCACAGGTGTCATCGGACTGGAAAAATATTGCGCCGGCATCTTTGTATAGCGCGTAGAAATTACACGAATGTGGTCAACAATCGCACGATAGTAAGCGGGCCGAGGATTTTTCCCAATCAACTAATGCTCAAAAGCATAACGACAAATTAACGAAACGCCAGTGAAAATAATCAGAAGTAATACTATTATAAGCACTTCGATATTATCGGGTTATATGTCGATAACTTGTTGCACAATAATAAAAGAGTGTCAGTTTGACAGGTTAAATAGGCCGACCGAGTCAGCGGGAGGATTATTCTCATGGGTTGGGTTGCTCTACAGCCTGCCAATTTATTTATTTCAAGATAATATACTGGCTTTTACATTAATTGCTCTGCCTTTTTATTGAATGCAATCGTTTCTACGCTGCCTATTTATCTTATGGGATAACCTAGTGCAGGATTTTCGAAATTATGGAAAAAATCTCAAATATCAAGTTATCGTGACCCAACCATTTAAAACCATTACGTCTTATATTACGTATCGATTCGTTGCCTAGCTGTTATTACGTAAGTTAACAGCGCCACTTTAAAACAACAACCCCACCGAAAATTCACTAATTTAATTTAAAAAAAAAACGGACTTCTCACCTTGATTATGCTTCTGCAACCGATATTCAGGCTTTTATCTGGCCCTCAACAAGTCTCTCGATGAATGGGCTCTCTTATTATCGGTTGGTCTGCCTTGCAAGCCTCCTCATGATTCGTCTACTCGCTTCCCTCGGCTCCAGTCCCAGCTTTCGGCTCCAATTTCAGCACGATGGTAGCTACCTTTTCTGGGTTTCAAGGCTTCCGTTTCTTATTTGGACCACCAACAAATCACCACCAAAAACACCAGCTAAACTCGATGCACACATCAACACTGTAAGCGAAAATCCGCAATTTAATCGCGAAGTTGACGGTAAGGTTCATATAAGGGAATATAGCTTTGCAATTATGGTCTTCATTTTAACAGTAAAACAGCAAGCAGGTATAAATTCTCTTTCCAGGTCTTCATGTTGTTTATTCACATGGCTGGGTGATGATTGGGGAATATGATGAAGAAAGTTATTATTTGAAGATGGCAGAAATAGTACAGTCAATAAGTTTGAATCGCCTTAAGAGGGAGTGAAGATTAAAATGTTCCTATTTTTTCGTGAACTTAAGGTATACAAAACGAGAAGATCATCGATAACAACAGTAAAATGTAAGCTGTCGAAACTTGGCCGTAAACTCTCGATTTTACTAACCTATTACAGAAAACACACAATCGAACAGCAGGCAGTTTACGTCCCGCAGTTGCAGTAAATTTGCAGCAGTTCCAAAACTGTCGCGCGGCAGTAAAAATTACCCGCATCGAGCATGCGAGGGGGCGAGCCAAGCGAGCAATAAAAACGGTAAAGCGATTCTTAAGCAAGCTTTCGGTACATTTGTGCGATGTGACAATTTTACGGCGCCTCCTTTCATTCCAAGGTCATAAATTCGAGCGCAAAATGCGCTGCAGCTGGCGCCTAAAAAGGCATCCAGCGGCCCTGGATTGTACACGGCAGGTGGACCATAAAGAAACGCGAAGGCAGGAAGTACATCACACACAGGAAAGAGGCTGTGTTTTCCGTGGCTATGTATATATAACTCGGCGTTTTTGTTGCTCCTGCAACCGCCAGCAACTCGAGCTTTCTTTGGGGAAAAGGGCGGCCGTGAACTCGCAGCTGCACGAATTGAGTGCTTGTTTGGCTCAAGTTGCGAGGTTTTTTCGGAAGTAAATTGCGATGGAAATTTGAAATTATTTAAGTCGGAATTGGCGTGGCGGCGGAAACTGCCAAAGTGACTCTATTGATGCTTATTCCTGTATTAATTTTTTCTCAAAATACAATGCGCTAATAGAGTTAGATTCTTATGATAACATAAAACCTGTTTTTAATATAGAATGATAAGACAAAAGAGCTGACACATAATAATGGCATATATAAATTTATAAAAAGCTTGGCTGATTGTTTGAGCTAGCAGCGCTTAACATAAAATGAACAAGAATATTGTAAAACATCATCTGTCCAAGGAATCCTTCAACAATTATTCATTAGTGCTTACAGCTTACAGCACATATTTTCGTTGCCTCGAGCTAATTTTTTCTGGATTTAGATCGGTTCTCATGCATAAATTTACAGGGCTGGCGACTTTCCAAAAAATCCATAATGCCCCTTTCGGTCTGAGGGTTGTACATCAGAAAGTAGCAAGTGGTCACACACTCGTCCGGAAACACGAACACAGCCAAATTCCACAATCACGCATGCAAGCAGAATAGAAAACTTCAACATTTAGTGGTATGTGTTCGTTATCATAATACTTACAGGGGAATCTGTGGCCTCCCACGTAGCGTCTAGCAGAGTGCCTCGTTCAGAAACCGAAATCAAAGGCATTTGTGGGAAATGGGCGTCCCTAACCATCTAGAAGCGCTTTCTGGAGTCACTGATAAGCGAGGTGTTGTACAGGTCAATAATCAGGGTCATCTCGCCAATCCAGGCACAATAGCGCTATCTTGGCGGTAACCGATTGGGCTCCAACCCAACCAGAAACAATGAACTAACGACCTAAATAAAAAAGCTAACGACAATCAATGTCAACGGTTAAACCGTGTCCAGCTCAGCTGCGCATAGAACGCCCACTACAGACCTGCTCGAGCAATAGTATCTATTACAAACCTTATTTGTTCACTCTTCTCTTATTAATCACAAGTCACTTGTGGATTAGGTTTCGCCCGCAGACTGATTGCTCAAAACCCCGAGCATTTTGAAAACAACCCTCGTTCCCTTAAAATAAATTAGGGCACGTTTTTATTTTCTGCAAAATTTAGAACGTATTATATTTTAGTCGATGGTTTAGTCGAAAACACATAATTATACGATTACTAATAAATGATAGAATATTTTCACACCTCAATGAACACAAAAGTAAATATTGCAACAAGTGGTTAAAAATATTGCGATGATAATTGTTTTTTTCAACATTTGTTGTAGAACCAGTTGGCTACTATGCAAACGGCTGTTTTACACTATAAGTCATCATTCTGCATTGTTATATTTTTCGTAACTGGCCAAAAGAAGATGGAAACACAGGAACTAGAAGTTCTATAAAAGGTATCCACAACAAACGGAAATATTGTCTCACAGTATTGACAGTACTGACTTGAAGACTTAACAAGCCTGTAGCTTGAAGTAGTAAACTTCGAACAACCCCAGAGACACATCTGATAGGACGAGAGGGTTTCCTATATCCTTGGTGCACGAGTAATCCTTGGAAATGTTCGTCGGGATGACAGAAATACGGGAATTCTGACCTGGAGCGGTACTAGAGGCTCAAATATGTTCTTCGAAACAGCAGAAATACGTATATTTTGTCCTGCCGCACGATGTACCCTCGCAGATGTCCAATGGGATGTAGAAATTCGGGAATTCTTACCATGGGAGATCGAGGCCAAGAATGAATTGTTTTGGCTGTGGTCTGCGTTGCTGGTCGTTGCTTTTCAGAATGCACCATAAAAAGGGGACCGAAAACTTGGAAATAATACGTCCACGGCGAGAGCCGAGCGGGCTGCCAAAGAGTCTGTCCACTCAATATCTTATACGGGACTGCTGGACGGAACCGACGGTGTCGCGTATTTGCAAGTCGCAACCGCCACCAGAACTAAAATATTGCTCTTGTCATCGATCAAGTCGCGATAATCACGCGGCAGTTCTATAAATTTAAAATATCGTAGCAAAACATTAGATTATGTAAACAGTTTTTAGGGATAATTTCATAAATCTTCAAAAAAGTGTCAGTCTGCCTATAAAATTATAGTGCTCTGTAATTTTTAGGGACTTTGTTCTGAACACGCTCTGTTAAGTTTAGAAAAAGGTGACAATCATTTAGAATCTGGGCAGGGGTGTAAACTGGATAATTTAGCTCTTCAAGACTTTATTTTCCCTGTCTTGTAAACTATGACCACTCTACGAAATTGAATATCATTGGTTGAAGAACGAAAATAAAACACTTGAACCTGTAACAGGTTATGAGGTTTCCGCCCTCACTCGTTTCTTCAAGTCTCAACAAAACGTCTCTTACGCCTTAATATTTAAATTGTTAGTTTTATCCCTCAGTTAACATGAAACACTTTTAATCTCTCAATTAGTAGCTTATGAAAGATAACCCCCATACAGGAATCTGGTTTCCCTTTGTAGCCTTGTCGGCTGGCATGACTTAAAATAAAGCACAAGAAAATCCAATTTGTTTACATCATTTATTGATTTTAGAGCACATATAAAAACATAAAAAGCACAAAGAAAACCCATATAAACACAAATTAAGTAAAAGAAAATTTTAAATCATTAACTAATCTACGTGCAAAGTAGCAGCGTCTACTTGCATGTACATTTAAACACATATGTCAAACATCAATAAAACGTTATTAAAATAGCGCCGAAATAACTGTCCTTTAAAAGCATAAAAGTCCACTGGCTAACGCCAGCCCTAATAATAAAATCCGCCTACAGCAACACATTTGCAATTCGCACACAGCGGACACGATTTCTCATCGTGTAACGATCACAACTTTCCTATATCGAATTACCTTCCCTCCTCGAAGTTGCGCTGGCTTACATTATCATATTCTGGCTGCGGTGAGGTATGGAAAGTTAGCATACCCATTGCTGGAAGGTTTAGATTTTCTTATCGCTATATTTGCCGCCTCAATGACGACTGGTTAACGTCCGACATCGTAACGTTTCAAAGAACATTCTTTGGATGATGTTGCACAATTTTTATGCTTATCTCGTACATGGTGAATATGCCTTTACTCAATTTGTAAATGCTTGTGCGCTGCATTTTAAAGCTGTGGCAGTAATTTAAATACTGCCAGGCCCATTTAGGCTGCTTTTATTTAACTTATATCGCCTTGGGCGAATTCGTGTACTATGAGTAGCAAACACTTGCAGATCTTAGCAGAGGCTGCGTGCGACTGCAGTCTTCTTTTTTTTATCCCCGCATCCCGCATACAGCGTGTTTCTCGCTGCACTCGCAAAAATCATAATTCACAATACACAGGACCGGTGTTGCGAACATTTGTAATTGCAGAATACAATATGCTTAAGCGTAACACATAAGAAAATACATACGTATGGAAACAACCGTTACTGGTGAGTGATGTAGATACCCTGTTTGAAACTTTCTTCTTTCATTTTACTAAAAGATATAAAAGCGAAATCTGACATTTTCTGCTTATAGCAGATGCTTATAAAGGAAACGACGTCAAACTGAAGCATCCTCATAGTCTTCCTTTTCATTCAACCAATATCAAAAAATCTCATATATTGCATTGCTTATGCATGATTTCGTTTGTTGGTTTGTTTTGCCATTTTTTGCTGTCTGTCGATTTTTTTATATATTTTTTAGCGTATTTAAGAATACAGCACACTAGACTTTAATACTTTGTTTTTTAGTAATAATAGAAAATAGTAGGTTATATTATAAGTGAGAGAAATGCATCATTATTTGCGAGTGAGAATTTTGAATCGCGAGTGCCCCAGCACGAGCGATACAATTTCTCACGAGCTTATAATGGCATTTCGCTCACGTGTGATATACGACGTTTTATCTTACAGTAGCAATTCGTATGCCTAAACAGTTTCAGCCGACAGAATATGTCGCAAAACAGACAATAGAAAATTAGTTACAGTAGCACCTATTACCATACATTATACAACTGTTTTCAGTGACTAAAATGAAGTTTTATTCACTAGTGAGTATAAAATACATTATACAACTGTTTTGAGTGACTAAAATTAAGTTTTACTCACTAGTGAGTATAAAAATCTTTTATACTCACTGGTGAATAAAACTTCATTTTAGTCACTGAAAACAGTTGTATAATGTATAGTAATAGCTGCTACTGTAAGATAAAATGCATTATAGCAACTATCAGTATTCAACGTACGACCTCCAGGATTGGACAATGTCATAGTTGACTTAGAATCCCGGTTCAATCCCGGAAGTTGTTCATTTCATAGTGACTGTTGGGTTTAGAAATTTAATTAATTTTAAATGTAATTGCAATTCCTAGGACTGTAAATTGATGCACTCGATCCTTCCTTTCCCTAAAAAACATTCTGCTCATAATTTCTAATTGTACAATACAACAATATTCATTGTGCTTATCGCTTCGGTCCGAAGAAGACGTAATATGTCTTACGCTGGGTGCAAGTGCAATCCATTATTTCCTGTTTTGCCATTTCGAATTTGTGGAAGTCATTTTATCAGTACTCGTTCAACGCTGATTATTTTAATTTTAAGTTCTCCGTATATATGAATATTTAACGCAAAGGTGGGAAGTCTGATATTGCATTGTTTTTCTTCTCTTATGTTTAAACTTCAACTAAAGCATAATTAACTAGGAGCAGCCTGAAAACTAACATGTCGCTATCTGTATTCTAATACGGTGTTATTTTTTTCTTAATCCTGGTGATATTAAGTAGACTCTCGTGTTCCCCTTTGCGAGATTACAAAAGCGGCCTTTGTTATAACGCCCTCAAAAACGCAGGAGGAAAGTTTTTCCTCGCTGAAGTAGATGGCTTGTCCAATAGGGTAATAGGTAAGTACACAGTTAAAAGAGAAAATGTAGCAAACTCAAAAAGTGGGGTTATATAAACGGAGCGGAGAGTGACAGAGTGGCATTATCCTGACACAGCGTCATAACGCGTCTCGAGAGCACCATAAAGCTACTCCGTGCCCCTCGGGCGTTCATCAGACCCTTCTTGCTCGTCCTTCGCACTTATCATGCCCGGCCCCAGCCCTAACACCTACTGGCGTAATGCCCTTCTGGAAGTATCCAACTTCATAATGCTAGTAATTAAACAGAGGCGATTAATCGCGCCCGGCTGAAAAAGATCCTAATCTGCGCAAAAACCGTAAAACGGCGAACGGAAAGCATGCGTTACACCGCCGGCGCTCCTGCCATCGCCAGGTTTTTAAAACGGCATCTAATTTTAATTTGCCTCTCCACGCATCTTTGGTTACGAAGGCCCCCGTTTCCAGGACGATCTGTGTACCTTTTCTCCGGCCCGGAAGCCATCAGGCTCCGGTCTTTGCTTATCGCGCTCCGGAATCGCCGAATCGGACAAACTCACGCAGAAATTTACGAAGTTGCACTTTTTCGGCCTCTGTCGACCCGTTATCGGTGTGGCTGCCTAGGAGTTTTTTGTAATAGAATTCGAATTGCCGATTTTTGACGAATTTTGCGTGTCATTGATTAGATTAGCTGCGAGGCTGCTGAAAAGCTTTTTCTTTGTATGCCTACGGTCGTTTGAAGGTACATTTGACTGTAACGTTGCAAGTCCTTTTATTATTTCAAATTAAGTCTTTTCTCAAATCAAAATACTTTTATCTACGACCACTACTAAAAGTAGGCCTTTTAGCGCTAGCTTGTTTCACTAAAAGTGACGTTTTATAGTTTACCGTGGTTAAAGAAATCAGCTGTTTACTTTTAGCACATGGGCTAAAAGTGAAGTGAGGTTATAAAACTACAATTTCTAACTGGAAGTGAAGTTGTAAAATTATTCTAGTTGCTTCTTGCGTTACAGGTAAAGAGTTTTTGAAATAATTAAAGCATTATGTAATGAATGCAGTCAGATGTGGAGTATCAATAATTACATTTCGTAACTCACCTTGACAGCACTGGCGTGGCAAACAATCGGCCGCGCGGCGTGGCCTACTGTTTATTATGACATAAATTAAAAGTTTTGTTAAATCGATATTTATGGATTAATAACGGTAAAATTAAGGTCGTAGATAAAATATTGTATGAAACGCGTGCTAAAAGTCGTTTATGCACGAGAGATGTTATGAAACTCAGCCTTCGGCTTCGTTTCATAATTTTCATGTCTCATGCATAACGTTGACTTTTAGCACTTGTTACATAAATTGCTATTAAATTACTTAATGAGTTCTTCACAGTTTCAATGTTATCGTTTAAATATAGTAACACAGCTGGTAGTTAATATCAATAAAAATTTAATTTTCGTATTTCTGCTGGCTATAACCATCCATTATGTAGTATGTAGACTAGTAGAAGCAGAAATAAAAATTCCAAAACATTTTTAACAAATTTTTCTTGTTTGAACATTGTTACAGTGGCCGTCGATAAACGACGGCAGCTGAAATTTCTTTATATGGAGATCTTTCATTTGCTCAAGAGCGTACACCCGTACGAAATCCGATTTGTTGAAAACACTGAAAAGCTTTGCAACTACTGAAGCGCTATAGAAGCTTACTTGCTTAAAGTTCTATGTGATAATGCCTGAAAATGCAAATAAATTGTTAGTGTCTTCATCAAACTCTTATTCTATAGTAGGAGCAAAAAGTAACTCCATCAAAGATACCTTTGAAATTTTGAAGTCATGTGTATTATAACACCAGAAAATTATATTTAATTCTTGTTGATTCTTGTCAATCGTTATTGACGTTTAAATTAAAAAATGCAGTCATGTAGGGAAGCTTGATAAATTTAATAAACAGAAAATTACAATTATAACCGAGAGCATTTAGAACAAAATTAATAAAATAAAATTAGCATAACGTTTGTGTTAATGGAGACACTTCTTGTTAGGCGTACATAACCTCACTTCAGTCTAAACAAACTAAGTTGGAAAATGATACAAAATTTTACAGTTTATACGCATTTATAAGAGGTGCTGAAAATGCCTTCCTTCTTCTTGCAAGCATTGCCTCACTCGTCGTTTCATGTTTTCGAAGACACGTTGCAATAATTCTGGTGTTTTCGCATTACATGCCTTGGTGATTCGTTCTTTTAGTTTGAAAATCGTATGAACAGGTGTTTTAATTATTGATTTTTTTTTAAAGTGGAAATAAAAGAAATCCAAAAGGGTGAGATCACAAGATCTGGGTGGCCAAATCTTTTGAATTTAATCGGTTATCAAAGAACTGCTGTAGATATTCCAACGTCGTTCCAGCTACTTGAGGCCTTGCGTTATCTTGTTGGAAATATCCTTGCCGAATTTCATCGTCATGGAGCTGATTCACAAATTCTTCAAGAATGTTATTTTGATATCTTTCGGCATTTATTGAATATTCAAATAATATTGGTCCGATAATTCTCCGGCGAGAGCACGCTACCCAAACGCCTATTTTAGGGCAATGCAAAGAAGCCCTACAAAAGAAATGTGGATTATCAGCGCGCCATAAGGGCGTTACTCGTGAATTAATGTAACCATTTCAGTAAAACCACGACTTATCAGAAATAAAAGTTAAATCCAAAACATCGTTATTTAAATGTTGCAAAAACCAGTTACAGTATAAAATTCGTTTATTGTAATCTAGAGGTAAGAGCTCTTGATACATTTGTAGTCTGTATGGATGCATATTTAAATCTTTTATTAGAATTGTACGGCAAGTACCTACCATAACTAAAATTCATTTCTTGAGCAAACCTTCAGATTGATGTGGAGGGTTCGTTTTGCATTCGATTTTGGACATCTGCAATTTGTTCCGCAGTTCTCACACGTAGTCTACCAGTTCTTGGTCTGTTTACTACACTACCAGTTTCCCTGAAAGCAGATACAGTACGTCCTACTTGATAAGAAAAGTCCGTTGCTGTTATATTAGCGTTAGGAAATCTTTCTCTAAATTCATTTAAACAAACCTGTGCAGTGACCATTGTTCAACCATTGTCCATTTCGAAAATATGCTTCGATTATAAATATTTTATGTTCTGGTAACATTTTTTTAAATAAATTATTCATAAATTATTAACAAATAATTATGTCAAATGACAGCTTCTAATTTTGTGGTGTTATAACACACATGACTTCAAAATTCCAAAGGTATCTTTGATGGAGTTACTGCTTGCTGATACTATAAAATTCGCCCTACAGCGCAATAGATAGATAGTCTTTTTCCTCTAGAAGGGGGTCACCTGTCTTGTTTTTAGTTTGTGTCAAAGTAGGTTCTTTTTTGTTTCTTAGATTTTTAATCATTTGGTAAAAGATCTTGCCATTTTCTTTGCTGTTGGTCTCAAGAGTCTTCCCAAAGTCTTACTAGCTTTTCTTCTTTGATTCTGTTACTGCTAATTTAACCTTAGCTCTTGACTTTTTGTAGCACTGTTCTTTTTCTAGTGTCTTGTTACTTAGGATGTGTTTCCATAACTTCTTTTTCGTCTTAATTTCTTCTTTTACTTGCTGGTTCCACCATGGTGTGTGTTTTTACCCTTGCTTTGTTTGCTTTATTATACGTTTTTTAATTCCCGAAGCAAATTCTGGTGCTAAGACATTTTCTTTCAGGTTAAAAATAGTAGTTGTGTCAGCTAGAATTACTGAATGGCTAAAAAATCAGTCTTTACGCATTTTGCGAAGTTGTTAAAGCTCTTCATTAACATTGTATGCTGGTTTGCTATAGTAGCACTTAACATAATTCACTGGCGTATTGGAAATATGCAGGTACCTGTATAAATAACCCTCGGTTGTAGAAAACTATGTGATATTTGGGAAGGTGTAAAACATTTTAATCACTCAGTGAATGTTATTTGCTCAGAATTACATGAATTTAAATATGTTGTTAGCACTACTATTCAATGTGATACTTTTCGCTCCCTTTTACTGTATAATCAAAGCACTGGTTGCTACTAACGATGTAGTACGAAAAGTAGGGATGGACCGATACGGGTTTTTTGGCCGATACCGATATATCGGCCGATACCGATATAATCGAGGCCGATACGCCGATATATCGGCCGATATATTGTCATTGCTCTCTCCACTACTTTTTGACTACATGCAAGCACGTGTGCGCCGCTGCTTTCTAGATTTGGGCGGGGTAATCCCCTAAATACGAACTCTAGCTTAGGTTTGCTTATGGAGGTGTCTTCTTGTCATTTCGTTTTAATAACGCAATTTAACACAATCATTTTTTCTTGACCAATTAGTTAGTATTGTTAACAATTTCTGATGATGCGAGACCTTGAAATGGTATCGCCTGATCGAATGTTTTTGCTGGTGGACCGAGCTCTGTGGACTAATGGTTACCACGTCTGCTTAGCATTCGGGAGGTCGTTGGTTCGATTCCCTTGGCCGTCTTCTTTGATTCAGGTTTTTAGGTGGTTTTCCTGAGTCAACAGAGTACCTTCTCTGAAGCGACTGTCGGGGCAGTACTTCTCCACCTTTCCTGGCCTCTCTTGCATTCTCCACCCATTCTGAAATATTCCCGTTATTGGCTGAAGAGGGACGCAAGGGGCCCCCAGCTGGGGGAATTTAAATGACCCTGAACCTTTACCTTTTTCTTTTTTGCTGATGCAGTGCATTCCAGAAGCTGGAAGATATTTCGCTGCATGGTGCAACACACTTGATGGAGAGCCTAATATTTTTACATAATAATTTACAAAAAATTTATTTTCAATATTAGATAGTAGTTATATTTTATACTCCACACTGATTATTTACATTATATTGTTCATTTCTTATAATAAATATTAAAATATTAAAGGAAATTCACTTTTGCCGATATATCGGCAAAAAGGAAGGCCGATATGACCGATACCGATATATCCCTAATTCGGCCGATATGCCCGATATGCCCGTTATGCCGATACCGAGTATCGGTATCGGTCCATCCCTAACGAAAAGTGAAAAAATGCAGGGGCACTGAAGAGAATAATTTTGGAGAGTTTATTTGAAGATAATGTTACAAATAACGGAATAAAAGAACTGATAGTCGAGGCACATATGGTGAAATGAGCAGCTAGACTGAAGTGGAGTGGGGCCGGGCGGCACGTTGTGAGTGCTGGAAATGAAACACGATGTCATTATTAATTCAAATTATTCTACTACAGTGATAATAGTAACCTTGCGAGTTTAGGTGCTCAGGCTTCCAGTTTTTTGTTGCTTCTTTGAGCTCGTCGATTTGTAGAAATGAGGTATCAAGAATCGTACGAGGAACTTGAAGGGATAGAATTCTAAGTACATTAATATTGGAGGAATTTGACAACAAAGAAGCTTGTGGTTCGCATGGATGGAGAAGGTAGTAAAGAATGGAAGGGAAGGGTAAGACAGTACGTATACGTGCAGAGACACCATTAAGAACAGTAATTGTCCCAAGACTTTACGCCTTAGCATGTAAGGGGTTAGGAAATTAAGAAACTATAGGATTCGTTGCGTCGTATCTCATTGTCTTGGCTAAACTTTCTACGTATAGTCTAACATCATCTGCAACTTTTAGAAATGTCGATATCTCAGTAGAATGAAAAGCTTTTGGAACAGCTACAAATATGGTTTTCATAATTACGTTGGGCTTACATAATATGGCGTTCGCTTTTCCCTTGATGTTGCTTACGCATTAGTTAGAATCCTTCATGAAAGAATCACATTTCCAGCTAACTGTTTGTCCAAGTTTTCTGTCTGGATGGAATAACCTAATCAAAATTATACAAGTTCTTGGGAGTTGTTTGAGATCCCAGTAATGATCCCAGCAAAGTTTCCAGAAATCTGGGAAGCCTAACAAACTTGTAAAAAGCGGAATAAATCATAAGAATACGCGCCCTGAGCCGACTTAACGATACCGACAAACAGACAATACAATCACAGCGCGGCAATAATTCAAAGCTAACGGCGGCGTCAGCCCCCGGTTTAATAATTCTGGAGCAGAAGTCACCTGCATTTTTAAATCGCCGCCCTGCCGAGGCGGTGTTAAGGCGTTGCCGAAGAAACTGCGTCGCACGTTCCTGTGTAATACTGTGTAATTCCTAATTCTCGCCGTCCGTCTTCCCGGGAACATGTGTTGTTACTGCGAACTTCCAGTAATTGTCGTTCTGAACTTTCCTCTTTACTGCAGCGGAATTCAATGACCCAAGTTGGGAAGTTTCGACCGGACAAACCAGGGGTAAATTTATACAGCTATAGCTAGACACAGCTATAGCCACTGATGTAGTTTGTTGTTCGGAGTTGACGAGAGTTGGGAGCTGACAATCTATGCGGGAATAGAAAATGCGATTTCTTTGCCCGCTTTATCCAACTTTTGTATTGCATTACCCGAACTGGAGCGTCTGTAACGAAGCGGAACGTGCCTTTTGTTTCATAAAAAGATCATCGCGAGCTTAACTAATGTGCCTTGCAAGGTAAACGGCTTGTAGGAATTATGTTGTGTAATTTACTAACTCCTCTTTTTGCCTGCGGTCTCGTCTTCTTACCGGAAACGCTTCGGTTTGAAAAGAACATTTGCTGCACGAATAATTGAGCACGCTGCGTTTTTCACCTGAAGCAAGTTTAGAAGTTTTCGATTTTTTTTTATTGTATTGCTGTGAATTTATTCCAGTCAAGCAAATCTCGTAACGGTAACGTTGCGAATGAAATATGCAAATGAAACTGAACTATTTTGCCACCGTGTGTCGTATCGAATTCGAGAAACTATCATATTAAGAAACAAGGACCAACTGTAGCTATGACTAGATTAAAACTTCTTGTGGCACATTACTTTTTCTATGTATTTGTGTTGGTGTGACTTGACGTAAAATCATTCGTCCCGACTTCTTATGCCAACAGCAGCAACATGTATTATAGTCGTTATAGTAATTAAAGTTATAGCCAGCATAGGGAATATATTTCCCAGGAAGATGAGGCATACAAGGTGCATTTACGTCGCCAAGCATGATTGAAATGTCGTTTTGCCCTCACGCCAACATCCCATATCCGGTTTGGCCTACTAGGAACAGTGTTACTCCTGTTTCCCTTCTCTTCTCGGTTTAAATTGGCTTAAAGTAAGGTGCCTTGATGTGAATTTGACGTATTTGTGCTTTACCAGGGTACGGACAGATCGTTGTCTCCTCTCACTCTATAGCACTAGTGAGAGGGAACAACGATACTGATACGGACAAATACGTGTAATTGACATCAAGGCACCCTAGTTTAAAGCAGTAGAAGAAAGGGTAAAGGCACGTTATCTGACAGGAATGATCGATCTATTTACAGCCATTACATGTCAGAACCTAAAACGAAGTTCAAGAGCAAAGTATGTACAAAGGTGTATAAACAAATATTACAATCGAATAATCCTTTTTTAACTTTCGCCTGGATTTTCGCAATCCTCGAGACTCGGTTGAACAGCGGGCGTGGCTTCAGTTGGCAGGAACGTTGTACGGCGAAATTCCTTCCGTAGGATAGCCGTTCTTTGTAGCTAAGAGAATGGAAACACAAAATATGCCGTTTATTTGATGCTGTTAAAGCAGGAGTGCAATACCCGCTGTTCTACAGTAATATTTGTGTGGCTGGTTGTGCGCTTTCCATTTTGGGGATCACTTCACCACGTAAGTCTAGTTTTAAGTTACGTTCCTTCTTCTCTGGAGCTGTCAAGCAGGGATGGTTTGAGAGTTATTGTTGCACCTAACATCGGCTCGACAACGGGATTTAGGACTTCATTTTCCACAGAAAATTTGCTCTATAAAGGAACAGGGGTTGTTTGCCACCAAGAATCGGCTCAATGAGAGATCAAGGGGTGTTCTGCCACCGAAGATCGGCTTAACAATATATCGGGTACAGGTTTTGGGATGACGATCCTGTTCTTGCACTAAAGTTTACAGATTTTGAGACTTCGGGATGGCTGTTGAATTCTGAATGTCTTCTCGGGGCGAGCCCTTGACTCAAGTAAACGACGGGCGTATTATGTTTATACACCCGCTCGAGCCTCTTGTACTTTGAACATTTGGGGGAGAAATTTGGGGACACGCGCATCGCTGGGCTTCACTGTGAGCCACTAAGTGCACGCGCGCCGAAAGCCAAACGTTTATGGTAACAGTTGGCAACTTGCAAGGTTTACATATAAAGAAATTAGCAAAACAAGACAAGCAAAAGCAGAATGGCATTCGCGGGAATGTAAAGAAATTTAAAATTGCTAAAACAAGCATGACCTATTTTATTTGCACAAAAAGCTGAAAGAAGTAAATGGTAGCAAACGAGCATATGCACATCGGAACCACGTAGAAGATCATAACGAAAATAAAATATTAGACACAACAGCTTAAACGATGAAAGAATATATTTCAGAAGTATTTGATGTTAATAGATCGGAGACTAATCTAACAATCTAACCATCAATTAGTAAAGAAGTAGCTCGCGCAATAAAACTTGCAAAAAATGGGAAAGCAGCTGGACCCGATCAAGTGAGCACTGAAATATTAAAGCTTTTGGGAGAGAAAGGAATAGAAGCCTTGGCGAGCCTCTTTAACCTTATTATGAGACCGGAAAAATCCCAACTGACTAGTTAAAGTCAACATTTGTCATGATATAGAATAAAGAACAAGGTGTAATGATCATCGATTTATCAACTTGATGAGTCATGTCCTCATAATATTTCTGCTTGCCATGCGTAGTAGAATATAGAAGAAAATTAAGAAAAGAGGGAGTAGTCAGTTCGGTTGTCGGGATGGGTTAGGGACGAGGGAAGCACTGTTTGGTGTCGAAGTGTTAATACAAAGATGTCGCGATATCAAGCATAATGTATATTTATGCTCTATCTACTGTGTAAAGGTTGATAGAGCACGACACGACACACTTGTACATATCCTAAAAACATCTGGAATCGATGACAAGGACATCCTTATTATTACTGGTTTATATCGGCACCAAACAGCAATAGTACGATTAGAACATTCAGTCAGATGAAATAAATATTAGAAGAGGAGTACGTTAGGGCTGTATTCTGTCACCCATGCTCTTCAAGTTCTACACGGAGGAGATATCTAACGAATCTCATTCTGGTGCGACCGAAGGAATTGTTATAAACGGTGTAATTGTCAACAATATTAGGCAAGCGGACGACACCCGTATCATAGTGCTACGTTATTAAATTGGTTCTAGACACTCACGGATGAGCGAGTATCGCATGCTAAACAAATCTGGGAAATGGGCACGCTCACCCTGAGAATCGTCAAGAACAGGCTAAAGGCCTCGGCTCAAATACGCTCTGGTAGATGGGCGTGGTTCAAAACGGTACACCGTAGCGCAAGTGTGTCGATAAATATATAGGGTGTTGCTAAATAAATGGGCGCCACAAGATCCAAATCCGAGTACCCACGTTCAACTTGACCTTGAGGGCCAAACGGGGCGAAAAATACTCAAATAACTATTTATGGAAGCCACAATGCAGCGACAGACACCACGACCTACCTGGAATGCTCATCTGCCACGTCCGGGCCTCACCTTACAATGGTCGTAACACAGTGACACAGTTACCCTGTAAACAAACATGCACAAGACACAAAAAAAAAGAATAAGACGGTACGGTTAATACATCTATTGAGCCACACAAAATTCAAATGTCAAGTTTGACATTTAAGTATAAACGTAGTTCCATTCATAAAATAGGAACGATTCGATAGCTATAGTAGATGAGAATATTTTTGCAACAAACCGATGTTAATTAAGTATGATGGTATTAAAGTCAGAGGCACATAATTGCAGGGTGTGCATAAGCTTTCATATCTCGTACATCAACAACCAATGCCACCCCACCGTTGAAAAAAATACTTTTGTTGGAATAAAAAAGGTTTTGTGCAGCCATGATCTAACTTTGAAACTGCGAATGAAAATGGTGCGTAGCTACATATTTCCTGTCCTGTTGTGCGGCATGGGAGCATGGGCAATTATTACTGAAATAATGCTTAAACGTTTGCAGTTATTTGCGATGCGGGCCGATAGACGTTTACTAAAGATCAGCTGGATACACAAAGTCACCAATGGAATTACAATATAAGACAAAGAAAGTATTAGTTTTAACACACCGCGTAAGAATTATCCGGCTATATTATATATCAACAATTAGGTCATTCGAAGAATTAGTACTCATATGCGCTCACGAGTCATCCCACGTTAAAGGGGCGGAGTAACATGGGACGTCGCATCAGAAATCCTCTTTTCTTTTTCGCAAAGTATTTCGCGAAACTGGATCATAACTGTATCAAGCACGATATCCATGTCGTGTTTGGTATGATTACATACATAATTCAGTCGGCTAGAACAATAATTCTATCTGAAAAGTAAAAATAGTTATATTAATAACAATAATCAGATCCAGCCCCAACCGCTCCAGAACAAAGGTATGAGAGAAGTATAACACTAGCTCCAGAATCGGAGGCAAGGAATTATTCGAAGAGTGACGAAGCACTTCCAAACGTATATGTGGCTGAACCCTCATTGTTCACTAGAAACTTCTTCCGACGCTAAGCGGTTGAACCCCATTATTCGCCCCTAACCACAATAGCCCCGTCCTAGTCGTACCACTCTTTCGCACGGTGCTACCACCAAGAGGTCGAACCTCTTGTTCGCCTATAGAGCATGGCGTAAGCAGTCACTCGCTGTTTTACATCGACCGACCCTGTCACGTTCCTCATTTCCTCATCTTGTTCGATTTTGAATGTTGAGTAGCTCAAAAAAAGAATCTTTGAGTAATGGCCCAACCTCATTCTATTGTTTGGTTCGCTTATGATATTACTTTCTGCGAACAAAGTCGAGAAATGGGAATTGCCACATACGTTGTTCAGGGAATTTCATTCCTCTTTGTTATTGTTACCCCTACGAGGTTTTGATGATAGTGAAAATCTGACAATTTCAAAGTAGACAAGAGCAAACCACGTCTTTGGGAAGAGTTTGTATCGAACAGTGTGATAATATCATAGTAATGCTTTTGGTAACCTAGCAAAAAATTCAAACCTTTAGTAAGTATAGAATTTTCGTTAGGGGGTAGGGTATAATAACCAAGAATATTTATTATCTTTTTTGCGTCTTCTTCTTTCCAATTGGTATCTCTTCTCTTCTATCCCTTGCTCTTGCAAAATAGTTTTATCTCTGGTGTGGTACACGTTGAATTTTACCTTGCTATTCTGCTTCCCTTCCTGTCTCCTAAAGAAGTTCCTTGCAAAAGTGGGGGAAATGTCGAGTTCTGTTACTCACCAGTAACACAGTCGTTTGTTTTAAAGCCTTCATGGTTTTTAAAAGTTTCGACATTTTTTTTCTTTTTAATAAAATGAAAATGCTGAATTTCTAATTTCAGAGTTTCGACCAGGTAGCGCTGAAGAGTCGTTGCTGCTCGAGAAAGCTCCCCGATTCCTTGATAAGCAATCACGAAGTTAGTAGTGCGTTGTAGTGCGACGTATTCTCCTGTCTGCACGTTGAAAGATGCAGGAGATAAACCGTGCAGAACGGTTTGCATAACAAAACCTACGAGACTGTGACGTTATGCTGCATTTATCTTGGCGCTCTTCTTCCTAAGTGCTCATAGTCGTAATAAAACACCGCTCGCGAACATCGCCGGATATTTACGCCCGCGCGAGCGTTTGATGAACGAGTTTGTTTGTTAAAATGTCCATTACTAGTTGCCTCTGCACCTTAATCAGCTTCGCGACCGATCGCCGGCCCGCCCCCGATCACGATATATCAGGGGTTCGTTGCGGCCTCCGCGTCCTCCTCCGCCTCAATTTGAGTCGATCACAAGCTTAATTGGGCCCGGATTACAGCCGGCCAATTATTGTTTTCAGCCGGTTTGCTATCTGATTTTTCGCGGCGGTTTTCAGCACCATTTCTCTTTATGACGTCGCTATTGTGTATCCGCGTGCTTTATGCGATTGTTTGTTTGCATGCGGGATTGCCGCCACCTCCGCTCTTCCGTCTCGCTGACGGTTTTATTTAAATCCACGTCCCGAATTTTCGCCGAAACGAAAACGCACTGTCATCCCGAAGATCTGGAGTTAATTCGATTCCCACGCAGGCTACTCGAAAGTTTCCCCGCTCTAGAAATCCAATTCTGCCGATTTTCGAATTAGGCACATGTTCGAGTTTTTGAACGAGTTCCTGAATTCCAATTTGGGAACTTCCGGATTTTCATCACCGGACAGACTAATAATAGCCAACCCCCTGAGCAATGGTGATAGTCTTTGATGCAACTGAGCTTGAGCAAAATCCAAAATTGCAAGTGGAACTGCCACGTTGTTAACGTTGTTTCTGCACGCTGCTTACTATACATTATGCAGCGTACAGGTACTTCGAACTTTCCCTCTTAATTTATAATGCAGAGGTTTAAAAATGTGAGTAGGAATCTCGATTTCTAGGGTGGAGATTTTTCAATGGGGCACTTGTGTTCACTGCTTTCAGTGGTGTTCAATCTGTTATTCATAAATATTTAGTTGAGCATGGTATTTATGGATATAAAAACGTCCATTTTGAGTTGTGTCATCAAATCGATGGGGTTGAATTGATTACGCTAAGTTAGTGGTTGTAGCATTTTATATAGTTGCCGATGAAAAAATCGGCAAATCTCGAAATATTTGAAAATAATGACAGCACGAATTGAAAGAAATTGTCATGATTAGAGGAAATGTAAACATAACAATATTAACACAATGTGTTGAAAGCAGATAGCCGAAATAGTAAAGAAAATAAAGAGATGACCAAAATGAATAGATGCACTTGCCGTACAGAACTGCTGTAAAATCAGGAGGAAAACTCAACAGAGGTAAACTAGTTGAAACATGGGCAACAAGGTGAAGGGAAAAAATCAAAACGAGTAAAAAGTCGGTTTTTATTCTTGTGTTTAATTCTATTGTGGTCAAAGCTATAGAAAATTGAAATTGAATTTGATAAATTGTCTATTGTTTTGAAATGATAAATAATTTGTGATTTTAAAAACCGATTACGTAATTGTGAAATTATAGAACTAATATACAGTTTTGATGAAATTATCAGAACGTGCCTGTTTTTCATACATTTTCGCAGCTAATAATCAAAACTGCTATTTCATACTTTTTATCAACTGAGCGGCATTTGACGAATTTAGCATTACCATTTTTAAAGAGGGGAAAGAAACTTTTCAATTCTTATTTAAACCATGCTGCTCGTTGCCATTACTTCCCTCATCTTCCTTTTGAAGTGCGATTTGCATAATTTGGGATGTAATTCCATAAAATTAAATTTCGCCGGGGGCAGTAGTTCAGTCATTTTTGTCAGCAGGAAGCGCCCTCGGTCGCGAATTCGATTCCGGAACTTACACTGCGCCGTGCTCTATTTAAGTTGATGGCCCAAGTTTTTCGCGAAATTTTTAGGCGCGCGGGTATTATACAATACTTGGAACTGCAATTCCGCCTAATTTACGATATTACCAAATCTTGTGTAATGGCATCGGGCTCGAGGCGCATTCTACAGAATAACGGGGATAATTTTCAACTTGCTCCGAACAGTCCTCCGGAAATCTGACAAACCGTTATTCTCGTGCTTTTGTACCTGCAGTCGTTAAACGAAGGCCGCGGTTCGACTTTAGGCCATTTTGTTTTATTGAAATTGTAAGATTTGGATAAGTCGTGGTCGATGTAACTTACGCTTGGTAGCAGGAACTAGAGTTAAGCGTTTAAAAATGTTGTTCAAATTAGTAGTAGGGATGAACCGATACCGATACTCGGTATCGGCATATCGGCCGAATTAGGGATACAGTCAGACATCGCCGTTCGCGGCTTTGCGGTGCGCTGATTTGATTTTACGCGGGGCACCTTTGTGCTCCTCTTTCTTTGCGGTTCGCGGATATTTGCTTTGCCGTTCGCGGATGGAATTGCGAAAGTTAACTGTTTCAACTTTCATACACTGACATCCGGTCTTATGAAGGCCACTAATCTGACATTAACTTTAATTCGCTGTTAAAATAAACAAAAGCCCATAAAAACTTGTTTACTAATGAATAATATGTCATAAGCGCCAACGTTTTGATGAGCTTTTGTTTATTTTAACGATTTAAAATTAACGTCAGGTTAGTGACCTTCATTGTAAAATTCAAACTTGAATAAACAAATGGACATTCGAGCTATAGATTCAAGTGGCAGACTTATGTTACGTATGGAATTTTAGTTCAAGCTTTACTGTCTTCTCGAGCGTTTCTGCCGACATTTTTTGAGGTTGCCTAGTATAAATAAATCTAGTTTATGGAACCTAACCCCGTTTTTATCATTTATGTGTTTACTTGCTCATCGCCGTTTTGCGCTTCGCGGCATTCTTCTGGAACGTAACCTCCGCGAACGGCGAGGTCGGACTGTATATCGGTATCGGTCATATCGGCCTTCCTTTTTGCCGATATATCGGCAAAAGGGAATTTCCTTTCAATATTTAATATTTTAATATTTATTATAAGAAATGAGCAATATAATGTAAATAATCAATGTGGAGTATAAAATATAACTACTATACAGGGTGTCCAAAAAATGGCGGATTAACTCTACGGTGCATTACTTGGGGATGCCTAATGAACCTTGGAAAAATATGAAAAAAATTCCCTGGGCCGTATTTTTCGAAATATTTCTGGTCAAAGGTGGGTAATAAAATCCATTTATTTAAATAACTAGTGTATAATTATAGTGTCAAATATATCTGGGACTTCTTAAAATATCTGTTTTTTTAATATTCTTGGGATTTAACTAAATTGTTTTCAATATTTAAGTATTTTAAAAAACTGATTTCCTGTTGAGTTTGTCAATAACTAAATATGGCAAACAGGCTTTGTACAATAATAATATACGAAATCAAGCTTGGCATTGAAATATTTGTTGTATGATTAATATGGTGGTGGCACTGTAAGTCTATGTCAAATTCGAGATTAGCAGGTTAGGTTTTGTGTCAGTTTTGACACAGACTGACGCAAAACCTAACCTACTAACCTCGAATTTGACATACACTTACAGTGTCACCAACATATTAACAACTTACTATGGATACATTTTTTATTGAGAAATTGTTGCAGTATCAATGTTGCCAGATTTATTTTTATTAATTTCGAAATATTTTGAAAAACACGGCCCAGGAATTTTTTTTTCATATTTTTCCAGGGTTCATTAGACATCCCTCAGTAACGCACCATAGAGTTAATCCGCAATTTTTTGGACAAACCTGTATAATATTGAAAATTCATTTTTTGTAAATTATGTAAAAATATTAGTTAAATGTGTGTACAGCTGTGATATTTGGGAGTTAAAAAATTTTTTAGGATGCAAATCGAAACAAGAAATCTGTTGAGATTACATTCCTAAAAATTTTAGAAGATTTTTCAGCTAATTTTTGATGAGAAATGTAAGGGTTTAAAAATCCAATTTAAAATGGGATTTTTATTTTAATCATTCTTCTAATATGATTAGTATAAATTTATTTTCTCCACCCATCCTGAAATTCCCGTTATTGGCTGAAGAGGGACGCAAAGTCCCTATAGCAGCCCGCCCCCAGTTGGGGGAATTATAATGACCCTGACCCTCTACCTTTTTCTTTTTTGCTGATGCAGTGCATGATATTTCGCTGCTGCATGGTGCAACACACTTGATCCAGAGCCTAATATTTTTACATAATAATTTACAAAAATTGAATTTTCAATATTAGGTAGTAGTTGACGGGCAAGGCTAGCCACATATACGGCTTAAGGGCAAAGAGGGTTCATAAAACCACTTTGTGGTTAAAACAGGCCATTGGCCTGAAATAAGAGGAAGAAGAAGAAGAAGGAAATAGTAGTTATATTTTATACTCCACATTGTTTGTTTACATTATATTGTTCATTTCTTATAATAAATATTAAAATATTAAATATTGAAAGGAAATTCATTTTGGCCGATATATCGGCAAAAAGGAAGGCAGATATGACCGATACCGATGTATCCCTAATTCCGCCGATATGGCCGATACCGATTATCGGTATCGGTCGATTTTAAATCTGAAACAAAGCAGGAGTATATTTTTATTTCATGTATATGAACCGTACGGCTTCCAGCTTTTCGACAGTGCAGCGGAGGTAGGATGGCAAGAAGCAGGTCTAAAAATAAGTATATTAATAATAATTATACAATAATAATAATAATAGTGTCTATTTCTAATTAAAAAAAAACATTTATATAAGAAAAACTAAAAAACGATTATGTAAGAAAAAAAAGTAATAAAAAAATTTATAAAGAATGCATAAAACTATAAATCAGATGATTCCTCAAAAGGCATCCTTGCTCTTCCTTGCCACCGGTAAGATGAAACAAAATATATTTAGAAATACCGAAACTGGACAATGCACGACCATCAACAAAAACCAAAATTATAGCTTAAAATATAAAAAAAGATTATTTTTACTAACCAACAATGTTTCGTATGGCTCTTAATTGAAATTGGCAAAAGAGTTTTGAAGCACGAAGGTATTATGTTAGAAAGGTTACCGACATTGTACGTAAATGAGCGTTTAAATAATTTTGTGCGATGCTTTAGGTAATCCACTAAACCTCTATGTCTTAAATTTAAGTTGTGAATATCAGTTTGAAATTTTATTTTATTATATAGATATGGAGGACTAAATAATAGCTATATAAGTCACAAGGAATGTAAGGACCTATTAACATTTGAGGTAGGCAAGTACAAGCCAAGACGAAGTCGCGGCTTGTTGCCTGCCGAAAATGTTAATAGGCGATACATTCCGAGTTATCTTATTATATTTTTCCCGTTGCTTATCAAAATTTTCTTAGATTTTTGAAAAAATCGTTTGGTTTGTCACCTGTCGCCAGGATTAATTTTCGTGAGTCGCTTGCAATTTAGAAACAAAACGTCTAAATCTGCATCTTGCTTTGCTAATTTTATTATCCTAGGAACTTAATAATAGTATTAAGTTCCGTTGTCAAGAAAAAGCAGCAAACAAATATAATCACCGATTTACACGTTTTGTTATAAGGCTGTATCACTGACTTACATGATCAGCAGCGGAAAAAGTATTTTATGATATAATACTTGAACGTAATACCCGGTGATACTTTACACTCAGCCAATTGGTCTCTTTAATTTTATCTCATATATGTTCTTCAAAAAACTATTATAATAAGCAAGATTTATAGATATTAACGATACAAGTTTGATTACGAGCATTTTTACGAAACGAGTTTGATTGCCAAAACGAGGCGGTGAACCGATTTTTGCATCAGTCAAACGAGTCTCGTTAAGTATCATAAGCAAACTAGTCCAGAGAAATTAGACATTGCTCTTCGGAAAAATTCCCGGAAAGCTGGATTTTGGTATGAGCCTTGATATTGTGGTTCTAAACAAAATGTCAAAAGTCCTCATCGATCCGAGTGCCGCTAAAAATTTTAAGGGGGGGCAAAGGTCACCAAAAACGGTATTTCGTGAAAATCTCGTTAACTGTCACTTTTACAGAAAAAATATTGATTATCAAATTTGTAGCTTATAAAATTTCTAACAATAAATATATCATGACTTTTATTCGTAAAATTAACCGTTTTAGAGATAATTCGATTTACAGAGTTGTAACGAATAGATGCACTCTTCAATGGCATATATATCTCATTGGAGTTGCGACTTGAAATATTCCAGAATTTCCTTGTTTCAGAGCCCATAAAAATAGAAAGAAACACATATATAGTACGCTGTAGTCTAGATAGAGAGGGAATGTTCTCCGAAAAGTTTCCCTCGGTTGTCATAAAACCTCAAGAGACATCTGCTTGCTATTCGTGTAGGAGCATAATAGTATATTATGTTATTAGGAGCAAAAATTATACTTTATTTGGCGTGGCTGGACTGTTCAGCCGAGCCACATAAAGATATTTTTGTTTCGAATAATATATAGTATTTTTTCTTCAAACGTTTGTAACAAATTATTTAAGCAATTTTTAAGAAAAGTAAACTGAATCTCTTCAATTTATTTGAAAAAATAAGGAATTAATAAATTATGCAGAAATTTTTACTAACACAGAATGTTCTCCAGGCCTGATTTTCAACAATGGAACTCGTTTTCTCCTGGCTATGTATAAGGATCCAGTAAAGGAAGCATCTATTGATACTCACAGATATTCAAGTTTTGTGAAATCTACATAAAAAACCTGTTCAGTTATCTATTCTTCCGCCAACATCTAGTGCTGCTCGGCAACATTTATATCGGGTCTATTACTGCTTCCACCTGCTCCAGACATTCTTCTGAATACTGTTTTTTGCAATTGCACCAAGGGGTGTAGCTTAAACTGCGGCTGCAGAAAAGGTGGTATATATTGTTCACCAGTTTGTGGTAATTGCCAAGGTCAGTCTTGCTTAAATGTAACATCCGATATAAATGACATCGATACTTGCGACTCCACTGAAGATGTAGATCCATCACGTTTCCTGACCGAATCTATGGAAATAGAGAAGACAGCAGAAGAACAAGAAGAAGAAGAAGATGATGAAGAGGAAACCATACCGATTGAAATAAGAGTCTGAAGATGAATATTAATAACTCCTGTTTTTAATCCAAAATTGATTAATGAACAAGTTCATAATAATTTTTTTTTAAATAAACATTTTTCAAACAAAAATAAACGTGGAATATGCCTACTGGGGACACCATATGAAAAAAACGCACCTTGTACTCTACCTCGAAGGTGGTGTGGAAAAAAGTGCACGTTTCAACTCTGTAAATCGAATTATCTCCAAAACGGTTACTTTTACGAATAAAAGTCATGATATCTTTATTGTTAGAAATTTTATAAGCTACAAACTTGATAATCAATATGTTTTCTGTAAAAGTGGCCGTTGACGAGATTTTCACGAAATACCGTTTTTGGTGACCTTTGCCCCCCCTTAAAATTTTTAGCGGCACTCGGATCGATGAGGACTTTTGACATTTTGTTTAGAACCACAATATCAAGGCTCATACCAAAATCCAGCTTTCCGGGAATTTTTCCGAAGTTTTGCTTTTATTTTGTCTAATTTCTCTGGACTAAAACGTGTATTGTTCAATATTTTATCTTCATCAATAAATTCTGGTTCAATGTATTTTTTATATAAAAAGAGTGCACTGAGTGTGGCAATAAAGCTCTTAACGATACTAAAATTAATTTGGTTAATAATGTATAATAACACCAATGCAGATAATAAAATTCAAACATTCCCGAATTCTGCGGTAGACGGTACAGCCATTGTAAAGGTTATAATCCTTTCCATTTATTTCAGATAGTTAAAATCTTCCCTAATAACAGCATCACCAGTCACGAGTAAATCATTATTTCTATCAAATACATCTAAATATGGCCTGTAACATTCAGTCTTTGATTGAGGATCAAATGAAACTGTAATAATACAAATATTTTTCTACCTGCAAGTTGCACTTGCATCGACAAAGATAAATTGGCAGAAGGAAATGGTAATAATGTGGAATTAGATTGTTTCTTTTTTGCAATCAGTGTACCCTCACCATATTCTGTGCCAGTAACGTTTGCATCCCTATAATTCCTGTAAACGTTATATCTGCTGTTAGTTCATTATTATGTAAGATGTACCCACATAACCACGTTTCAGTTAATACAATTATATCGTATGATTTAGATAAAATATTAAAATAACATTCTTGTAATTTCCTTCTTAACCCTTTTACATTCTGATAACATATATTAATTATCATGTTATATTTTTTAGTTATGTAACTAGTAATTACATAAAAATCAGTATACGTTGAAGAACACAAATAAGTATATATTAAATGTAAATTAATTTATTAACTATAAGTTGTTGAAATATATAGGCAATATTAGATTAGTTGAAATTGTCTGCACTTAACACGTATTTCTTATTTTTATTGCTGACCCAGATTGAATCATCGTGCGTCCACACGTTACCTGTTCAAAATTTCAGTTGCGCTCTTTTGAGCAAATTATATCTCGCTTGGGTAAGATCTTCAGTTATAAAAACTTAGGTGTTTTTTAAAAAGTGTTTTATTTTTATTGCCAGTTGGTGGTCTTGATAACTTACGAATGTTACTATTATTGGTCTCAGCTTCTCTTGCAAGTTTCCCCAAACGATGGCTTATGTTTATACTTCTTACGTTTATATCAATTCCCAAACTCTTTTTGAACACGTTTATTATGTCATCGGTGGTATTTTCGCCAGTAGTTTAATTAATTCCAAAAATACGCAAACAGTTATGCCTTGAGTACTGTTTCAAGTTATCAATTTCTACCATTAGGCCAGTGCAATAAGCGAAAAAATATGGGTTGCGATCGTAATCATTCCGGTACTTTCAATATATTAATATGTTTTATAAACTAGTTCGCTGTTGTAAAATCCAAGTTTTCGACCTTGGCGCGCCTGTGCGCGCATCGCCATCTTGAAAAAACCAGCCAAAACCACGGCAAAATTTAGTTTTTCCCATATATCGTCTTTCCAATGCAAATTTAGGTTAAAGTAGTCTTAACAAATTTTGTAGAGCATAACATTTTCTACAACTATTGTATTAACAATTTTCTTCTATTTCTAATAGTTACCGAGATATAAAGTTGTAAAAATGCTGTGGGTAGAATCTAGTTCCAGGAAGGGAGCTCTTCTGTGTTATAATGAGCGTTCAGTGAGAAACGATTGTTAATATTTTTGCGTCATTAAAATAAGACGGTGGGCGTATGTTAAGTGTATTTGAAATGTCGGTTTCGGCAGGAGCACATTGCTTCTTTTGCGACAAAAGTTTGAATGATGGTGAAGTGGTGTTAGTACTGTTAGTGAAGGAAAGAGTTGTTTCACTTCGAAATGCGAGTGTAAAACGAGGAATCACCTCGCATCAGTCGCTGTTGAAAAACTTGATGGAAGTCACCGTGCACGTTCCTTGTCAATAATGATAAACTCATCTTGGCATTTATTCGTAGAGGTGGAGCGCCAGCGCAAACTCGTTCCCTCAGGTCGAATGGTCCCAAATTTGAGTTCAAAACAAAGTGTTTTCTTTGTGGCGAAGAAATAACTGAAGAATATCTTCAATGGCAGAAGAAGTTACCTATGTCTAGACGAAAAGACTTGGCCGATCGTGTTAATGTTGAATTTGAAGTTCGAGTTTGTTATAATAGCATAAAGAACTGGTTGGATGGCAGACTATTTTCACTTAAGGCAATTAGGCCACAAGTTCCACATATGAATAGAAATGAAAATAAGGAAAAGCGTGGAGAATACGTAGAAAACATTTTGCAAAGCAGAGCAAACGGAAGGGCTCTTATTTGGATTGATGAATCCAACTTTAACCTGTACTGCCAGCGTAAAGAGGAACGTAGAAAGGTGAGAATTGTAGAGTTTGGCTCCGGAACTTGATTACAATCTGTAATAATAATGGCATTTTACACCCAACATTTATTATTGCATACAAATCGCGATGCCATTTTGGAACCAGAAGAAGATGTGGAAATTGTACGCCTTGCTCCACATTCGTATTTGTTGAATCCAATTGAACTCCTTTGGGGTCCCTTTAAATCTTCTGTTAAGAAGCAGCTCCAAGAGCAAATGCAAAACATATTAAATTATGACCGTCCTAACAATCAAGCTGGAAGTATAACTGAGCATAGAATGAGGATTTTAGAAAATATTGCAGACCCCAGCACTACTGAGATTTAACAACAGCACCTCTTAGGGTATACAAATCATGTGGAGAGGTATTATGCTGCTGTATTAAGGGAAGACGATTTGCGTGAAATTAAATCAAGTTAAAATATGTTATGCATTGTTCAGTATTTAAGTTATACTTATTGTATATTTAAATTATAGTTCTTAGTTTATTTCATTTACATAGTTAAAAATAAATTAATTGAAACGTGTTTTCATAATACTGAAATCTGTTTTCATTTGTGTGAAATCTGTTTTCATTTTATTGAAGTCTAATTTCGTGTGAGAAATTCATTTTCTTACATTTGAAACCATTTTCATTTGTGTGAAATCTGTTTTCATTAGTTTGGAATTTGATTTCATAAGTGTGAAATAAAGTTGTAAAAGGTATACCACCTCGATAATTAATAGAGATAAAAAACAAAACATACACGTCTTTTATGAAATGTTATGCTCTAAATTGGTGTTAGTAAATTTTTCCCAAAATTGCACGTGAAATACGGAAAATGAGATACTAACGAAAACCAAACCTAGTCGTACATTTTACTTGTTTTTTCAAACATGCGCATCTTTACGACTTTATATCGCGGTATCTATTAGAGATAAAAAAAATGTAAAGACAACAGTTGTAGAAAATTTTATGCTCTACAAAATTTATTCAGGGTACTTTAACCTAAATTTGCATTAAAAAGGAGATATATGAGAAAAACTAAATTTTGCCGTTGTTTCGGCTGGTTTTTTCAAGATGGCAATGCGCGCACAGGCGGGCCACGGTCGAAAACTTAGATTTTACAACAGCGAACCAGTTTATAAAACATATTAAAAAAAATGAAACTACCGGAATAATTACGATCGCAGATTACTAATTGCACTGGCCTACATAAGCTCCCTCGTCTGAAAGACGAAGAAAGTATTGTAATCACGAAAAAATCACCTTTCGAGATTTCTTCAGATCTTCACGTTTCAGGTCTCTAGATGACGAAAAAGAGGTTTTCTGAATTCCGTCTGTCTGTCTGTCTGTTGGCAGTATAGCTCAAAAACTATTTGTCGGAGGAAGACGACATTTTACATACATATTATATATCTACCTCGCATGAAACCGGTACAATTTCATACAAATACATACAGGGTGAGCACCTGAAGAAAATAAATTTTGTTTATTTTTGGGTTAATTGTGAAATAGAAGGAAGTAGTAACTTTCACATAGGTCAGGTTTTACATTTGCCGAAAATAAGATTTAACCGATACAGGATAATGTTACAAAAGAGTAAGAACGTTTCAACAATAACACCGTTCTGTTCACAGGGCGCGCGCCGGACTTATTTCGAAAAGGCTCAGTGGCGTAGTTGGATTTATCGATGCAGGTACGATCTCTACGCAAGGGTGCGGTTACGATCGCTGTGCAGATGCGGCGGCTTCAAACCCCAGCGGGATAAAAAATTTTTATTTGGAAATGTATTTAATTTATTAGAAACGTGAAGATATTTTTACTCCTAACTTTGATTTTTAAAATTATTTATTGTCACAATGTCGACGAGGGAAGTTCTGGGTAAAGCCTTTTACATATTTTTTTCAATTAGTTTCCCATTTTCTGTTCTTACTTCGTCTATTTTTATTGTAATTGTTGTAGAGAAGTGTTGAGGTTTTCAATTGAAGACTGTAACTTATTAGTTACTATTTCCGAAACAGCTGTAGCTATTTCAGATATAAAATTTTTGTCTTGAAGAAATCTATTTATTGTAGTGGCAACGCCTTCACACGCGTCTTCTTTTTGGCTTTGTGTGAACACTATTTGATTTTATTAGCCTATCAAGTTTGGCATTTTTTCACTGATGCTAACTTATGCGGAATATTCAAATCTCGGTATATGATTCATTAAATTTATCTTTAGTAACCGATGCTAACTACAACTAAACTTATAACTTTGAGCGAACGAAGTTTTTGCAATAAAATACGTTTGACAATCATTAATCTAGGTCGAGCTTTTATCAACATTAATAGACGTTGTTAAATTTAGATTTAGTAATCCACACTGTAATTACAACTAAACTTTGAGGTAATTCATCTAAGCTAAACATGGTACTCGTTAGTTTCACGGAACATATAGGCATATAGACAATTGCGTGTTTCTAATAAAAACTATTGAGGTCGAGGTGTTATCAATTCTACCAGACGTTGTTAAATTTATCTTTAGTAATGTATATTAACTACAACTAAGTTTTGAGGTGCTTCATTTAAACTACGTATGGTGCTCGTTACTTTCACGTTACACCAAGATAATTGCGTTTCTGTAGTACAAATTTATTGACACGCGTTAATCTAGGTCGAGATTAAATAAATTTTAGTATATTTCGTTAAATTTACCTTTAGTAATGCATACTAACTGTAGGATTTGCTTCTTAATTTCTCGTATTATTTAATTGAAGCACCAATAAAACTCTCGCTGATTTTAATGTTATTTATTCACAACAAACTTAACCAAATATTGAAAACAACTTGTTACGACAAATGTGAATTGGCAACTGCCCGCACATGTGTGTGTGTGGACCCTTGTCGGCTCGGTTCCTGTGTGCCCTCGCTCTTCTACCTGGGCCCAAAATAGCCCAAAATATCAGTGGTGTCTTTTAGATTAAACATACCGCCCACCTTGAAATGTAGGTTTCAAAATTCACTGGACAATAGTAAAATTATTGACTTGCACAAGATAATAGAAAATGTTGACATAGAATAGATAATAATCGTTAATGAATAATTAAACTAAAGTAAATGTCTGTTTCTCTTAACCTACACTCTTAAATTAGAAACATCGTCTTGTTCGATTGGTAGCACGCACACCTTTGACACAGCCCGTTTCACTACACCCCTTGCAGTTTTTAATGTCACTACACGAGTTATGCCGTCGTCTCCTGGATGAAGTTCTTGGACACGACCCAATTGCCACGTGTAGGAGGGTGAATTATCATCCCGTAGTAGAACCATGTCGTTGACTCCAATTGGTTTGAATGGGTTGTCCTTCCATTTGGTCCGTTGCTGAAGGGTTGCTAAATACTCCGTGCTCCATCTCTTCCAGAAATGTTGATTCAGCTGGCACACTCGCTCCCAACGAGATAGACGGTTTGTAGGGACCTCCCGAAAATTATTTTCCGGAAGAGCCGCTAAGGAATCTCCGATCAAAAAATGCCCAGGGGTGAGGACTGTCAAGTCATTAGGATTATTGGAAAATGGTGTTAAAGGACGTGAATTCAGACAAGCTTCTATTTTTACTAATAGAGTGTACATTTCTTCAAACGTGAGTTTGGCATCACCGACAATTTTTCGTAAATGTTTTTTGGCAGATTTGACAGCTGCCTCCCATATTCCACCAAAGTGTGGGGATCGCGCAGGAATGAAATGCCAGGTGATGTTCTCTTCCGAGAGTGATTCTTCAATTTTTTGCTGGTTTTCGGCCCTTGTTAGAAAATCTTGCAGCTCAACCAGTTCATTTTTTGCTCCCACAAAATTAGTTGCATTATCAGAATAAATGTGGGAGCATTTTCCTCGACGTGAAATAAATCTTTTTAGTGTGTTCAGAAAACTTTCGCTGGTCAAGCTGCTCACTAGCTCTAAATGAACAGCCTTTGTGGTAAAACAAACGAAAATTGCAAGATACGCTTTTGTTACGCTTCTTGATCGTCTGGTGCCTTCTTTTATTATAAATGGTCCCGCATAATCGATTCCGCATACATTGAAGGGTCTAGATGGTATAATCCTATGTTGTGGTAGATTACCCATTAACTGATGAGTTCTAGTGGGGTTCGATTTAAAACATATCACGCAGTTACGAATTATTTTTCGTACAACATTTCGTATTCGCAAAGGCCAAAATCTTAGTCGAATTAATGACATCAATAATTGTGGACCTGCATGCAAATGTTTTATATGCTCATTCCTAATAATTAGGTTTGTAAGTGCATGTGAGGCAGGTAACAAAATTGGATGACGTTGCTCGTATGGTACAGCTGCATGTTTTAATCTGCCGCCCACCCTGAGGACTCCTTGTTCGTCTATAAAGGGGTTTAGCGACAATATCTTGCTCTTGCGACTTATAGGTTGATTCTTCAGCAAATCTTGAATTTCTTGAGAAAATTCTCGATTTTGAGCCAGTTTGGTTAACCGTTGGAGTGCACCTTCCAGTTCCATTGGTGTTAGATTTCTGGTAAATCGTAGTTCCTTGGGATTTCGTATGTTATTTATAAAGCGTAAACAGTAGGCTGTCACTCTTATTAGCCTGGTGAGTGATGAATACTTTTCAAACAATGGTACTTCTGCCACACTGGTTACGGCCGCTACGATTTTCCGTTTTTCTGGTAGATCTTGGATGTTATTCTTAAACTGGTGTAGAACTGGCCATTCGCTTGAATTTTGAGAGAGCCACGTTGGTCCAGTCCACCAGAGATTACATTTTTGCAGTTGAATAGGCTGAATACCTCTTGAAATTAAGTCTGCAGGATTGTCAAATGTACGAACGTGCCACCAAGAATATTTCCGAGTTATTTCTTGAATTTGTGATACGCGATTGGCAGTGAAGGTCTTCCAGGTGTTTGGGGCTGCTGATAGCCATGCTAGTGTTATTGTCGAGTCCGTCCAAAAATAACAATTATCGAATCTTAATCCTAGCGCTGCGTTGACTCTTTGAAATAACTGAGCTAGAAGTAGCGCTCCACATAATTCAAGTTTGGGTAATGTGATCTTTTTTAGTGGGGCTACGCGCGATTTGGAACATAAGAGTCGTGTGGTGACGTTGCCATGGTAATCTTCTGATCTGATGTAGACACAGCCGCCATATGCATTTTCAGACGCATCACAAAATGAATGAAGTTGGACAGTCCTGGGAGAATTGCAAACCACTCTTCGATCTACTGAAATGTTATTTAAAACAGAAAGTTGATTTCTATATTGATTCCAGGTTGTATATAATTCGATTGGAAGTGATTCATCCCATTCGAGTCCTAACTGCCATAACTGCTGCATTATCAATTTTGCCGTTATCGTAGCAGGTCCAAGTAAACCAAGGGGATCATAAATACTGGCAACTGCAGATAAAATTGTCCTTTTGGTTACTCTGTCTCTGGTTTTGTCTGCCTTTATAGAATATTGTAGTGAATCGTTGGCAGCTTTCCATAATAGTCCTAACGTTTTGTTCTGCTTGTTTTTGTCAAGAAACAATGTATTTGCCTCTGTATTGTGAACTGGGAGTTTTTCTAAACATTTATTTTCATTAGAAGCCCATTTTCGCAATGTAAAGCCAGCTTGCTGTAATAGCACAATGAGATCATTTCTAGTGGTGATTACTTCTTGAATGGAATCTCCTCCAAATAATCCGTCGTCTACATAAAAATCCCTCAAAATTGTACGTGCTGCTTCAGGGAAACGCTCTTGTTGGTCAACGGCTAGCTGACGTAGACATCTCATTGCTAGAAATGGTGCACAAGCTGTTCCATAAGTGACCGTCATTAGCTGAAAAATTGATACCGGTTCGTCCTCGGATCTTCTCCAAAGTATTCTTTGTAGATTAACGTCTTCCTCGTTGACCCTTACTTGGCGATACATTTTCTCAATATCCGCTGTCAAGACATATTTGTGAATTCGAAACCTTAGCAATATTTCAAATATGTCTTGTTGAATTGGAGGTCCTACCATTAGTATGTCGTTTAATGATAAACCACTGGATGTTTTTGCCGAGCCGTCATAGACGACTCGGAGCTTGGTTGTCAGACTGTCTTCTTTGACTACAGCGTGATGAGGCAGATAATATGTTGTTGTTGTATTAGCGGTGTTGGTTACAAGCTTCATATGGCCAAGTAGTTCGTACTCTTTCATAAAGTTATGATATTGACATTTTATGGCTGGTTGTTTATTCAATCTTTTCTCGAGGGCTAAAATACGTTTCAAAGCTGCTTCATATGATTCGCCGAGTAGTTTGATGTTT
Source organism: Agriotes lineatus (assembly GCA_940337035.1). NCBI lineage: Eukaryota > Metazoa > Arthropoda > Insecta > Coleoptera > Elateridae > Agriotes > Agriotes lineatus. Next base: position 8,551,651 of record OW679198.1, on the reverse strand, counting down.
GCTTTAGTAGGCAGTTTTACTATAAAGCGACCGTTAATATCACGTGTCATATTAGCCAGAAAATGAATTTCACACGTATTTTCTTCATCTGAATACAAATTGCCGTGAGGTTTGCAATCTTCAAGCTCCCAGAAACGTCGAAGGTCGAAATCCAAATTTGCAGATGTAGACAAATTGCAAACTGTACTTGTAGTTATGTTATTTAATACGATTTTGCCTGTCACAATCCAGCCTAAATGTGTCTTTTGAAGTAGAGGTTGATTAATTGTCTTCTTGATTTGACCTATGCATAACAATCTCCGAAATAGTTCTGCTCCAATTAACATATCCACTTCTTTAGAGGTGAAAAATTCTGAATCCGCAAGTTTTATATTTGGTGGTATAACAAAATTTGTTTTGCAGATGGATACTTGAGGTAAATTTTCTGTAATTTTGTTTAAAACAAGACATTTTATTGTTGCTCCAAATGCATTAAAACGAGATTTAAAGCATACCGTTACTGCATGGTGAACTTGAACACTAGCTTGATTAATTCCTGCTACCGGCGTGGCCTTTGATTCTTTGGGCAAATTTAGGCGCGCTACTAACGAAGATGTTACAAAATTTGATTGCGAACCAGAATCTAGAAGAACCCTGCAAACGTGTTGATTTCCACTGCTGTCATAAACATTAATTAATGCTGTTGATAATAAAATTGTAGATAATTCCTGTGATGGCAGCGAGTGGTAACTAGTTGTAGCATGTTGTGCTTGGTCGGTTGAATTATTTCCATTGATTGAATCCGATTGCGACGTTGCAATTGCTTGAACTGGATTTCCATAACCTGTGATTGTTGAACAGGTAAATGTAAAAGGGTATTATGGCGTTTGTGACATTTCCTACAAGTGCTTGCATAACAACGATGAGCTGTGGTTCTTAAGCAGTTTAAGCACATTCTTTTAGACTTCATTTTCGCGATTCTTTGTTCAATGGGCATCGCTAAGAATTTGTCACAGTGAACTACATAATGTTCTTGGGAGCATAATTGACAAATAAGTCTCTTTGTTAAAACATGTGTTAATGGAGATTTATGGAAGACCGATTTCGACTTAGGAGCGATTGGTTGTTGATTTGCACTTTTGGATATGACTTCCAACGTTTGGCATTTGTGGGTTAAAAATTCAATAAGCTGATTTATTGTCGGAAGCTCGTTTGAAGTTTGCCTGCATTCCCATTCTTTGTTAGTTATGGGGTCCAGTTTAGCGGTGATTAAGTGTGTAAGCAAATCGTCCCAGGCTTCAGTCGGACGTTTTAGGGCCTTAAGTGCTCGCAGATGTTTTAAAATGCCATCCACTATTTCCCGTAAACCGTGTAAACTTTCCTTCGTCAACACGGGTAAATCATAGATAGCTTTTACGTGGTTTCGTACTATAATTCGCTTGTTGTCGTACCTGTTTTTAAGTAAAGCCCAGGCTTCTTGATAGTTTTCCGCCGAAATTTCGAGGGATTGAATTACATCAGAAGCCTTGCCAGAAACGGAACTTTTCAAATATTGGAATTTTTGTATGTCCGTTATTGAATTATTTGCATGAATCAATGATGAAAATGTGTTGTAGAATGTAAACCATTCCTCGTATAAACCAGAGAAACACGGTAGATTTATTCGCGGGAGACGAATTTGATTTTGCAATTGATTTTCGGTGTTGCTTGTAGGCTCATTTAGATTATTTGATGTATGGACGATCGTTGATTGATTATGCCTGGCAATGAGATCTTCAGCCTTACTAATTAACCGAAAATAATTGTTTTCGAATTCTTCGCGTTCTGTACCGTCAATTTCGTTTAGATCTACTTCATCAATTTGAGATTGTATGTCATCAAAGAGCTGCCAATGTTCTTGAAATTTAGTAGTACGTTGCCGTAACTCGATTGTGCTGAGGTTGTTGTCGCTTATATTGTTTAAAGAGTTTAGAAAAGTGGAGAATCTTGTTACCGCGGATTTGATTTGGCCCCGCTTTGTTCTTAAACTCTTTAAAGCATTGTCTGACTCACTCATGGTTGGGGTTTGTTTAGGTGAATTAATAAGGAATGTTGCGTAATGTAGGGATTTCAATGAAGTGCTTAGCAGGGGTTAACAAAATATCATTGATCGGAGACTCACCTTAGTGGATTGTTGTCCTGGCACGTTGATATGAAGTTCCCTTTGTGGATTGTTGTCCTGGCACGTTGATACGAAGTTCCCTTGTTGTAATTAACGAATTAAATTCATCCGGCTCGAAGGACCATGTAGGATTTGCTTCTTAATTTCTCGTATTATTTAATTGAAGCACCAATAAAACTCTCGCTGATTTTAATGTTATTTATTCACAACAAACTTAACCAAATATTGAAAACAACTTGTTACGACAAATGTGAATTGGCAACTGCCCGCACATGTGTGTGTGTGGACCCTTGTCGGCTCGGTTCCTGTGTGCCCTCGCTCTTCTACCTGGGCCCAAAATAGCCCAAAATATCAGTGGTGTCTTTTAGATTAAACACTAACTACAACTAAGCTCTGAGTTGCTTCATCTAAACCAGCCATGGTAACCGTTACCTACTTTCACGTTACACCGAGAAAATTGCGTTTTTGTAATAAAAATTTATTGACCCGTGTTGATCTAGATGGAACTTCAGTATATTTTGTTAAATTTACCTTTAGTATTACATACTAACTACAACTAAGCTCCGAGGTGCTTCACCTAAAGCAAACATAGTACTCCTTACATCACGTTAAACCAAACGAATTGCGTTTCTGTAATAAAAATTTATTGACACGCGGTAATCCAGGTGGAACTTATATATAAATCACTTATAATAATGCAGAAGACTAAAAGCCGTGTTTACACAACTAAAAGTACCACGGTTGCATTCGTTTATTTCTATTTTCGGGTTTTTGTAAACAAACTTCCCTTAACTTTTAATAGCGATATTATCACAGAAGACAATTATTTATTATGCATATTACCTGCGTTTTTTCAAAACTGTTGACACAGCTTCAAAGGCAAGTGAATTTTGGTTAATAATAATGAGAGTTACTGAATGCAACCAACGGCCCAAGCAAGGAAATATTGAAGCCGTACTTTTTGAGCGTATTAAATGTGTCTTTGACTCTGATGTGTAAACATAACCTATACATTATTTTGACTACGAAACTTTTGCAAATTGTTGTGCATTGCTTTGATTTCGCTGCAAATATACCACATAGTTGGCGTTGTACCCTGCATACGGGCTGATTTTCAGGTATGCCGATCAACGAAGAATTATACGAGGGAAACGTTGCAGTAAAAAGAGTTGGCGTTGTACCCCGATGTCGGTAATAAACTTGCATACGCGCTGATTTTCAGGTATGCCGATCAAAGATGAGTTACACGAAGTATAACAATTTGTTTCCTTTATTATAGCGACATTTTGAAGATTACCTAAGAAATACAGAAAACCGTGAGCTCAGCAAGTTTGGAATCTACTTGGTTCGACCTGCAAAACACTGCTTTCCGGTCTCGTAACGTAAATTACTATTAAGATTAATTTAGTTTGAAATGTGTATAGCTCAATACTGCCGTCATAAGCAAGAAGGCGGTATCTACAAAAAAATTGAAATTGAGTTATTGGTATCGTTGGAATTGGTACAAAATTCCAATCATTTTAGGTAAGTAACAAATCGATATCTGCACTGTAACTATGATTTTCAGATGAAAAAAGGCGGTATTTACAGAAATTTTGTTACTTATAAAGCACAAGAAGGCGTCATATGCAAAATGTTTTCGTGGACGCAAATGTTCAGATACGGCCAACTGCCGTTTCATTAAATTAATAGTATCAAGTCTTCCATTATACAACATTTAAAATATTTTTTAGAGGAAGTTCAATCCCTTCATTTAAATAGGATTTTACAGGTAATAAGTTTTATAAATAATTTAGTTACATTAAACAAGTTATCTAATAATAATATTCTTGTAGATTTCCATGGGCGGCCCTAATGTTGATTGGAAGTTTTTTTCTTTATTAAAAGAACATCGGATGAAGTCAACAACAAAAAACACAATGGGTTGAGAATCATTCTGCAGCAACTAGAGCTATTGAAATTCTAGATCACATAAAAACTTACATAGAACACTCTAAAACTAAACTGCCAGTAAATATTTCAGTAACAAATGTTAAGTCAGGTTGTAAAGATTCATTTATAAAACCAAAATTAGCTTTCTTTGCGTTGATTGCTTCTATATTAGACCCATTTTTAAAGAAGTATCAAACTTTTAATCCAATGTTATCTTTTTTAAAAGACGATATGGAAGCATTAATCCGAAATTTATTGTGTCGAATTGTAAAAGTTGATACATCAGATTTAAATATACAGCAAATCCTACAAATTAATTTGGAAAATGCTTCTAATCTGAAAAACGTGAAGGATGTTGATGTGGGATTTGAAACAAGAAGGTATTTAAAGAACAAAAAATTAAATTAAAAAGACAAATTATTATTTTTAAAAGATTGCCAGCATTTTGTGAAGGCAACTGTAAAAAAAATAACAGAAAGATGTATAAAGTATCTGTTGGTACATGCAGTTACTTCGCTTAATCCAAAAACAATTAATACTAATTCTGTATCATGGTTAATGGAAAAATTTGATAAATTACTAGAAATATTACATGCTCATGAGTTTATTACAGCGACTACAGCAGAACGATCAAAAATTGAATATGCGACATTTATTAAAACTAAGATTTCTGAAATCGCTTTGTATAAAGAGGCTGAGAGACTGGATTGCTTTTATCATTATTTGCTTGTGGGACATGAATTCGAAAATTTATGGAACATTGTTAAATTCATTTTGATTATGTCCCATGGAAATGCTAATGTAGAGGCTGCATTTTCCATTAATAAACATTTATTAGTAGAAAATTTAAAAGAGGAATCTCTTACTTGTCAGCGTGTTGTTTATGATGCTGTACACAGCAAGGGTGATGTTTTAAATGTTGTCATTAGTGACAAAATGAGATCCTATGTAAAAAATTCTAGCTTCAAATATAAGTTGGCTTTGGAACAAAGAAGAAAAGAAGAGCAACAGGAAAGTGAAGAAGCATCGCTGAAGAGAAAAGCCACGCAAGAAATATATATGCTAGAATCTAAACAAAAAAAAAATAGAACGCGATACAACGTATGAGTCTAACATAATTCAGACAAAAATTGCTGAATTAAGAAAGTACTTGTAATTTTTTTTTGTTTAAGTTATTTTGAATGTACAAGTTTTGATATAAAAAGTTATTTTATGTGTTAATGTTCCTTTCTGTGTTTATTATTATATAGACCGACTGAAAGTGTCCGTTCAAGAGAATGTCCGTCCAAGAGGGAGTTAACACAATGCAAATTATATGAGAGTCGGTCGGGACCATGAGAAACTGTCTGTCCAAGGGAGGTGACCGTGTATCCGCGAAGGGGAATTTCACTGTAACAGCAATAAGATAACACAAGAAAATAACACGTATTGCTTGAGTAAGAAAGAGATAAACATAATAGCAAATATTGGAGTAGGCCTGACGCACATTTAATTATGACAGATGTCAACCACACATGCCTACTAAAATAATTTTTTTTTGTATGGTCATCTCTTACTCAAGCATTCTATTTTGTTGTTCATGTTATCTCATTGCTGTTATATATCGGGTGTTCATAAACAGTCGTCATCCCAGTTGCTTTGAAAAACAAAATGTTATATCTTTGATTAATTCGTGCAACACAATGAAACGTCATTGAGTACTGTCATAGCGCATTTATTCTCAATTTTAATAGACATACGTTTCTGAAGTCGAAACCTACTGGGATGACGACTGTTTATGAACACCCGTTATAATTATGGCCCAATCCGTATTACAGCATAATTTTGATTTAGAGTAATGAAATAGTATATTGTATGTTAAGAGCTGAAAGTGCATTCTTGCCGCTTGCACGTGAATATTGCTGGTTGAGGCAAAGCCGAAACCAGCAATCATGCAAAAGTGGCAAGTGCACTTTTAGCTCGAAACATACATACTATTTTTTCGACGACTGAGCATATTATTAATGGAAAATATATTTCATTTTATTGCAAATATTAATTGACAATCAAGTTAACATTACTCGTGCAGTCTATTAGACATGTGACGCGATTATTTCGACAAATGACGGGCATTGTCAAGGAAACATTCGGACGTAGCTACCTATTTTGTTCACATGGAAACCCAAAACGCTCGGTGAGCAGCAAAGTGATGAAACCGCACACTCAGCGGTAAATGTCAATTTTCTGTTGTCAAATGACAGTGAGAAAAATCTACTTTCGATGTGAGTCGTCGAAAAATATGTTTCTTACGGTTCTGATCCTGGCAGTTGAAAAAATTGTATACACGCGGCAGGGCAGAACACCATTTTTCCCTCTGTTTATTTGTAGTGCTCGGCATCGCCCTTGAGCTGCAAACTCACATCTTGGTAAAAATTATGCTTTTCTTTTTCTTATAATGTATTATTTTTTCACATTGCCATTGGTGACATTAAAAAAAGTGACTTTTTGATACTTTTCATAACTGCTCAAAATCATATTGATTTCACCTAAAAATGAACTAAATGAATTAATAACAGATTCATCCATTTTCAAGTAAGCTCTATTCTATAATGTACATTGGTTAATTTGTACAGGGTCCGGCAACGAAGCGGAGGTGGAAGATATTTCTAAAACTATGAGAGTTGCATAAATATTGAGTATATAAAAGTTGTAGGTACTAAGGTGGTGCACATTACTAAAATAGTTTTGATTATACAGAGTGTCTCAAAAAAGTGTGGCGGATCAAACTTATTTTTTTTTTAAATAGAATGCCGTATATTTAGGTACCTAGCTTAAAAGTTTTATATTGAAATACTCTTCATTTTCATATCAAGTTGTATGGGTCTAACGTCAACTGTTTTGGAGATATTAACGATTTTATGCAAAAAAATGCTGAACTTCAGGCGACTGCTGTAAGCGACAGAAAACAATTGAATGAAGGAAAACGGTACCAAAAAATTAGGATTTTTGTAAACTATCTTTCAAGTGTAAAATGGTGGATCTGGGTATTAATGTTATACAAATTTAATTTCGATTTTTTTTCAAATGGAACGCCCTGTATATTTTGTATTTCTGAAGAGCTCTTTTAATGAACTTTCTTTTGATATGGGACTTCATACCTCTTAAGTTCTAACTGTTTTTCAGATATGCGAGTTTAAACATAAAAAACAATTTAAACCCCTTAAGATGATTTATTTCAAGGGATAAAAAACAAACGCCTTTAAAATAATTAATTTATTCCTGCATTTATCGTTTTTTCGTGTTTATAATTTCCTGCATCAACACTGACTGAATTTATATTTTCTAAACCTGATTTTGTGCTTTTATTTTTAGAGAGATCATGCGTTTAAATCACTATTTTAAGGGCGTTTGTTTTTTATCCCTTGAAATAAGGCATCTTAAGGCGTTTAAATTGTTTTTATGTTCAAACACACATATCTGAAAAACAGTTGAACTTAGAAGTATGAAGTAACATATCAAAAAAAAGCTCATTAAAAGGGCTCTTCAAAAATACAAAAATATACAGGGCGTTCCATTTGAAAAAAATCGAAATGATTAAATTTGCAAATATTGAGCACCCTATATAAAATTAATACCCAGATCCACCATTTTACACTTGAAAGATAGTTGACAAAAATCATAATTTTTTGGTAACGTTTTCCTTCATTCAATTGTTTGCTGTCGCTTACAGCAGTCGCCTGAAGTTCAGCATTTTTTTGCATAAAATCGTTAATATCTCCAAAACAGTTGACGTTAGACCCATACAACTTTATATGAAAATGATGAGTATTTCAATACAAAACTTTTAAGCTACCCAAATATAGGGCATTCTATTTAAAGAAAGTAAGTTTGATTCGCCATACTTTTTTGCGACACCCTGTATAATCAAAAATATTTTAGTAATGTGCACCACTTTCGTACCTACAACTTTTATATACACAATATTCATGTAACTCTAATAGTTTTAGAAATATCTTCCACCCCTGCTTCGTTGCCGAACTCTGTACAAATTAACCATTATACATTATAGAATAAAGCTTACTTGAAAATGGATCAATCTGTTATTAATTCATGTAGTTCATTTTTACAGTACAGTAAAAATTGCGCTTCCATACTTTGACCAAAATTATTGAAAAAGATATTTTTGTCAACTACACGGAAAAATTGCATGTTCAACACATTGGAAAAGTGATTCGTCCATGCTCACGTAAAACTTTTACATTCGCTGTAAAACTCTCCCTTTTCTTAACTTGTAGAACAATCTAAAGTACGTTTTTTTTTTCTATAATAACTGTCAAAGTGTTACAATGTTGGTAGATATGTGATTAAAACGCTAGGAAATTTTTATACCTCGTGTTGGTAGCACTTTTTTAAAATTATGGTTATGTGTCAATTTTGAATGTCAAAGTTTCTTAATTTGAACTCTTGACAAATTTCTTTAATTTTGCAAACGTTCATTATGTTTATTTTCAAATATTGTAAGTTTAATAATTAATAAACTAGCAGTCCAGTGAGACAAATGTCTCATTTAATAAAACAAAAAAGACCGTCCCGGACGGACGGAAATCACGTGATTTCTCGAAAACCGGAAGTGTCACGTGACTGAAATTCGGTTCCTGACCTGACATGACCATTCCAAACATATAACTTTCATAACTTTGTTCTCTATTTCTTACGGTTTGGCTGCTGAAACAGCGTCCCAGACAGAATCACGTGATTTTTCGAAAACCGGAAGTGTCACGTGACTGAAATTCGGTTCCTGACCTGACATGACCATTCCAAACATATAACTTTCATAACTTTTTTCTCTATCTCTTACGGTTTGGCTGCTGAAACAGCGTCCCAGACAGAACGTCTTTTAGATAAAGGATTTGCAATATTTTACTATGCTGTTCGTTTTACCCACTATTATGACATATCTATCAAAATGACAATCATTTTTTTAATGGAAGAAAAGAACTGAAAATCTATATACCAACATTATTAAAGCTAGGGACCCTGCAGGAATGCAACTTTTCCCCTAGAGTTGACCTTGAAAATTATAGAAAGAAAATGTACTTTACTATTAATTCACTAGCGATTTAAGAACAACTCGCTAGCATATAAACATTATAAACAGTTACTTATGGTTGCTATTATAGGGATAATAATAATAATTTCAGTTTAAAATGACAAAGAAATAATAATTAATCGAGTTATTTAACAATAACAGTAACGGCGTAACTGGAGACTTGAGTTACCGCATTTATATTTTTATGACGCTCAACGGCTTAAACCCGAAAAGAAACACAGATTGCAAGCAGCTGAAAATTATTTCGGTGGCACAAATAATTCTCACTTATAATCTCATGAGTATTAATTCTTTCCTGATTTTTTTTTGACTGCGTACCAACAACGTCGTATTAATTAGGACGCCTTCCAGAGGCGAGCATTTCCTTTCCAGAAACTTTCCATTTGAAAATATATTTTTTGGAACTTTTCCTTACTACCAATCTCTAGCGTGCTTTTAAAACTTTCTTTAGTGCAACAAAAGTTATTACATTTGTCGTACATTTTAAATGCGGCATATGCCGCGGGTTTCAGCTAGTTTTAGTATATTTCATTAAATTTACCTTTAGTAATGCATACTAATTACAACTAAACTCTGAGGTGCTTCTTCTAAATTAAACATCGCACTCGTAGCTTTCCCATAATCCCGAGAGGATTACGTTTCTCACTAAAAATATATTGACAAGCATTAATCTAGGTCAAGCTTCCATCTATTTTAGAAGATTTCGTTAAATTTCTCTTTAGCAATGCACAGTAACTTCAACTAAACTTTGAGATGATTTATCTAAACTAAACATGGTACTCCTAGAGCATTGCGTTTCTGTAATAAAAATCTTCTAAGAACATTAATCTAGGTCGAGCTTTTTATTAAATTTAATAAATTTCGTTAAATTTATCCTTAGTAATACATACTAATTACATCTAAGCTTTCATGTGATTTATCTAAGTTAAATATGGTACTCGCTAGTTTCATGTAACTTTGTGCGATTTATCTTTTTGCAATGTTGCTTTAATAGGCTATTTTATTATTTTTAACAAACTATTAAATTTATGAAATATATAGTTAATAGCGGTACAAATTAGGAATAAACAAAATGTCAAAAGGTAGATCTAAAACGAGCATGATCACGCGGAGCAAAGTTTTTGCAATTCGTGTATGTAATACGTACTAACTTCTCGAAGTATCCTCTAAAATTGCTTTCGAAGTTATCCGCGAAGTCAACAAGAACGCCAACCGGCGATATTTTCAAGGGAAGCTCGAAACTACCACAATATTGAATCAAGACTGGAACTACCAACAACTGTATCGCCCCAACTTCGTCCATGAGTGCGGTTAGACGGCAAATAAGCACAAAACATTCTCCACTGCACCAGTAGCCACTCCAGAGAAGGGCTTTTGAAATCATGCAAGAACAATTTCGAATCGAACGACGCCGTCCATTATTTTTACTGCGGAATAAACATCGATACATTGAAGCATTCCCACCGTAATGGCCCCTAAAAGCAGATAAACACTGCATCTTGAAATTGCATTATATCTGCAGCATTTGCTGCGCACAATAAAACCGCTGCGCCTAAATGCCAGCCGGGAGCTTCGCATTAAAATGGTAAGCGAAACTCCCCTCGGGAGCATAATGCACCGGTTTTATTAAACGATGTGTTCCTAATTATCCAGTCGTCGTATGAGCTGCGAGGAGAGCTTCAACGAGATTTGCTTATTTAATTTAATTTGTTTGGGGCGTGGGGTGCAAATGGCATTGGAATTGAAGGTGCGGTGACAAAATGAATCTAATTTACACAGTTTCAATTTTGCCCTATTTTCAGAGATAAGATAATATCTGAATTAAGTTTTAGAAGAACGAAGCTTAATATTTTTACTGTGGTCTACTACCAGACAACCGTTATTTTTAGTATCCAATTTACATAATTTCCCAATTTCTGTAATACTGGAATATTATGCGTGTACTAAGTCGCGGCTTTCTTTTGATTTTACATTGTCAATAATAGTTTTTATGGAAGATTTTGACAGGCAGTCTACACTTACCCATGATATTGACTGAAGTGATCAAGTTCGTCAACATAAGGGACAAAAAAAGCTTCATTATATACTTTAGAACAGATATACTGAACGTGATTGCAAATATCAATAATAAGAGTTTGCCGGTCTTCATCCTCAAAGCCTAAGTAATTATGGCTTGGAAAGCATACCATTGTAGAGGTGAATGAGTAGTAATCGTTAAAGACTAACAATTTATTGATTGGACTCGCTCTTTTATGCTATACAATTTTCTAGCTCAAAGAAATATTATCAAACAGATGATAACCTAATAATACTTGACGTCTTATGTGTTAAAAGTAAACATGTAACGAATTATTAACAAACGATGCAGTTCATTAACACATTGTAGATGGATTTTGCTGAATAGTTTTGTTTAGCTTAGCATTGCTGATCTTCTCCAAGAATGCTGACTGGCGGCGCCGACACCTTTTGAACTGATTAAACCAAATGAATTGTTTAAGAATTTTAAATAAGATTAATGTTTAAGAAGATTAAACAACAGATGCTGTAAAAGGTCTAAACAGCATGAATTTGAACATTATTATTTCTAGTTCTATCTCAGCTAGATATTTAAAAAGACGTCATAGGTTATGTCTTAACAAGCACATTCTAGCTGCGCACCAGGGAAGTTCGCTTGCTCGAACATTCTTAAATTAGAGTTACTGCGATCCTTGAGATGAAGTTTTGAATTACTCCCTTTAAATTATTTCCCTACATGCAAGTTTATTTAATAAGTTTTCCGTAACCTGCGCTGTTGCGAGCTGTTAATCCGGAGACGCAGTTGCGGCTTCGTGCGTTTCAGACGGCGCAATTTCGCGCTTTGATTAGGCATGTGGCGAGAATAGCGGCTTATCTTAATATTCGCGGACCTCGCGCCCTTTCGGGCCTCCTGATTTTTAAAAGTCCTCGCTGTGTGCGTTATCGCGAAAATCGCGCCGCAGCGCGTCCTAACTCCTGGAATTAAGTTTAAGTAAAATTCTGGTTGTAATGAATATCTTAGTACTAAACACTGAATCTGGGAAAATGCAAATTGCTGGAAAGCCGGGGCTCTGAGGAAAGGATTTAGATAAGTGCATAATAAATTATTAACAATGTAAGTCTCCGACTTGTTTCGCTGCAAACACAAGGGACGCGATTAATGTCGCCTTATGAGTGATAGAGTACGGGCTCATTAATCGACCATTTGTAGCTGCAGATTGGGCGGTTTTTATTTTGCAGGAGATTGCCGCTTTAGCAAACAGGTTTTGCCTTAACATTCTTGGGGTTATAAAAATGATGTTGTTGACACAAGAATGCGATAGACGTGCCTATTTGTCGTGTTTTTGAGTATTTCCTAATTACATTACATTACACAGTAATAAAAAATTAAACAGTGCTCTTAATGTACCTTAAGGAGCTGACAATTATAAACAATTAACCATATTGAATCCTTTTATTCGAGAATGGTTTGAATAGAGGCGTTAATCCAAATTGTTCAAATCCCAGCCTGAGAACTACTTCATTTTTTGAAGCTATAATTGTAATTATGAATGCGCGTCGTTACCCGAAGGTTTTTGTAATAAGCGCTGCGTCCGCGGATTACGTAAGGACAGTCTATTGGGAATTCCGGAGAGAATTATTGCCCCACAATTTACCCCATTTGCAGCGCAAATATGTTCCATATTAACAATAAACAATTCAGTATTAAATTAGATATAGATATATGAATAGTAAATATTAAGTTTTGAACAGAATCATTAGAATGAAATTGACCAACATTAATAGCAAACCAATAAATACACACTGCGTATATAAAACAGGTTCTAGCGAGAGTTTAGAGAGTTCAACATGAGTTGAAAGGCAGCTTCTTGTGCTAGTCACGTCCCACACTAAGTCAGTTGACCTACTTAATAACTAACATAAACTAATTTGCGTAATATAGTTCGTACGATTATTTAAAGTGGGGCGCAGAATACAACACAAAGCAGGCCAAAAACAAAGCAAACCTCATCCGTACGGGTCTGAAAATCTACCGTATGTCAGGGTAAACATGACAGGGTTTTCCATTTTCGATAGGACTAAAAGAGAATCTCGATTAATACACTGCGCCAATAAATTAGGGGAACACTAATAAAATCATCAATGCTGCTCCAGATAATGGAATTTTGGATTTTCTTTCATATGTATCTATTAGACAAAAGCAGTAATTCGCCTACTTTATGCAACTCGGCACTTTATTTTTGCATGTATTGCCAGATAAGTAACTTAAGTACAGAATGCAAAGTAATCTGTTCAATATCAAGTAGCTGTACATTCAACGAAAATGGAAACAATTGAATGTCTACGTCATTATTTTATTTCTCTACGCTGTTTACCACTAAAATGAGGCGTCTTAGTCAAGTTCAAGTTGCACGATCCGTAACATTAATTGAAGAAGGCCACACCTTACGTCAAGTTGCAAGAGAACTTAATGTGAGCCCTTCTGTTCTGTCCATGGTTTGGAATCGTTACTTAGTGACAGGAAGTTATGGTAGGAGACCTGGTCAGGGCCGAAAGCTCGCAACAACCGTACAGCAAGACAGATTTGTGCACAATTCTGCGCTTAGACGACGCACATCTACTGCTAGAGACCTACAAAATGACCTCAGAAGAGCCAGTGGTATCCAGGTTAGTACAGAAACCATAAGAAAAAGGTTGCGGGAGAACAATCTGAGGTCAAGAAGGCCAGTCCGAAAACCACGATTGACTCAGAATCACAGAAGAGACCGGTTGACATTTGCTCAACAACATGCAGATTGGGGAATGGAGCAGTGGTCATCAGTGCTTTTCAGTGATGAGTCAAGATTTAGGTTGACACGTTGTGATGGTCGTCTTCGAGTTTGGGCACGTGCAGGGGAACGCTATCGTGAAGAACTGGTTCAGCAGGTTGATAAGTTTGGAGGAGGATCTGATATGGTGTGGGCTGGTATAGCTTTTAACATTCGTACAGATTTCGTTGCTGTACCTGGACGAATGAATGCTGCCCGATACATCGAGGACATTTTTGCAAACCATGTGGTACCTACTGCGGCCCGTATAGGTCAGGATTTCTGTTTCAGCAAGATAATGCCCGTCCACACGTAGCAGCTCAGACAATAATTTTCTTGGAAGAACACCAAATTCTCGTGATGGACTGGCCCGCTCTTAGCCCAGTCCTGAATCCACTTGAGCACTTATGGGACGAGTTGGATCGGAGGATCAGGAACAGACTTGTAGCTCCAGAGAGTCTTCAACTGATCATGGTAGCTCTTTTGGAGGAATGGACCAACATACCTCAAGAAGATATACGGAGATTGATTGAAAGTATGCCTCGAAGGTGCCAGGCCGTTATTCAAGCTCACGGAGGTCATACGCGCTACTAGCTTTCTTTGAATGTTTAATTTTTTGAAGTTTATTATAAAGTTCCTAAGCCTTGTTTTGCACATTTTTGCCATGTTTGTTTGTCCTTTAGATTTAGAAAATAGGAATAATTAAATTTAGTTATTTTTTGTTTAAATAAATGATAATCTAACTAGTTGACTCACTTTCGCTTCTTGCAGTTTTTAAAAATGGAATTTATAACTATTTTTTTAGTGTTCCTCTAATTTATTGGCGCAGGTAAGAGCCAGAAATAAATTGTTTGCATATTAAGGGAATTTACTGAATAAAAATTCTAGTAATGAAAATCGTAGGTTTAGGTTGCCCCTGAAAGTATTAGACGTAACAAAATCTGATATTATCCACCCCTCCGTCTTTATAGACACAGCCTATTTTATTCACTTTCCATACAAGAATATTCTATTGTTGCAGATTGAACAAAATAAGGCGTCGTTACTACAGATGTAAATGAAATAAACATTCAGCTAAGCATCTAAAGCTAACGTACCATAAAATTACAGCATGTTAGGAAAACCTCTCCACGGCTGCATCGAAACGTTAGGAGAACTGTCTGTATGTATAGCTTCGTACATTTTGTCGAAACAAAAACAATTTAATCAAGCGTCAGCAGAACGACGCAATCTTCTCTTATCCTGAGGGTGTAGCGAAAACACACGACAACTGAGCAAAATTGCCAGTTTCCGAAAGCCCTAGGTATGAGTTTTAAATAGAATAGAACAATAACGCGCGGTTGGATCCCGTAAAAGCGGAACTCGAAAGAGGCCGCTTATCAATCTGTTTGTTCAAAAGACTGACCGCTTAAAAAATTCCTTCAAATAAGGGAAGGCTAAGAAAAACATAAAATGTAGTCACTTGTAAACCAAATCCCTACGGCGCTCGCCCTAATTTTCCGCCTGTAAACTAGGGGGAATAAGACGAGCAGTCGTAAGCCAAAAGCGAGTTATGCAAGACCATACATTAAGACAAATCCATTTAGCGCGTCGGTAATAAAAGAGGATGCTATCAACGAGACAGCTTTATAGGGCTGACCAACGTGGACCGCATTAAGGGATGCACCGCTCGGATACGCCAGATGTCGCCGTATTTCGCCGGCAACACATCGCCTTTTACCCGGGATTTGTGATGATGGAGCCGGCGAAATAAAATTAAATAGAAGTATAAGAAAACTCCGACGACTTAAACGTTCCGCCTAAATAGGATAGATTTGGCGAACTCCGAACGCCCCGATTTATGCTTCTGTTTCCGATGTTAGGCAACGGTTACGGCACGATTTATCTGCAGAAATGAATAGAAGAAACTTTTTATTCCCGAATAAAATGCGAGGTCAGGACTGGGCCGAATAAAGCGGCGACGATCCTGCAACTTTTTAATAGAAATCGGATGTGCCGATACTAAACCGGGAGAACTCGCGTGCCGGATAAACAGCAATAAATAATTTTCAACTTCTCCGCATTGCGGGAGGGCTGCTTAAAAAGCTGCACCTATGTGCGTATGGCTTTCTGAAGCTGGGGAAATATACAGATCATGTAAGACGCCTTTGGTGCAGATGTTCAACTATTACAAATGTTCTCTAGCACCTCGAAGGTACTAAAAATATATGTACAGATGTTGAAGGACATATCAAAGAGAGGATCTAAGAGTATTGTAGCCTTTTTTCTTCAGTAATATTCAAGATAGCAAAACGTAAAGTTCCTGACAAACTTAACGATTTGCTCCCATCGTCGTATCTTTTGATATCCCATTAACAAAACGTCTATATGTACCACCATTTTATTGTATACAAGAAAAAAAAATCTCGTTATTATATTTTATACAGTTACAGCTATACTTTGTTTATCTATGTGCCATTGCTATGCGAAGCTAGTAGCAGATGAGTAGGTTCTGCTTTTACTACCTTTACTTTCATATGCATTTTTTGATGTGGTGCTTCGATCTTATGTTATTTGAATGAACAACAAATACACGTATTCTGTAAAAGAACAATACTAACTACTGCTATAATGAAGTACTAAACAATGAAGCAGACAGCTAATTTTACCACTCCTTTATAATAACAGTAACAAGGCAACAACTGTAACGCCCCATTTCTTTTAAGCTATACTTTGGTATTCCGCTTCTTGATGCATCTCTAATTTTATTTACCGAATGCACTTAACCTCCGATAAGAGTGTGCCTGGCTCGAACATTTTCGAATTGCGGTCTTCTAATACCAGCTCTTGTCGAAGGCGATTGATCCGCAAATATAATTTATTTTGAAGTACGCAGTGCGGCGTTTCCTCATTCACGTATAGACCGATTTCCCGCTATGGTGAGTTTTCCTTTTTAGTTCTTCTGTGTGTTCTAATTTCGTGGTAATTAGGCCTGCTCCTTGTGGCTTACTGCCCCATGTGGCCTTCCGCTTCCCTGTAGCATTTGTCTGTATCCAAGACCATGGCCTTTATGCCGGCAGCTTAGAAACCACAGCCTTCGCGCCTGCAGCATTCAGAGTCCACGGCCTTCATTCGGCTGTTTCCAAAAACCACGTGGGATCGCATGATAGTGCCTCTTAACAACCAGTACATGCATCAAACTTCAGCTTGCGTTTAATTATCGGTAATGGAATTTTGTCTAAGAAATTACAGTTCAGCGAAGGACTTCGATTAACAAACTGTACGCGATAACGATCCATCATTTTGTGCAACGCTTGATGCGTTGGTATTTCATCTTTTATTACCGCTGAATTTTTGTATGTGCTTTATGTGCTTATGAAAGAGAGCGTGTGGCCGCCTGGTAGAGTGCTTGCGTCAGCAGTCGGTAGGTAGTGGGTTCGAGCCCCACACCCTTACATTGGAAACATCGAACGCTTTTCGGCCATATTTGTGTTTTCATTCCACGACCTTGGATGAACCTGGCTCGTTTGTTTTCATTTACGTTGAAGTGCGAGGCTTCAAGGTAGGTGGTGATTAGTTTAGGTAACTAGAATTGTATTTTTAATTGTGTTTATAAAGGTACACATAAATGGCGCCCTAAATTTTGTTGCTTTATACGGAAGGGGCTATAATTATATATAACAGCAATGAGATAACATGAATAACAAAATAGAATGCTTGAGTAAGAAAGAGATGGCCATACGAAAAAATTATTTTAGTAGGCATGTTTAGTTGACAAATGTCATAATTAAATTAAGTGTCAAGCTTTCTCGAATATTTGCTACTATGTGTATCTCTTTCTTACTCAAGCAATATGAGTTATTTTCTTGTTCATGTTATCTCATTGCTGTTGTATATAATTGTGGCCCCATCGGTATATTGTATTTAACCTTAAGGGTGGCTGCTTAGGCCTTACTCACACCATATTTTCTACCGAGGATCAGAGCTAGCTAGGGCTGTGCCAACCCCTCGTTTAAGGTTGGTACACAACGCAGAAAACTTTTTCGACCACGTCTTTATGCTGCCAGTCTTCTACTTAGTATTATTTAACTAACGAACATAACCAAGAAACAGTTCTGGGCTGCGATGGCTGCTCGTAAATAACCAATTGTGACATAAATTGCTTACCTTAAGTGATGTTTGTTGAATTCCAGTTGTGTAATAATCTGGATCTGTCCCTCGCAGGTATACTCATTTACTATGACGTCACTTGAGAACATGGACGTTTTCTTTATTGGCTTACCGAACTTATCAGTCGCCAAGCAACAATGTCGGACGTCGGAACTCTCCAAACCGCTATTACGAAGTTAGAGCGCCTACTGTAACTGACGCTGGGTCAGACCCTGAAAGTTAAGGGCACTCAGCGTGCACTTGTGCCTACAGTAGTTTGAAGCACGCTGATTCTCGTCAGATCCTTTCTCGTTCATTTCTATTATTGCGAGGTATGCGCAAACACATCAGCGCTTAAAGTACCAGTGGCGTACGCTCAACTTTTACACAGTTTACTAAATATAATTATTAAAATCGTCTAACAAACAATAAAGAACGGACGTGTATAAATTGTCTGTATCTTAGATATTATATGTTAATTTTCAGTTTGATTCCTGCTTTTATACGCATCACTAAGGATAGAAGTTGGGCAAACCATTGCCTGTAATGAATAAAATGTCCGGAAAAAACAAAAGACGAAGGATAACTAAAGACGATTTGAATTTCCCAACTTGTTAATCTCTAAACTAGAAAATTTCCCAATTTAATAAGAGAGGTCATGCATGGAAGGCGTAAGCTACAGTGACTTTATAACAGTGCGGTCAATTTTAGGTGGCGGCCTTTTTGAGGCGTTTGTGCTACAGCCTGCATAGACAAATCTACCAATTATTCGCTTGATTTCAATAATAGAGGCAGCGGTTGTAAATAAACAGGCATATTAATTGTAGAGAATAGTATTTTAAGCAATTATTCTCTCTTCAAATGATAGCAGATCTCCTTTAGATGGTTAACATCAATTAAAACTTGCACGGGTGTTTATCTACAAATAACTCCGATTTTATCAAAAAACTGTTTAAAAACGGTGATACTGAAACTAACAGTAATGGTTTTCAGTTGAAATCGTCTGAAATATTACTGAAATATGACTACAAATACCTGTGTAAACTGCAGGAGCCGTGTGTACCGCATTCACTCCATTTGTTACACTGTGATGAGATTTGCATGTGCATTTTTTAACGGTGTCAGTGACATTTAGTAACAAAATATTATTAAAGTCAAAATTATTGCTTGGTTAAAATTTAGTTTGCATTCGTACTTACTTTATTTTTGTGTATAAAATAACACAAGCGTACATCAATGATGATACAATATTTATTTTGATGCTTAGTCCGTGTTCAGTAACTGAGCTACTTTAGATAATTTATAAAATGTAAATGCCTTATTTTGACATTAAACACTGCTAAAAATATTCAATAGGACATTGAAATGACTCTTAATGGCGGATTTTAAAACAGCCAATCAGAAACAGGACAAAAATTGACCACATTAATATAGCCACTGTAGCGTAAGCTAATATATAAATCAAAGGATGAACACAAGTAGGGAAAATGTGATGTCGCCAGTTAGCAGTTCGTAGAGTTAATAGTCGTGGGGGATGAGGGCAAGGTGGAAGAAGAGCACAAAGTAAAAAAGCATGAAGATGGGTAGATAATAGCAAAGACAATTCGAGAACCAAGTCACAGAATAATACCCTAAATCAGAATGGCCTCTCTATTTCGGCGCTTTTGATGTCAGCATACTCGAATTTTGTGATCTTGAAATTGTCCGCCATGATCCTAGTGGTGTGCAGAGGCGGTAAATTCAAATTTATGCGCCAAAATTTTAAACAACAGAAATAATCCGTACGTTTAAAGTCCATGCAATTTATATGGAAATGCACAGTACACCATGTGCCACCAAAAGATCTTTTCTGTGCACTCATATTAAATTATAGCTATTTATCGGTTTCAGGATATTAAGCCTTTGTTTACATATACAAAAGTAGGCTGGTAACTAGGTCGTAACTTAGCTGTAGGGTAAATGAATATTACCCTACATGGCAACCATAACCATATAGCAACCGATAAACGATTGAACCAATCACGGATGTTATGAATCATACCAGCCTTAGAAGTTTTAAAAAACTTGCTCTACGAGCTCGGATTTCAAAACATCTGCGGCAGTTATGATACTCAAAACATCTCATTTTAAAACCACTGCACAAAAAAACATAACCTTCTTATAAGGGGTCATTGACCGCCACAAGTACACGTGTAAAATATGGAAAACAGCTGACTGCACACCACCACAACTCGCGCATGCGCAAAGAAAAAACTAGCTGAATTTTAAGTAGACAGGCCATTCTGTATTATTCTGTGACCAAGTTGTCCGCAGTCCGCATGCGCAATCCTCCCCACCCCTCATAGACCAGATCATCATCTTCTCCTTCCTTCCTCACTGCACCTGCACCTGTCACCTGTTGCTGACGTTGCTGTTAGGTGGTTGACACTCCAGTGATTAATATTTACGGACTTTATTAATGTGAATAGGCATAGCCTAAGAAAGCAATGAAAATTACGAAATATAAGCAGAATAAGAAACTTTTCCATTGACATAGGCAGTACTGATTGATGATTATAAATGTCATACTCATTATGTTAACAATAGTTGAGTTTGTCATTGTTAGTTGTAGTTTTTTATGACGATATTTTTATTACTAAGAATAAGTACAGCACAGGGTTGTGCGTAATATAAGTATTCAAAATAGCTATTTATGCAACAAGTGCTAAAAGTCGACTTTTATGCGCGAGACATGAAAATTATGAAACGAAGCCGAAGGCTGAGTTTCATAACATGTCTCGTGCATAAACGACTTTTAGCACGCGTTGCATACAATATTTTATCTACGACCTTAATTTTACCGTTATTAATCCATAAATATCGATTTAAGAAAGGTTCGCATCTGCGACGCTGCGTCATAATGAATAGTAGGCTACGCCGCTGGCGATTGTTTGGCCACGCCCGTGCTGTCAAGGTGAGTTGTCCGAAATGTAATTATTGATACTCCACATATGACTGTATTCATTACATAACGCTTTAATTATTTCAAAAGCGCTTTACCTGTAACGCAAGAAGCAACTAGAATAACTTCTCAACTTCACTTGCAGTTCGAAATTGTAGTTTTGAACCTCGCGTCACTTTTAGCACATGTGCTAAAAGTAAACAGCTGATTTCTTTAAACACGGTAAACTATAAAACGTCACTTTTAGTGAAACAAGCGAGTGTTAAAAAGCCTACTTTTAGTAGTGGTCGTAGATAAACGTTATTTTAAATGTGTGTGGATAATATTTCCAAGTTGGGTATAAGTAAACTTTAAAGTTGGGAAATTTGTAGCTTCAGCCCCCTCAAAAAATATTTCTCGTGACGGCCCTGGCCACGAGTGTCTATTTGGGGCTGTTCAGGAAGTATACCTGTTCTACTTGGCTAAGTTAAAATGATAGCAGTAGGTTTCAAGGATACTTACGCTTGTACTTATTCTACGGTATTTGTGTGTTGTGTTGAAGCGAACTTTTTAAGCCGTCTGCAAATCACACACAAATACTACTACAAAGTGCCAAGATCTGACTTAAACGAAGAGTAGCGAGCTAGTATTTACTAGCACAATAGTGACGCGCTAGCAAGGCGTAAATTTTGTAAGTTAATCAGAGTGCTCCGGCACTTCAATAATTTCCATTATCCCAAAAAGTTATGAGCCGCAATGCGCAAAATTAAATTAAAAGTTGAATTAATAAAATGAGCGGGGAATACTAAAGACACCGAATTACAGCGCTCCCTCGCTACTTGTTGTGAATTCAGACGACAGGGAGGAACATCCATCATTTCCGGGCGCATTAAACAATGCGGCTTTTTTGTGAATCCTCCGAACGGCGCAATTAATCGCGCGAAGCCATTTTTGCACGCGGAAAACTAATATTGCAATAAATAAGGCGCAAGGAGCGAGCTGGCTTGCGGCAGGAATCAATGTATGGAGCACATTGCGCTGCTTACGATGCCAGGACACGAACCAAAGAAAATGTCTTCATTTCGATTCCGCCCACCTCGTCTGACTCTTTGTCACAACTTTTCATTCCTAGCGCAATACCGCCGCTCCGCCCCGCACCCCCGAGACGTAATACCGAACGCAACTTATACACACAACTCATACAAAGAGCGATAGCGATAGCGGACGGCTTGATACAGTAGCCCACTTTTTAATATCCCTCTTACTTATTGCCTTTCATCCGCGACGCGAATACCAATGGGCAATCGAACAAACACGAAGATCAAACAGAAGAGCCGACTTAATATTCCTGCCGCTTATGCGTCCGATATATCATAGAAATGGCTGACTGAGCGGGACCAAGGGAAAATAAAAACTCGGGATTAAATCCTTTAAAAGTTACTGCATTGCCTGGGGGACCATTCGGCAACCTCAGAAAAAACTGGCTTCCTCTATTTTATCTATTTACTTCAATCTGGTCGGTAATCCACTTAACATGGGATGAGCAAAACGAGCCCTTTCGAAGGGAAGTCTTCTCAGGGCGATTTGAGCATAACTCCTGTCCTTATCGCAGTCGCCGTTTGACGTTTCGTAATAGGCGAATGTTGGAAACCTGCTTTATGAGTTATAAATTGTTAGATACGCATGTAAAGTATATCTGAGTTACAGAGTGGAAGTTCTTATTGTATGTATGGATAGAACAATTAATTACAACAAATGAAGGCCCATAGTCATGTTTTCTTCAGCTAGTGCAGTGTGACTGACTATGTTGTACATTTACATCTTTGTCGTTTTCTCAGCGTTACTGTAAACGTTTTGTTTTGGCTAATTAATATGACCATGAACCATGCTGATTTCGAGTTCCACTGCGAAAGTGAGCCATTAGAATAAAAGCATCTAGTTCACGTGTGAACGACATGTTTATAATTTGTAATCTATTATAAGAAAATAACCTCACAATTTTAAATTTGTTAACTAGCGTGTATACTTCCACCAAACTGAAATACGTTAATATAGAGAAGTGATTTTTCCAAAAGAATAATACGCTGAAACCACAGAACGTAACTGAAACCGGCTGTAAACTTGGTACAAAACCTAAACCTTGCACAACGAGCGAACGCCAATGAAATATTTCAACGTCAAATAGTTAGAATAAATCGCGCCAAAATAATGATCATTCAAAAACGGTCGATCATCTCATTGGATTCCAGCTTGTTGATTTCCGGGCCCTATTTATTTGTGCCATATCTGGTGGGCGCTCCCCGATCCGCTGCCTGGTTACGCGTCCGCTAAGGGTTACATGTCCTCTCGAGGGAGATTAGATTAGGAGCTGCTATCTAAGTTATCAAGTGTATGCTGTCGCCAGAAAATAAAACCAGTTACGAGCATATGTAAGGTAAACGGTTGGGAACATCGTCATATAGTCGAAATATAATTTTCCATATGTTGACAACGATACAAAGATAGTTATATGCTCATATGTGGTTTAGCACTGAATTCACAGATACTTTATTTTTAATATTTGGTAGGAAAAATAATTGCAGCCAAAATTTTCAAATAAAACATCCACGATTTTTTATTACGTACGTTTCGTTTGCGTAGCAAACTTCTTCAGATTGATCGTGATATAACTATATTCAGAAGATTATATTAAGAAACAGAAAGAGGTTAGGAAACTTATTAAGTATGCGGTTTTTTGATAACAGATCTTACCTTGGGAAAGTTAACAAAGACACTTAGAAAATTAAAATTTTTAAAGGGAGGAATTAAAACTCCCTATAGTTTTGTTTAAATAGCGCAAATCTAATTATTTATAAGTGGTCACGAAACATTAACAATTTGCTGTGAGGTGTCAAAACCAGGAACATTTGGTTCAAAATTTTAATTATATGAAGATATTTTCAATGGGCCAAAATAATATTTTGATTTATTTGTAAAAATTAAAACTTATGAAAAGAAAAGAAAAAAAAAAGAAAAGAAAATTTTGGCTGTAATTATTTTTCCTACCAAATATTCTAACCTCACGGACAGCCGTTTACACTCTATATATCGGAAGTGAAATTGTTTGCCAAATTTGCCATGTTAGTGTTGTAAAACGATGTATTTTACTCTATTTCCGTATGTGAATACGATAGACACCTAGAGGATGGGTACGTTGGATTTTTTCTAGAATAATTTGCTTCGAAGCAAAATACATTTATATTTGCATAACCGCTTATGAATTTAACTGTTTCAAAGGTTATGATATTGCTGAGTTCAACATATTGTGTGTTATACTCTGTACGGATAAGTTAGCGTTCTTCCAAATATTGTTCAAATCTCTTACTCGGACAGTAGGTAGTAACATCCTACGCTTTCCGGCCGTCATACCAACAATTCTTGGGGTCATTTAGTGAGCTTCTGGGCCTGCACATGGTCCAGCTCATGGCCGGCCTCCCGCGCATCGGGAAGGCCGATGACGACGCCTACAACTGCGACGAGGGCTCGTACACAGTGGAGTACATGTTTTTCGAGTGTAATATTACGAGGCCAATACTATGTTATATACAGAATTCGAACGACCACCCTCAAATTTGTTTAGCATTTCCTTGCACCACTTGACACGTGCCTGTTTTTGTTCTTCTTTCAAATTATGAGGGATCCAACGACTACAAAGCTTCCGGACATGCAAATGATCGTGCAAAATCGTATGTATTTGTTTCGCCGCAATGCCTAAGGATGTCTCTATCTCACTATATGCCACATGCCGATCTGATAAAATCATTTCACGCACAGCATCGATATTTTTCGCGACAACAGAGGTACATGGACGACCTTCGCAAAGATCGTCATCAAACGTAGGTCTACCACGCTTGAATTCTGCGAACCATTTGTAAACCGTAGTTTTGGATGGTGCTTCATCCCTAAATAACGAACTAAGTTTCCATTTTTCATTTTTCACACAATTATTACTTTGTTAAATTCTCTTGAAACGAAACTGCTCGATTTGAAACCGAACTGTCAACTGAATTATAGATTAAAAACGTAAAATTTTACGAATATGACAATTGCAGAATGCTGGCAATGCAAGGAGTACTCGATTCCGCGAACTTTAGCAGTGTTATACAGTGTGTCTCACAGACTATGAGACATAGCAAAATTAACATTGGAAAAGTATATAAGGATCAACTAGGACTATGATCTATAGATGCTGTTTAACTAGGCAAAACAAAAGAAAATATTAATTCTGTCAAATACCTCGGAAAGGGACGTTTAGATGCACACTTTTTGGCGCGCATTATTAGGCGCTAGCCTTTAGACGCGAAGCCTTTAGACGCGGGCGCTATTAGACGCGCGTACGTTTATGCGCTGCAACTTTATGCGCGGGGACAGTTAGGCGCCACGTAAACACGTTTCCGCGTGGTTTGAACATATACTCTATTGGCTAACTGTAAATAGTTACATAACTACCTCTTTCATAACAAACGTAGAAACTAGTTATTTATGTTAAATACTCGCAAAATGTGAGCTGTTCTTTGAAGTCGGAACATTTTCGACGACTGAAAGATCCATTTTGCACGTGTTGTAAAAACTGAAATTTTGAATATTATATTTTGTCATTTCTAAATGATTAATGTTATTATCTTAAATTTTCGTAAAGGCAGCTGTGCCGTTGTATTAGTAGGTTATCATATCGATAGTTAACGGCAAGAAACTGCCCACCAAAAAAATATGTAAATCCTTAAAGATTTACAACCATTGAATGGAGAGCCCAAT
This sequence comes from Agriotes lineatus, assembly GCA_940337035.1. Lineage (NCBI taxonomy): Eukaryota > Metazoa > Arthropoda > Insecta > Coleoptera > Elateridae > Agriotes > Agriotes lineatus. Next base: position 8,525,825 of record OW679198.1, on the reverse strand, counting down.
CTTTAAAAACTTGTCATTAAATGATTGCTTTGATATTTGCATAAAACACTGCTTAGATATCACATAACAATTTTTGACAAAAGAAATATACAGTGTTATTTTGAAAAATGCATGCTCCTTAAATTTTGGAATGGCATATGGCGAAAAGAGATGTTCACAAGATATACAAAACATTTGGAACCAGAAGATGCTTCTTCAATAAATTGTTGCATACAGTATTCAAAACATGCCATACAAAATTCCAAACTTTAAACAAATAAAATTGCTAAAAATAACATCCTGTAGATTTTTTAGTGTTTTATATTAGCAGTATTTATGTATTCTCCAAATCAAAAGTTAAAAATTAATAATTTTTCGAGTGGCCACTTTTTAGTACGCTAATTACGTCAGTTGACGTAATTTTAAATTAATTGGTTTTCAACACATAGTGAATAAGGTGATGGCATTAAAAATATATAATCCACAAAAGAACATTCTTTATTGAGAAACTAAAGAAACATAAGAATACATATATTTACATTTAGTATTATTTAAGGGTCCATTTGGTAATTGTGAGCAAGACCTCTAAGATAATCAACAATACTTCTGTTTCTAGAACCTTGGACAATAGTCTTTATATTTTGGCCGGCTCGTAAATACTTTATATAACAATTCGTTATTTACATTATGTATACGGATAGTTTAACGTGGTGAATTTATCTGATGTGTATAATTACACCACGTTAAATTATCAATAGTAATATAACAAGGGCGAGACCTACTTACCGATAATTTTGCACACGCCAAGGGTCGAGTGCTGGTTGCAATGAAAACTGTCCCGAGGGTTGCCCGAGGGCAGTTTTCTAAGGGCAACCAGCACGATGACCCTTGGCACGGGCAAAATTATATGTAAATGTGTTGCCCGCGTTTATATTTTGAAGATTATTACACAAAACCCGTATACGAATTATAATTTAAAATTGATCTCATAATGCAAAAAAAAAAATCAAATTGCTGGTTTCTTGCATTTCTATTTCTTATTATGATACCATCCACGCGGTCGATAATCATCCCTAGGGAGCTTATCGCTTGGTAAGCAGCCCACGGGCGCTTATCAGGTAATCAGTTCGGGATTGGCCGATTTTCAAATAATGCGTGGTTTTCATTGGCTGATATCAGTCATGTGACAGTTGTGTGTAATAATCCATATACAAAATGTAAATAACACATTTTTCATAAACGATACAATGCAAATTTCTAAAACTTTAACACTGAAAAAGGCTCGTAAAAAAGCCGAATATATTGTAATGATATAAACAGGAGTATCAAAATTAATTTTAAAATATGATTAAGGGATTACAATAGTTAAATATAATCAGGATCAATTTAAATATGAATTGGGAATATGAATAATTAGTATGCAATTAGGAAAAAATAGAATTTATAATTGAATAAAATATGGCTAATTGAAAAACAGATGGATTCAAATATAATTTAATATTTAAAAAATAAGGTTTGAAGGTAATGACAAATACTTAATCGAAATAAATTATTATAAATAGTAGGTAGAAATCAAAAATAAGGATATAGAGTGTTAAAAGTAGAAAATGATATTGTTAAGGACTTTTTGGTTTGATTATTAAGATAACAAATTTAAAAAATGTGGCTGTAATTAATTTGGTGTAATAGAAAAGTATAAAATAAATCCTATTTTAAAATTAATATGTTTGGAGATTAAGAAGGGTTATTTGCAAGACTAATTTTGCGTGGTGATATGAAAATGAAATTTAATTGAAGAAGAAGAAGATATATAAAACTAAGGAAGCTTGCAAGTATGTGGTAAAAAACTAAACTGGGAGCAGAACTCATCTACACAGGACAATAAATAGAGAAAAGTACATAGTGAAGTTTATTGAAGAATTACATTTGACATTGTATATCAATTGATTTGGACTACGTCAACTGTTGGTGCTAGGAGAGAATTCGAAGTAAGGACCATTGGTAGAGGAAGCATCTTTGAGGGCTTTGGCGGATGCAGTGTTGGAGTTAGGTGGCTGCAGCTAGGGTGTATTTGGTTCCATGCTGTGTAGGAGTTTGTGTCCCTGATTCTGGTCAGTTTGGACAAATTTTCTGTTATTGGAGCTGTTTGCTGTGTTTGGGAACTGAAGCGGTCGTAGTAGTAGGCAGAGTAGAGCAGATTGGTTGACATCCAGGACATTGATAAGTTCAAGTTAAAGGTGGGTCAGTTTAGATATTTGGGTAAGCACTAAAAGAAAATAAAGACTTAAAAGGTGAATTTATTATTAAAGAATTACTTACTGTTTGATATTGTTGTGTGACTAATGAAACGTTCTGGTATTTCTCATTTAATTTTCAAATTGTTTGACATATCATTTGACAGACGTTATTTTTAACTTGTAATAAAATTAAAATCAGAACATCAGATTTCAGAATAAGCAATCTAGATAAAAGGGCTAGGAGTTAGTACAAAGAATAATTATTAACATTGAAATAATAAACAGGGCAATTTAAATTGATAAAAGAAATTCATAAACATAGAATAATAGGTTACAAGAAGTAAGAACCCGAATCATTACAGATTAATGGCGCGATACGTAAAGTCGTAGCAATATATTGTTTATGAAGGTTTGAATTTTTCTTCAACATTAATGACTGCAATAATTATTTAACAAAAAAAATTATAATCAAGAACAATGTGAATTTCTTTCATGTGGCGCCTAACTGTCCCTGCGCCTAAAGTTACGGCGCCTAAACGTCCACGCGCCTAATAGCTTTCGCTTCTAAAGCGCTGGCGCCTAAAAGTGGGCGCCTAAAGATGCGTGCCTAAAGAATCGCGCCTAAACGTCTTAGACCGTAGAATAAAATCAAACAATTTTAAAATTATCCACGTAGTTGATCATTTATAATAAGTGATACATTTACCTACAATGAATGTTTACACTACAGACGAAAAAATACAAATAGTTTCTTGGAATTTAGCCGGTAACAGCTGGAGAAGAACTTCAGAGTGTACTACAATGATCGGCCAATTCCTTCCAAGGACACAGTAGCGCGAATTGTAAAACGATTCCGAGAAACTGGATGTGTCAATAATTTTTGCAATAACAGGATGGATGGAAATAATGAAAATCTAAATCTGAATAACTAAATAGATATTTTGGGGGCTGTCGAAGGCAGTCCTAACATAAGTGTGCCACAAATAGCAGGTGAGCTTGTAGTATCTCGTTCCTACGTTCACCGCACCCTAAAAAAGCACAAATATATTGCTTATAAATATTCAATACAGCAAGAACTATTAGCAACAGACAGTGAAAAAATAAGTGACTTTTGTGAAGTAATGTTGGATAAGCGTAATGCCGATAACAATTTCTTTAAAAACATTTGCTTCACCGACGAGTGCACATTTACTTCAAATGGGGAGCCAAATCATCAAAATTATGGTTACTGGAGCCAAGAGAATCCCCATGTGAAGGTTCATACTCATTCACAGTATCGACAAACTGTTAACGTATGGGTTGGAATGTTTGGCGATAATTTAATTGGACCATTCTTTATAGAGAATAGGCTTAATAGCTCAGTTTATCTAAATATGTTGCGAAACTAGGTAGTCCCTACTATTACGGCAGTAGCTGACATTAATACCGTGTGGTACCAGCACGATGGAGCCCTCGCCCACTATTCTCGAGAAGTCCAGAACCATTTAAATGAAATATTCCCAAATAGGTGGATTAAAGACTCTATTACAGAAGCATGTTTTAATATAACACCTCAAATGTGAAATAATGTACCTACGTCGCAACTTTTACGACAGACTAAGTCACTGTTTAGTAGTGAATGGAAACAAATTTGAGTATTTAATCAATTAGTTAATCTCTGTTTTCAGTTATAAAATTCGTGAAACATATTTGTAATTTCTTTCCATTATTGTATTTTAAAAATAGTACAGTTTTTGGATATACCATTGTTTGTCTTACTTTAAATTAACAATTTTTTCTTGAACAAAACTACAGAATACAAGACAAAACTTTTTATTATAAAATACACATTACAGTTATATATAAATACTTAACCTCTCTCGTGTGTCCGTTTACTACGTGTCAGGCATCCTGCTTAATTACAATGGCATACGTATTCAAGTAATACTAATCATATCAGCATTTACATAATTATTTTTCACAGAAATTCCTCAAAATGCATTCGATCATGTTCTAAATACATGTTAACCCTACGTTTTATCGTTAAACACATTGGCCAATATTCTTGGTGTGATGGTATTTACTGCAATCACAATAGCTCTTGTGTAGCGGAAATCATCTAATGGTGCATAATATGTAGCATTTTTGCACACCTTTTTAACAGGACACAAGCTGTATAAAACGCCTACAAAAAATTGATGTACAATAATTTAATTATTAAAGAACACCATTACATGTCAATTTACCTGTTTGAGCTGACATATGTGTTAAAGATTTATTAGGACTCGTGGTTATTCGATCTTAAATATCTTGCAAAATGTCTTCAGTGACCACAGATTAGGTGGTGTCCCTGTACATTTGTCGTTACTACCTGTTCCACGGAACGTGGCACTGCGACGTTAGGGAACTGTTTTTCAAATTGTTGATAACAAGATGAAGATGAATATATCCAAACACAATTTTTATCACGTTCTTCAGAACAAAAATCAGCCTCTACGATAAACTTATTGCCTTCATCAGATAAAACCATTTTTTCAGCTTAACCTAAAAGTAGCAAGGTCATGCTAGATATAGCAATATGAATTCTTGCCAAATAAATTCACCAAGTGTGATGTTATTCTTGAAAATGGCTGTTTTTAAATAAAATGTAAACAAATAAGGCGCAAGTTATTGCTTTTCTTTATTTATGGAAAGTTAAACACACAAATTTGACAGTGCCAAATTTACTGCGCGCGCATAAAAGTTGGAAAGTAAGATTAGTGAACGAATTCTAGGCATACTAACAGACAGCAGTTTTGATAACCACAGGAATATTTTACAGTCCAATGAATATTAATAAAATTTGTATTGGGACAGCAAATTTTAAAGGTACCCGCAATTAGAAACTAAAGTACAGTTGTGACAACAAAATAATTCAATGATTGTTTCAATTCTGACCAATCACAATAAATTCTCGATTCGACCAAAGCAGTAATTGATCCTTACATAATTTCCCAATGTTAATTTTGCTATGTCTCATAGTCGGTGAGACATACTGTATATCATACGTGAATACTGCAGTTGAGTAGCAATAACTTGAATTCATATAGGATTTGTAATAATGTTTTGAACTAATTTATTTTCCTAATTCTCTACAGCAAATGTAAATGTAACGCTATCATGGACGTCTAATTTCTTTCATCTAAGGGAGAATTCGTATTCGCCACCGAAGTATCTAAAAGTGGTTACTTTACCAAACTGATTTCTAAATTGCCTTAATTTAGAAGTGATATGCCATTGCTCATTACCAAAATGCAATTACCGATCCAAACGGACTCAAACAGAGTGCAATTCCGGTACAAACAATGCCCTCTTCCAACAAAAACAGTAGAAATAAACAAATTCAGTTTACGCAGTGGCTTATAATTTTAGAGTAGCCGTAATTGTTTGCTTTTGGCCGTTTGCGTAATTATTGACCTTATTTACACAGACCATGTACATACGCACTGCTAATGCAATTAACCATACCAGATAACAGCTACCAGCGTCGATTAGCAGACCGATTCGTCCCAAATTAATTGCCCTTATTATGCACGGGCCTGCCTCAGGCAGCCGCGTCCGTATCCGTCGACCCATGGCAGGAAAGGTTATAACTATAAGTTTTTCTAAGGGCGAAGTGGCCGAAATCCCGTGAAGAATGGGGCGCGCTAGGCGTGGCCTCATATGATAACGTAGCGGTCATAAGATATTCTGTCAAGGGAGGAGAAAAGTGTTATATTCGCATTAGCAAAAGAACGTTTAAGGGTATTTCATTTCTCGCGCAGTATATATTAACGTCATGGCAACAATGGGCCAAGGAGTTCATCTCCTTGTCAAGTGTGACAGTGAAATGTAGATGTTTTAATTAGATTTAAGGAAGAAGTCAGTCACAATTCTCCCAGATCATTAATTTCGCGACGCCTATGAGGTGGAAACAAAAACGCTCTCCTTCGCTAACCTAATAATCTCCATTCGGCAGCAATCTGCATCGTTAATTGAACATGGCAAAACACGGGCCTCCCTTCCAGCACATGTCATCAATCTGAGCTTCCAATCTTGCTTTAAACGTTCAAGTGGCTGTTGTCAGGAAGAGTTAGAGTGTTTGCAGAAAAACGTCTGCTGTAATAGCGCAATCTGAAGGCAAATTTGAGACGTAGAAACTAACATTTTAACATTATCATTCATCTAAAAGGCGATGGTGAGAACAGTTTGTCGAGGGTAGTTTTCGAAGTTGAATATTTGCGTATAGGATTATTTAAAACTCCAGATACAAGCGTTAGTAACCTTTCTAACAGTTACAATAAACAAAAACTGTAATTGGACATATACATCGTTGCAAATTAATTCGTTCCGATCCTTCTTTTGTATAGCGGAAATCGTAGTCACTTTCCATATACGCAGCCACACTTACCCGCGTCAGCGTGGTCACTAACCGCGTACCGGAAGTTGGAATCTATCTGATTGAACGCACGCGCACATGGTATACCTTGCTTGGCGGGACGTTTGAGATAACTCTCCGGGTAGATTTTTAAACAATTTCTAAAGCCTATACGTCGTAAAGTAGGAATGTCTCCTAGCAAAGATATGGGCAGTCGAAGGTATCATTCGTTTTCCTGATTGTAAAAAATTCTTGCTACCACTTACTGTAATTTCAAGCGGTCTAAATAAACAGCTATTGCATTTGAACGATATGTTGCTACTTATTGTATTTTAAGTTATCAACCCGCCACACAGATATCTCCCGTATTAAGGAAGTACTAAATTATGCTGTTGAAAGAGCTTCGTACTTCAATAAAGCATTTGGCAGGGTTTTTATCGGAAGCATTACCAGTAAATCACAAACTTGCTGGGACACGAGTATGATGTTTGGGATTTGTGGGAAAAACTATCTACGTGTAAAAGACTTTTTTAAGTATTACCTCCTTTTGATAAATTAAGGGATCGCAGATTTATGCCAAAATTATTTTGTATGGAAAATTGATGTGAAGGAGTATCTAATCGTGATATCCAGTAATTTCTAACAGATACTAATAAGAGCAGTCGAGTCGGTCGGTAGCTATCTGGTAAAACAGTCTTTGAAATATTTTTGTGGCGTGATATAATTTATGTTGTTAATGGATATTCCTTCCACCCTGCAACATTAAAATTATTAACTATATAACTTTTCGAAAAACAATTTGCCCTTTCTACACGTTAATACCAGGTATACAAAAACGGTGCTAAGTAAATTTAGGTCTCAACAAAGTAGACTTCTCCAAAGTTCGGTATTTGCTTCTTTGTTATTCAATATCTATATCTCCGATATCTCTGAGAAATTTATGTACGCTGATTATATAGCCCTAGCTAGCCAACAATGTACCTGTACCGATGTAGAAGACAATTTAAACGATGCTTTAGAAACCAAACCCCAACAAAACCGAAATTACTTCCTTTCACCTTACTAGCAAGCTTGTTCGAGGAGTTATAATGTCTCAGAATCAAACATCTACCCATCTTGGAATGACCCTGGACCGATCGTTAACACACAGCCACCACTTGAGGAAATACTCAGCTAAAGTAAAAACAAGAGTTCATAAACTAACGAATACATCCTTGAGTGCAAACCTAGACATCCTACGAGCTACGACACTTATTCTTGTGTACGCTACAACAGAGTATTGCTCACATATATGGATCAATAGCTGCCATGCCCAAAAAGTGGATGTCCAACTCAATCAAGCTAGCTGAAGGTCGTCAAACGAGTTCAGTGACCTCAAAAAGTATACCACAACGACGCTAGCATAGGGTTAGCCAGGATAGCATGCGAAGAACGAGAAAAAATATTGCGCAATCGAATTGTGTTTTTTACCGTAACACTGTTTTCTGATTGAACTGCTAAATAAAGGCCTTTTCTCTTTGTTTCCATCGACTACAATTTTCCGACGGTTGTTAATTATTTTCTGTTATGTTATATCATCTATTCACCCCTTCATTGGTCGTAGTTGAGGGCGCTTTAAATTTTCAGGCCTCCAGTTCATAATTCTCGCTCTGAAAATATATTTACCCGACTAAACTATTCTCCGAAAGCGCCAAAGAAATTACTTCTATGTTAGAAAAAATTACTAAAAGTCGACCTAAAGGTGAACGTGTAGAAATATAAAATCATATTTCATTTCCCAGAAGTAGCACTAGGGGATATAGAGGCGGACGTGGAAATAGTGGAGAACTATGTATACTTAGGACATAAAATCCCGCTCGTCAAAAACAACTAGGTGGTGGAGCAGAGCTTTCGGCAAAAGCAAACGAAGTAAGATACTAAAGAGCAGTATCCCACTATCTTTAATATCTAAAATCTGTATAACCAATGTGTTCTTCCAGTGTGCACGAATGATGGAGAAACACTTACCAAATGATCGACCAAATAGTTGCTTAGAAAGCAATAGAAGATTGGCATATGCTTACGCGACAAAATCGCAAACGAGCATATGAGGCGATATACCAGAGTAGTCGACACAATAGAGAGAATATCCGATTTGAAATGACCTGGGCGGGACACGTTGCTCGAATAACAAAAATCATGATGAATTATGCACTCAAAATATGAAAGATTACGTTGTTTAGCGTGTGGGCCGTTTTACCAACATCTTTGGCCATTTATCATTATCAGTGTGTTAGACTAACCAGCTGTCCGGACCGCGGCCGAAGATGGACTATAAAACCAGACTCATTTGCAACGAAACGTGAGATTTGAATTTATTTCTTCCGGTTGCAATGTCCTTTTATATGTAGCTTAGAAGTCAGGGATCGAGATGATCTAATTAGACAGAAAACAGAAATACATTGCCTTATTTTCAATTAATACTTACAATACATATCAAAATTTCGAAATTTAAAATTGAAATTCGCAATGTTTTTGTTCGAATAACTTTTCTCTACTGAACCCAACAACGCCTGGACGGGATACAACCCATTGGACACGGGTGTGCGGCGAAGGGGCTTCAGTTGCTACGGTCAAAGTCCTTAGGCGTGCTGTTACTAATATCTGTAATTAGAATTTCAAACACAAAAGTAACAGGCCATTTATTCATTGTGCTTAAGGCAGAAGTTTAATATATCCGTGCTATGGTAGCATCTGTATGTGATATTCCACAGCGGCTTGTAGTTTGGCTGCTTGGGGATTCTCTTAGCACTTAAATTGAACTTTATATTACGTTCCCAGCTTGCACTCGGGGGATTCAGGATCGAATTCGTCGTCTACGCAATGACTTTGGCTTGGAGCGTTCTTCGCACTTTAACAACTGGCCCGCGGCCCAGTACGAGTTTCGGGGGATGTTTACCACCGAATGTCGGCTGGACTCAAGTTTTCTCTGGCGAAAGCTTGCTTCACGGGATGAAGCTGGTCTCAAGAGCGGACGGACGGACTGGGTATCGTCATTTTATACCCGTCCAAGCTTCCTACTTCGATCATCTTCTGGGGGATTCGAATCGTGGGGCTTTAATGAATCATCACGTGCACACGTGGCGAAGAACATACGTCTATTGTGACTAAAATGTCGACTTGCAAATTTTCACATTATTTTTTATTGGTTAATTCGTATACTTTGCGCGGACGCAAGCGTCATAAGTGTGGTAGTAACATGATCTTGGCCTATACTAAGAAGAAGACAGAAGTATTCAAGCCAAAAGATATTTTAGTGCTAAACAGAGCTTCTCTCCTGCCTATTTCCGGTGCCCACTTGATTCTATATTAAATATATTGCTTATAGGATGGTTACTGTTATTTGTTTATTTATCCTTGAGATAGTTTTCGTTTAGATCAACTCAAGGCTAAAACAACATCAAGGTAGACAATAGCGACTACTAATGTAATGTGCTTTCTGTGCCTTTATACTTTTTCATGTGCATCTTCTATCATTATATCATTAATGAACAACTGTTCCCGATAAATTGCTTCCATGACGCTCACAAGCTTTACTTTCCATCGCTCTAGTTAACATTAACATGGCGATACGTGTTAGAATAGCGACCGTAACGCCACCGATACAACGTAACCGACGCTAGCACCTTCATATTTATCATGTAAATTTAGTCAGGACAGGCTATCACTTCTTCAATAAGCAGAATGGGACTTCGTGCCCGGGGCTCGTCGGAAGTCCCAATTTATACGACGTTATCGTGTTATTGCAAATAAACTCTCCCAGCGGATGAACAGCTACGAGGAGTTCCCAAGAAAAAATCGCTTGCCCACCCCTGATAGCGACTTGCAAACGTTCCGTGCTCCGGTTAATCCTTTTTAATGACCGGCCGCTTATCAGCAACTAGTTTCATGTTATCGAGTTTAGTTCGGCGATCTCGCCTGAAAGATTTCCCGAGTCGTACGTGAAGGGCTTTTCGCGCGGCAATGCGACTTCATCCGCCTCTTTATTTCGGATCAACTTCTGGCACAGGGTTATCAAAACCAAGTAGTTCATGTAAAACGTGTGCCCCGGGTTACTGGCGAAACTATTCCGTTTGAATATGCTGCATCCTTTCATGTTATATGCCGTTGGTTGTGTGTTTTGCGCTCGAACTTTCGCCAGCTGGCGCAGTTTCATAAAACACATTGTTTAGCAAAAAGTTTGTAATTAGACTGTGTTAGAATTTCAGATTACTTCAGTTGCAGCCCTTGCGAACACTACCTTGCTGCGGTTTGGCCCGGCGAGATGCAGCGCTGAGTGTTTTTGGTAACTAATCGCATTTATTAAATTGCCGCGGAAGAGCTCTGATTTATGTCTCTTATTTTTGCGTGTTCCGGGTTAAAGCTACATATACGTGTTGTATATGGATTAGAATTTAACATCGAAGGTCAATTCTGAAAGAAATACACAGACGATTAACGGTTCTGTAGTGAGAGCAGAGCTAAAATAGCTTCTTGGACTTGCTTGTCTATTCTGAAACGTCTGTGTTTTAGTTCTTATTTTTTTATGTAGTCATTAGAAGTATCATCTGAATGACTTATATCTGTCATGTTTCATTCACGTGTGGTAGCCTGGGAAACGAAAGCGGTGGGAATGGGTACATTGTCATGGAGTAAGAAGTTACGTCAACTAATTTCTCCACGGAGTTTCTGTATTATTATACTCGTCGTAATTAATGGATTATATTAGCATAATATTCCCCATTTGCATCTTAATCAACCACAGCGGTTAGTCAAGTCATTCGGCAAAGACATTGTATTTTAGTAAAAGCAACCCTTCTCTCAATTTCAAAATTAAACAGGAATCAGCCTTTAGTAAAAATTTGTTTCAGGAAATTATTAATATGTATATTATCTACTTAAGACGTTAGTGTTTGCTTTCATTTTTAAGTAACCTAATGTATGATATGGTAGAACAAGTGCTGATATCTATTGTAGCATATATAAAACAAAGAAAATGTGTTCATTGATTGTCTTTGTTGCCTCTTGTGTGTAAATATCGATTGTATTAATGCAGACCTTGAACCAAAATAACCAATAATCGGTATCTTTAAATGGAAGTTATTAATCAGTAATGAGTAATCAATTAAGTTTAACAGGTTAATAAATGAATAAGATAAGAAGATTTATTTTCTAAACACAAATAATTTATTAAAAGCGCTCAGTACCAATCAAGCGAAGCATAACATCTTAGTTGAAATGGGCATAACGTAATATACAAAAGGCTATTAATTAGAACATAATGATCCACAGATCCGTTCACACAATATGCTATAACTTATCGTACAAAAATAACGAACTGAACAATAAGTCACTTTGCACTAATTGCCAAAATATGCGCAGCAATTAAATGTAAACATTGACAAATATATACCGACTGCAAAATACAGTGGGTTAAAGTCCACTTAAGCAAGAAACGTAAGAGCAACTAAACATGTATGTACACGAGGTTGTCCGATAGCAACTGTGCGGACCCCCCCCCCCCCCTATGGTAGTAAGGAATCATTAACAAAACCTCTGACTTGTCGACTTGTCTAGGGCTGAAAGCTTCTTAGATACAGGCGCAGGGGTCAGGATAGATACGCTACGACAAATGTTGCAGATATTTTTAGCAACGTGCAATGCGGAACTGAACTGGCGAAAACGACTTTGAACTCAATCAGTATGTTAAAGGATTCATGATGAATTGAACAATTGAATGTGGTTGAAAGTAAATCAAAAGCCGGAAACGTCAAAAAATGTAAAGACAGCGATAAACGATTTTATAACTGAAATATCATGCAACCAAAAGGTAAGTTCCTTTGAAAAATATCATTATATCTTGGATTAACGAGAGAACCTTTTCACCAAATTTCAACTTTATGGCACATGATGCATCTGCTTTTAAAGCCTGTAACAAGACAACCCTACAATACGCCTTCAGGCATCAGAAGCAAACTGAAGAAGCCAAAAATTCCATAAAGAGTACCGGAAATGTTCAAAAGAAGAAGCATATCAATCGTAAAGCAAAGTATACCAAAACTACGTTCACAAGATTTTTCAAAAATTCTTAAGATTAGAATAGAAACGTAGTCACAAACACAAACACAATAATTATCCGAATTCAAAAGTTAGTCGCTTTTTTTTTCATTTATTTGATTCGACATTTTGTATGTTATACATGGTTGTGTTTACATATTCTTATTTTAGCTACATTTACTAGAACGGAAGTTATACTATAATACTATGAGTAGTATGGCGACACCTAAATTGGAGCAATCCGCGAATTAAACCGCGAATTAAATCCGCGAATTCCGCGAATTAAATCCGCGGTTTGACCTAATTAATTTCGCGGATTGATCTAATTAATCACATATGAAGTTTGATATGTAATTTACATATGTGCTACTGATTAAATTACGCGGCGGCCATTTTTAATTTGCTTCTGGAATTACACGGCGGCCATCTTGGTTTTCTGGCGGGAATATTTGAAATTTGAATTTTTTCAGATTTTTTTCCAAGTCCCAGTTTTTGAATTTAAACTTCCCGGGTGTCGGACATCTTGGTTTGTGCGCGCGCACCTCTAGCGTATTTTCAAATTTGCTAATTTAGCGCCCATTTTCGAATTTGATTACTCGCCTCGTTGACATCTGTCTCTCTCGCTGTTGTACTCTCTCGCTCGAATTTATTTAATTTAAAAAAGCTGCTCGTCACGGCTGCTGGTCGGATTTGAACCGACGAGTTTTGCATTTGTAGGCCGAGGTCTTAACCAACTGAGCTAACGAAGCGCTCGAGGTTTTAGGAATTAATCATGGTCACTAGCGAAGCAAGCATAATTTAATACATTTTAAATGTTATTTTCGATTGAAATTTAGTCGTCAGAGCGTGTCCTTTTGAAATATTATAGTTCTGTAATTTTTAAAAAATTAATTGGACGTAGTTGATGTTATACTAATAAAAGAAAATGTATTTAACAAATCAGTCACATTCCACTTGTTTACGAATCGTTTCCTGGAAAACATCCAAACAACGAAGCAAGTTCTAGAAATACACTGACTGTTTATGGCCTTAGGGCTTTTAACCGTTACATAGAATTGGAAAGTGTTATTTAACGTGCCTAAACAGGATTGTTTATTTCGAGCGAGACCAGGGCTGACGTCATGACTAGATTTCTCTTTTGCAATGCATTATGGTTGGTTACAATTTGCGTCTACACTGATGCGTCTCGGTAGCGATCGGCAATCCTCGGCATTTACGACAATATATACAGAGTCGAATCGTGAAGTTGGTCTTTCTCGATCAGTCCGTACAAGTGCTTCGTTTTCGCTGTGTTAGAAAGTGTTTTTGTGCCCACGCATCCAAGATGGAGAATTCAGGCCTTACCATGCTTCCTATAACTGACATTTTAAAATGGTTTGAGAGAGGCAGTTTCTCCGATGAAAAGTTCGTGCTCATTGCATATGAAATTGTACTTTTTAAACTAGCACGTGGGGACCTCGTTCCACCCAAGCATGCGGCTGCATTTTCGAACCTAGCCCAAAGAGCGGCTAAAATTCGCTATTTAAACGTAAGTACAAAATTTAATTAGTATATTTTTATGCAAACTAAAAATTAAATGCAGATCTGTCACTATATCAACGCAATTTTACGGGAATTGTTTGTAATATTTTTGTTTTTAATATTGCAGCATTACTGAAAATTAAATGCAGAGCTGTCACTATATCAACACAATTTTACGGGGGATTGTTTGTAATATTTTTGTTTTTTATTGCAGCAAGTGAATAACGACATGTCTGAGCATGCAACTTCTAACAAATCCGTCTTGGATCCTGCAGCATTGAGAGCCCTTAGTCATGGGTCTTCGGAAGGCGCTTCTAATGCTCCCTTAGCGGAATCGCCTACAGCATCAGTTGTAAGTAATTTTAATGTGTGTCAATTTATTTACTGCATCCACGTTATTTTCGATGTGTGTTTATCTGCTGCTGGGCCCTCTCCAATAAAATTTATTGCTACTTTCAGATACGCTACGCGCCCCCTCGTGAGACCCCAACCAGTGAGTCCTCAGGCAGTCATCTCAAGGAACAATCGGTAGGAATCTCTGCCCTGCATCGAAGTACTGTACCGTTGGGCCCTCGAGTCGCCACCCCAAATTCTGGTGCAGATGCAATAAGTAATGTAAGTGTGTCTTTTGAATTAATTAATACCTGATACTGCTTTTATTTTGCAATTACGCTTTAATTTGTGAAGTTTTCGCTGATGTTCTGCAATAAATTGACCGCTAATATTTTAAATTTTTATAATTACAGATTCATAATTCTCTACAAACAACGGGGCTATTAGCAGAGACCTCGCCTAATGATCAAGACTGTTCCACGAATTCTCTGAGGACAAAGGGTCAATTAGCGACGTCATCGCCGAGTACGAATTCCAATACGATTTCTCGGCCTACAATGAGTCAGCTAGCAATGACCTCAGGGGCCCCTCGAGGCGATATCCTAAATTACGGTGCAGCTGCATTAAGTAATGTAAGTGTCTTTATACATTTTCAAATCCTAACGCTGATTTGCAACGTATTTTTTGAAAACAAGTGCTTAATTGATTTTTAATTTCAGATGCCTAATACCAATGACGAGCTGCGCTATCTGGTTATTCAGAGAGAGTACCAGAAATTTATAAAGAAGTTTAACGCAACATCGAACAGTGTTACTTTCAAATTCACCCCCGTAGATGCCCATCAGAATCCTTTGTTATGGCTGCAGGTAATTTCGACTATAACTTTACATATTCCTGATTGTAATTTTAAATATTGATTAAGGATGCATTCCAAGAGCTTCTTGGCTACATTCTGCGCAACACACAGCCATCTGATCGTGTAGGCCTTGTTCTTCATAACCATCAATTTCCTGGCAAGCCATTAGGAATATCATTCCGAAGGGCTGATCAACTGTCCACTGCAGTGATCCTGAACGTCGTCGCCAAGGTCCTACAATCCAATGCTCGCTTTTTCACTCGAGATGTGTTGACGTTACATGTTGACAAGGTAAGCTTACCCGTGGGGTGTGGCCGAACACTGCTAGCAGGCACTAGCTTTGAAGATTTTTGCGCTAGGAAAAAAGCTGGTATAATAGTTGTGCCGGTCAAGGATAACATGTGTCTTGCTTCAGCCCTTGTTATAGCTATAGCTTTTAAGAATAGAGATGAAAAGTATGCCGAACTACAATCAGGTTCCCCGATTTTATTTAACAGGGCCTTACGTCTCTGTAGGGTTAGCGAAGTTGATTTAACCAACGGCGGGAATTACGAGCACATTCAAAAATTTCAAGAACATCTGACAAATTATACAATAGTCGTGTACAATTCTAGAAGTGGCAAAACAACGTATTTTGAGGGACCCCGCGATAAAAATAGAACCGTATTAAATTTAATATTGGAAGGAGGGCATTACAACGTTATTACGAGTCTGACGTCTGCGTTTACTGCTGGTTATTTTTGTGAACTGTGTACATTTAGATTTAACAATAAACGCCAGCATTTAAAATGCAAATATACCTGTCCCTGTTGTCAGCTTCAACCACCATGTAATATTATGCTACCAACAATAAATTGTTCTGTTTGCAACAGGGATTTCCGTGGCATTGAATGTTTTAATGCCCATAAAACGTCAAATTTGTGTAGCAGACTTTACCGTTGTGTTACCTGCCTACACACTATATTTCGGAGAAGTACTCAGGAACATAAATGCGGTTACTTATTTTGTGAAACATGCAAAAAGTTACAGCCAGTTCGACATTTTTGCTACATGTCAAAAAACATTAAAAAACATGCCAATAAAAAAGCGTCAAAACCTCTATTTGTTTTTTATGACCTGGAATGCAGACAGGAAAGCAAGTTTTCAGAAAAAACCGATAATTTTATACACGAACCAAATCTTTGTGTTGCGGCCCATGTATGTTTAGAGTGTATAGATAACGAGGACTTGCAGCAGGATTGTCGAATCTGCAGTAAAAGATTGCATGTTTTTAGAGATGACCCCGTTAATTCATTTTTAGCCCACATTTCCTTATTGAGTTCTGTATTTAAAGTCACTGCACTTGCCCATAATATGAAGGGCTATGATGGGTGTTTTGTTTTGAGAGAAATTCTAAAAAACAGAGTAAGTTGGGCACCTAAATTAATAACCACAGGTACGAAAATAATCTCGATTACATGCGGTCAGATCAGATTTATCGACTCCCTAAATTTCATTCCTCTGCCCTTAGCTAAACTGCCCAAGACGTTCGATTTCCCCGAAACTAAAGGCCATTTCCCGTACTTGTTTAACACCCTAGAAAACCAAAATTATATAGGCCCCTTACCCGATATTCACTACTATGGTCCAGATAACATGAACGGTTCCGATCGAAGCGCCTTAGTAGAATGGCATAGTAACAACATTCAAAACGGCTACATTTTTGATATGAAAAAAGAAATTGTGGATTATTGTGTTTTAGATGTACAAATTCTAGCTAAAGCTTGCCTGAGGTTTTGGAAATTGTTTACAGTCAAAAATGACGTGGATCCATTTCAGGAATCAACCACAATAGCCAGCGCATGTAATTTGGTATTTAGAAGGCGCTTTTTAATCAATAATATGATCGGTTTGATTCCTCCAGGGGGGTACAGACTAGGCGACAAACAGTCGGCGGCTGCGCTCAAATGGATGTCATGGCTCGAACATAGTAATAACATTAATATTCAGCACAGCGGTAAAGCTAGAGAGTTTCGTTTGCCTAATGGTATATTGGTCGATGGGTATTGCAGGGAGACTAACACAGTATATGAGTTTTTAGGGTGTTTTTGGCATGGGTGTGAGGTTTGCTATCCGGTTCAAACAGCCGATACAGACGATAACGCGAAAGCTATGTTTTTACGTCGAGAAAACACGGAGGCTCGATCTAAACGTATTCGTAACAGCGGTTACACGTTGGTTGAAATGTGGGAGTGTGAGTTTACTAGCTTTTTAAAATTGAATCAACCCGCGAAAGCTTTCGTTGAAAATCTCCCCATTCTACAGCACGAGCCTCTAGACCCCCGCGACGGCTTTTTCGGTGGACGAACAAATGCCATCAAGCTATATCATAAATGTCAGCCAGGCGAAAAAATTCATTATTGGGACGTTTGTTCATTATATCCAAGTGTTAACAAGTACGGAAAATATCCTATAGGGCACCCAAAAATTCACATCGGTCACCAAGCTTGCTCGTTATTATCTATTGATAATGTCGAAGGTCTTGTCAAATGCCTTGTTTTGCCACCCACTTCATTATTCCATCCCGTGCTCCCATATAGGGCGAACAAAAAACTTATGTTTATTTTGTGCCGCACATGTGCCGAAACTCTGCATCAGGGCTTATGTACTCATAACGATGCCGAGCGTAGCTTTGAGGGGACCTATGTGGCGGATGAGCTAAGGATGGCTCTAAGCAAAAATTATAAAATTGTCGAAATTTTTGAAATTTGGGAATATGAGGTAGTGAAATACAACAAAAATTTAAAGACGGGTGGGATTTTTAGTGGTTATGTAGACAATTTTATAAAATTGAAACAGGAATGCTCGGGGTGGCCGAATAGTTGTATCACAGATGCTGATAAGGAAGCGTACATTCGCGAGTATTTTGAGGTTGAAGGTGTTCAATTAGATAAAGATAATATCAATAAAAACCCTGGGTTAAGATTTCTCGCCAAATTAATGCTCAATAGCTTTTGGGGCAAGTTTGGTCAACGTGAAAATTTAATGCAGTGTTCTGTGATAACGAACCCCGAGGAATTTTTTAAAATGCTGACAAGCCCTGATGTAGAAGTCCACTCATTCGTAGCGATTGATGACGATGTGCTTTTAGTTAATTGGGATAGGCCTACAGAGTGTGTAAAATCTTTGACCACTGTTAATGTCGCAATTGCTGCCTACACTACTGCTCAAGCTCGACTACAATTATATACATATCTCGACGCTCTGGGTGAGCGTGTATTTTATTTTGATACTGATAGTTTAGTTTTCATATCCAAAGAAGGTGATTGGCTACCTGAAAAGGGTGAATTTTTGGGTCAGCTAACAGACGAGCTCGAGCAGTATGGCGTAGGCAGTTATATAACTGAGTTTGTAAGCGGTGGACCGAAAAACTACAGTTATAAGGTGTACTCGACGACTAAAAACACAGAGATTACCGTATGCAAGGTAAAGGGCATAACCCTAAATTACAAAAACTCAGATGTAATCAATTTTGACTCTATAAAGGAAATGGTCTGTAATACTCTTATTAATGCAAATGAGAATCACCCTCTATATGTTTATAATGAGCGTAAAATAGTTCGGACATCATGCTATAATGTAATATCAAAACCTGAATGCAAAAAATATCAATTTTGTTATAATAAACGACTGCGACTCCCTGACAGGTTTGATACAGTACCTTACGGTTATAGAATGCCTTAAATGTGTGTACATTTCAGTATTAGACATAAGGCTGTAATTGTATTATTAAAGTAGTTATAAACGTGTTTTTTCGTATAATTTTTGTAGTTATAAACGTGTTTTTTCGTATAATTTTTGGACCCAATTTCTATAGTAGCAGTGTAATAAAATAGTTATTATCATATATTTAATTAGAGATTGTGCTTTACCATCTGTATGTATTAACTTTAGTTCATAATATGCTTATATTATAAACCATCTGTAACCAGCTTGTTTTAATTTATGCAATAAAACAATGGATAGATGTAAAAATACATTTATTAAAATATTTTGTGTGTAATAAAAATATGTTTAATTACAAACTATTTGTGTTTTTATTTTCTAAATAACATTAAACAAGTTTATTAAGGTGAAGTATTGGATATATAGTGCTTTTACATATGTGTCATTAGAAACTAAATTATCAGTGAACAGATTTACAAAACTTATCATAGAGACATCATTCATTTTAAAATATAAATACATTAAACAGTATATGCCGCAAACGTTAGAGCTAAAATCTTGCAAAATTTTTGGATTATGAGACCAACTGATTGAATTTTGTTGTAAAAATTTTAAATGATAACCGCTTGGGAGCCTGCCGTATGAATCAAAGTATTCCCCATACCCATATTGGTCTATATACACTGCATTCCAATGTTGTCCAGGTCGGTTTGCTGGATCTGTGTTGACGATGATTGCCACAGGTCTTGCAATTCTTGTAGGGAGTTGATCAGAAGCAAAAACATAGCGTTTCACATTCAACAGACTCGGGATTGTTTGCAATATTTTCTGAACTTCCAGTGTATTCATTGCGCCACCAGTCGGATAAAATTAGTATGTTTTCCAATGCACATACAGGCGAACGGATGTTGTGATTGAGGCAACGTACGGCAGCAGTAGTTTTTCGCAGAACTTTTAAAGACGGGCACTCGAGATCCTCCAAATTTACGACGATTTTATTCAGAAAACTTAGAACCTCCTTCTTTTCTTGGCCCTTAACGTACACTTTTTCAAATTTTTTGAGAAGTCTTGTTAGCTCTGTTTCAAATTCATCAAAATGTATAGTACCAGAATCCCAGGTTAGACCGTGATGTCTATGCTCCAGATAGTTTATGCCTTTTTTAACGAAATAGGGCAGAGTGTCATATTTTGCAGGGGGTTTTAAAACGAAAATTGCTAACTGGTTGCCATCTGCTGAAATAACAGCCACTTCTTTCGGAATAAACTGTTTCTTATCACCACGGAACCCTTGCAGATCTACGAAGACACTGTCCATACTGACGAAATGTTTGAGCATGACTAAATTTTAAAAAACTATTGTTGGTTTTTAACTACTAAAATCCACCAGCACATTTCTGTGTTTGTCAATTTCTACGACGTTATCGAACTCTGCATAAACTAGACAATTAATAGTTTCTTCTAGCGCGTCTTGAAAACCCGCCTCTAAACGTAGAGCGCCATTTTTAAGAAGGTTCCAGTGTGTTGTTGCATTTGCAGCCAGATCGGGGGTTAAATCAAAAGCAAATAGACAGTAGCCATGAGGGTAATCTTCACGTTTTATAGCGTTGCCTTCATTGAGGAAATGTATACCGCTACCGGAAAATAGTGTGTGATATGCTTGAACGTACATGCCATTCTTAGAGAAATCAGGCTGTAGAGGTTTTGAAGGAATTTGTTGACCGTCGATGTATAGGGAGAAATAATTGATTTTGTAGTTATTAAAATTGAAAGGGTTTGCTGCATAATGGCCGTTAAATGCTTTATTCGATACAAAACCTACAATGCATCGTTTTGGTAATTGCCCCAGAAAAATATTATCTAAAGATTTTCTTTGCACACCAGCCGGAATAGTTAACACTTTAACATCGGATCTTGTAATGGGGTATTTAGCAGGCGCAGTCGCCAAAGCTTTGGTGTGAGCCAACAAAATAGACGGGTTTATTTTCATTTTTCTCACTAGTAAGCTGGCATCACTAATTTTCACTTTGAATGTAGATCCTTCGGCTGCCATTAAATTGAAAGAATCTCGGGATCTGATAAATTTGACTTTCATTTCAACTCCGTTTATAAGAAATTTTTCTTGATTGAATAAATCGGAATGCACATGTCCCATCATTTCGACTTGCTTACTTGCAGCAGTAAAAAATTTCCGCTTTACAAATCCTTCATTATGCGTAGTGATGTCATCCATGTTATTGGCTGTGTCGTTGTACCATAGTGTGCATGTTAAATGGGTTGATTTAGCACCATTGCCGTAATTCAGCAGAGTTTCAATGTATGAGCGGTATGCGTATGTATTGTTTGGCGGGCTCACAAGCTTCTGATTCAAATACACCTCAACTTGATTAAACATAGAGTGCATCCAATTATTAACAGGGCCTACATCATCTTTGTCGGTTAATGGTGTATCATCTTGTTTAACAATTTTAGCAGTAATGTATAACATGGTCTGACTTAAATCGATATAATCGTTACCGTTTCCAGGCACAATAAATTCAATCGGTGCATCGTCATTAAGCGAGGAAAGCGGTTTGTAAAAAATCCATTGTCCATTTTCGATACTGGTTTGAGTTGCGGGCAGAGCGAACAAATCTAACTCTGATTTAACACACTCACAAGACTGCGCATGCAAAAACGCCATTGTGAAAACTACTTGCTGGTGAAGATATCGGCGTATGCGGGTTTGACCAGCTTCTGCTTAGCGTTTTTTCTTGTAGACTGATTGTAATTCAGAGTGCGTTGCCTTTTATATCCCGATCCTTCCATTAGAGTATCTATTTTTCTGTCGGCTTTACGTTTGAGATTCTTTCCAGCCTCCTGTACACGGTTATGGAACGCTTCTTTTAGCGGTCGACTTTCACTAACATCTCCTAAAATGTTAGCGCCTGTCCTTAAAGCTTCCTTTCCAACAACTTTAGCACCGGTTTTAAAAAGAGGCAGGATACTACGAAATATTCCTCCTAAAAAGCTCCCGATCCCATGACCTCTCTGGTAGGCTGCTCCTCTGTAGATAGCTCCAACGCCTTGACCTGCCTGATTGGTGTAGTATTGTTGGTAAGGACAATCCATAGCAGCTACTGTATCCTCTTAAAGTGTAGTTTTAAACTCAACGTTCCAAACTCGAATGGCATCACACCCGACGTTTCGGTCCTTATATTTATCTCGATATTCTCAAATTCCCTCTTCATGACATTTATATAATGAGTCGGCGAAAATATGGCGTCTTTGTGGCAACCGTAATTATAATTATCAGAGGTCACATTAACAATGCGAAGAAGCGGAGCCAAGACATCTCCTACAAGCTGTGGTTCCACAATATCGCAGTAAATAAACATTTGTGATGGTAAACCAACCCAGATATTTGCGGGGTGGCTTGGTACAGGTGCTTCAGCTATATTTATATCAGGTTTATAACCAAGTTGTAAGGCCAGACGTTGTGAAAATCCTAGCATTTTCAATGACGACGTTTTAATTTCAAGAGACACGCGTTTTGTTACTCTATTATATTGAAAATTCAGCAACTTTTCTAATAACCTGTGATTGTTAATTTCGGCTGTAATATGTTCAATGTTTTCATAATTGCCGGGCTGAATACAGATTACGTGCCATCCATCGCTACCATAGTAAATTTGCTCTCTATCACTTTTAAAATATGAATTAGCGTTTTGCAATACTTTTTTCAACTCAGCATACGTTTCTTCTCCGGCTTGCACTTTAGGTATTTCTGTGCGATAATAGACTAGATTTTCTGTATCTGTCACGGCCAAAAAGGAGCATGGATATTGCACTTCAGCAATACCTGTAACCCATTGCCCCGGTAACCTTATTCGTATAGGGAGCTGCGTTATGAATTGTGCTGTGGTGTTATTTGGAAAATAGCTCATAGAACTATTGCTAAGTAATGTTAGATAAAATTCTTCATCTGTATTCATAGTTGCTGAAGATTAGCTGCAGGAATCCAAGAGTTGAACTTGTCGTTATAATTTCGCCACTTTACAAAGTACTCTTTGCGCTGACCGTGTCCTCTTTCTTTTAACACTTGTTCGACTTTAAACAAAGCGTTATCATCCAAAGTCACTGGCTGTAATTCCTCTTCATAAAAGACGCCCTCTATCGTATCGTTATCTAAATCAGCTATTTCGTACACAGGTGGTTTTCTAAGAATCACTTTTTTAATTATAAACACTTCGCCGCTCCAATTAGTTTCATATCCTTTCTCGAATGCGTCCTTCGTTCTACTAATTCTTACATGTTGGTTCACTTTATATTTAGGCTTCCTGTCGACTCCCATCCCCTTTCTGTACAGATTGTTCCACACTTCCAGTATATTGTCATCATTTACAGTAGAGGGTGCCATCTTGATGCTTGAATGATAGCGGCTGTTATACGAAGTCAGTAAATTTTGTAATACGTCTATGTATTTGTATGAATTAGAGTATGTGAAATAGCGCCACATTCTGGTTTTTAATGTTCTATTGAAACGCTCAATGACTGATGCTTTAACATCGGGGTTTTGCGTCACATAAAACGTGATATCGTGTTGTTTGAAAAAATTCTGTACGGCTCTAGCAACAAATTCTTTTCCTTTATCGGTTTGTAAATTTATAGGCTTGTTACCCGCTTCAGCAAATATTTCACGAAATGCGTTTATTACTGAAGTAGCCGTTTTAGATTTAAGAGGCCTCGCCCAGGCCATTTTACTAAACACATCAATTACGGTTAGAATAAAATTATTTCCGTCATTGTGTGGGGCTAAACTGCGCATGTCGCAGAGATCAGCCTGCCATAATTCGAAAATGTTGCTAACAATGTATTTGTTTCTAGGGAATTTTTTTCTTGCAGTTTTGTGAATAGTATATGCATCCTGTTTCTTTAGCCATTCCTTTACATCACTATTGGTGTGAGTATTTTTCACTGAAGAAATTAACGAATTTGCACCAGCAAAGCCTACTGGGTTGGCCGGATCATAATAGATAGCATCCAAATTCATTTCTGCTATGTTAAAGTTTAAGGCGCTCCCAGCCCGAAATGCCCTTTATTTTTGGTATCGACCTCCGCGTTGTTTTCGTTATTTTTCCTGCTTTTTGCGTTGTTGTTACTGGCCTTGCTAACGGATTCGATTTAGACTCTGTTTCGGTGTCGTAGTTCTCACTTTCCACCTCAGAACTCCTCACGTCTTCAGGCTGAACTGCTAAAATTTTGCGTTTCGAGTTCCCCCGCAGCACACTTGGGAAATTTTTTTCTTTAATGTAATCAGCGAACTTGAGATGTCCCGATGGACTTGCAATTTTTTGAGGCCTTAGAATGGCGTGCACTAGATCAGTTATGTTAGATGATGGTAAAATTTCGCCTTTTATAGTAACTGTCCCCTTGCTATCCCAGTCCACATCCTGTGATGCCCTCAAAAAACGTAAGAAAGCTTCGCCTTTTTTCTTAAAAGTGCTAGGTAGTGTAGACAAAATATCACCGTCTGAAATACTGCTGCTGGTGTTTGATTCTATTGGTATTTTGATTGATTGTCTTGTTTGGTCGGCAAAATGCAGATAACGTTGCAAGACTTGATTGTACTGCACCCATTTATCGTGGTCAGATAGTTTAGATTTTAAAACTTTCTGCATTTCGTCATCAAGCTGTGATAATATATTTTGCTCGGGATTCTCAGTAGCCTTAAAGCGGTGCATAACTTCAGGCGGCACAATCATCATCTTCTTTGCGTGTTCCATTTTTATTTAAAAATAGAACTCAATACACCCGTAATTAATGGGGCTAAGATCAACGGCAAGAACGCACCCCCTTTTTGAGTTAAAATTTTTCGCTTCTTTTTGATGGACTCTCCAGGTTTAATTAATTTTCTAAGTACTTTTTTATGCAGGGCTATCTGAGTCTTCTGCTTAGTCGACAAAGGTATTTTTCCTTTTAGAGTGTTATATATACACTCGCAGACACAATGGATTTGTTTATCGTTAACGGTTTTTAATAATGCGATGCGTTCTTTAGAACCTAGTTTATGTAGAGCACGCAGCAACTCTGAATTCTTAATCACCGCTCGAGACATCACTAGTGAATGATTGTAAATTGATTCGAGTTGCTGTTTTTATACCCCTTCTTCGGTATATAAATATAGCAAGACCCATCCTCTCTAAAAATAGACGTTCGGTATCTTGCAATGTCGGGGGTGCTTTGTTTTAAATCGAATAATAAATACCCGTGTGGCTTAGATGTGGCGTTTTCATATGCCTCCTGTAGAAAACGAGGATTTTCTGGACATATCTGCCTGGTTAAGTGCTTTATTTGAGCTCTATCTCGCGGATTTTTGAAAAGAATAATGTAATGAGCATTTAGGGAAATATCCCGCTGTCCTTTTCCTTGGTGAAAAATGTTTTGCGTAATAAAAAAAACACTGAGATTGTGGTGATGGCTCCCCTTGGTGAATAGGTCAACGACCGAGTTATTTGTCTCCCTCATTAAATCGTCGATTATTAAAAGTTTGGGTTCGGACCCCTCAAAAGATGTCATGTCTGGCAGACCTTGTTGAAATTCGACTAAAGATTTTAAATCTTCGTACAATTTTTGCCACTCGCCATAACACCAGATAACTTTAACGAAATTTACACTGCAGAGTTTTTTCATATTTTTCAAGAAATTTATTACAAAAAACGATTTGCCCGATCCTGAGGGGCCTGCTATGATAGCAGAAAACGGATGTGAAAACTGATGCTCCATTTTTATGCAGTGAGCGATTATTACAGTAGGGCCGTCGTGAATAAACTAACTTAAAAAATCAACACGCTCATAATAAATACATTAAAAACATGGTAAGTGCGGGAATCGAACCCACGACCTCTTTCGAGATCAGATCTTAAGTCTGACGCCTTAACCACTCGGCCAACCTACCTCATGTATAAACCAACACTCGTCACATAATTAAAAAGAAATACAGTTTAAAACATTTTTATTCACATTTTCATACAATATTTTATATAAACTAGAACATGTACGATTTCATGCGCTCATCTGCATCAATCAGCTTCTGCAATTCTATAATAACATACATTTTAAATTTGAACACAAGTTCCCACAATAAAATATCGTTAGCGAAAGTCCAGCGCAGAGTATTAAAAATGATTGAATCATCAAGACACAAATTGTCTGTATGTATTACTTTGTCAACGATCACTTCACCAAAATTTTGGAAATTACACTTTACACGTTTCAAGTCATTTATTTTCACAACCATCAAGTTGTACATAGGCAATAAATTTGATAGTGTTTCATACGTTACGTAAAGAGTAAACTTGTTCTCGGGGTCCTTTGTAATAATCCTGCAGGTATCATTGTTCACGTACTCAACTGTGTGCTCAGTTAATTCATATCTGAAAGTCCCCTGCTTGGCCATCACAAATATGTCCGGTAGCGCCTCCACAAAAGCCATGAACGTCTCGGCTGTGAAGGAAACACCAGCTCCAATGTCGGTCTTCAGAATTCTTGCAACAGGCGAAAATTGTTTATAAGGATCCAGACCCAAATGAACAACCTTGCTGGCGCTATTGTTTAAAGGCACAGTGAGGTCGCATAATAGCCGTTTCTTTTCCCGTCGGGTTTGGCGGATCTCCGGCGTCACGATCGGTGCTACGTCATAGGAAGGCATCGTCTCCTCAATGAACACCCGCAGGTCCTCCTCGGTGGCATCTATACGTGGTGAATACCCCTTGGCCTCCACGTCCATGGCTGGTGGTTGTGACGGTGCACCGTGTTGTTTTTTATTTAAAAGATGCGTTTTCTTACTTGTTTTTTCAGCGGCCGGTCTCCTGGTATAGGGGCCTGGTTTTTCTTGGCACTTATTAACACTTCGAGGATCCATCTTAGTTACACTGGTGCTGTTGACACGACGGTTGAGAGTGAAGCAATTCGATGCGATATAGAGACCGCAGACACTTTTATACAGGTACTAAAACAATACGTCAGCGGCACCCCACTCTCGAGCCGGAGCATGTCGGTGCCTGTGTTTTGCAATGCAGCCTCTGGTGGACAAAGCACTGTTAGTCACAAAACACATGTCTCGACCTGTTTTAAAAAGGGAACTTAGAAAATCGCGTAATTTAACCCATTCAAATACTAGCGCGAAAATTTAAAGTGACCGTTGCGTAATTTATTTAGAAGCTAATGCGTAAATTAACCAGCAGGGTGGAACAACGAGAATATTGCAAATTATAAAAATAATTTTAAAATATATTATACACGAAATTATTATAAACTAAGAGAGAAACTAGGAGAATCAAACTGTACTCATTTAATTTTTAAACTAACTGTTGTAATTTATAATTCGATCTAGCGAGTAAAATTCAGTCGAAAATAACCTTTAAAATTTATTATAATATGAACACATTTAATTTTTAAACTAGCTGTTGTAATTTATAAATTGATCTGGCGACTAAAACTCAGTCGAATGTAACATTTAAAATTTATTATAATATGAATACGGAAGTGTAATGTCAGAACAGCGAAGTGGTACACTGTTCAAACCTTTAAATCCAAAACGCTTTGGTAATTAGCGAATACAGTTACACGATGCATTATGTTTTCCAGGAAACGATTCGTAAACAAGTGGAATGTGACTGATTTGTTAAATACATTTTCTTTTATTAGTATAACATCAACTACGTCCAATTAATTTTTTAAAAATTACAGAACTATAATATTTCAAAAGGATACTCTCTGACGACTAAATTTCAATCGAAAATAACATTTAAAATGTATTAAATTATGCTTGCTTCGCTAGTGACCATGATTAATTCCTAAAACCTCGAGCGCTTCGTTAGCTCAGTTGGTTAAGACCTCGGCCTACAAATGCAAAACTCGTCGGTTCAAATCCGACCAGCAGCCGTGACGAGCAGCTTTTTTAAATTAAATAAATTCGAGCGAGAGAGTACAACAGCGAGAGAGACAGATGTCAACGAGGCGAGTAATCAAATTCGAAAATGGGCGCTAAATTAGCAAATTTGAAAATACGCTAGAGGTGCGCGCGCACAAACCAAGATGTCCGACACCCGGGAAGTTTAAATTCAAAAACTGGGACTTGGAAAAAAATCTGAAAAAATTCAAATTTCAAATATTCCCGCCAGAAAACCAAGATGGCCGCCGTGTAATTCCAGAAGCAAATTAAAAATGGCCTCCGCGTAATTTAATCAGTAGCACATATGTAAATTACATATCAAACTTCATATGTGATTAATTAGATCAATCCGCGAAATTAATTAGGTCAAACCGCGGATTTAATTCGCGGAATTCGCGGATTTAATTCGCGGTTTAATTCGCGGATTGCTCCAATTTAGGTGTCGCCATACTACTACTATGCGAATTATGATGATCTTATTTTATAAATATACAGTTTTGCGATATTATTATCATAAGTCATCAACACTGCTCTTATTAGATGATGAATATGCGCCCCGTGGTAACTGGTTTTTTTAACCGGGTAAGTAAATTTTTTATTTCCCAGCGAGTAATGACCTAATGGGGGTTACTTTCACAAGAGTTTATATTACTGAAGAATTTTTTGTTCACTTGTTACGTGTAAAAAGCGTAATTACCCTGTGCATAATTCTTGGACTTGTAAAGGGTCCTTTATTTGAACGCCGTCTTCGTTTGAACTTAGCCTAATCGGCCGCCCGCATATTGCGCTAATAGTTGGTTATCTACATTAGCGGCAAGCTTCATCAAGTGTTTTAATCCGCTCGTTTTGTTTTGTTGTATTTCTAATCGCTTATCTGGTCGTGCAAGCATCTTTTGCTTCGCCTTTTGAAATAATGAATCGTTTTGTTGCGACCTGAATAGCGTCCTTTTGCGTGCCCTCGAATTGGAAAGTTGCATGTAATGGTCGTTCTCTATAAAAGTCTGAATCCAGGGTGAGTTGGTTATTTCATTTTTGGTGATAGCGTTGTACATTTTGGCTAATTGCATCTCGCATTCTTAGCTTTTTTACCCGGGAGTTTTGGGGCTCCGTCGAGTCTGCTTACTTTGAGAAGGTGTGCGCTCCCTCCTGCTTCTGGGAACACTATTTGTGCTGCGACAGCATAGCTGTAAACGCCTCCTTGGAGGCTATTCAATTCAACTGCTGCAGAAGCCCGAACTCTCAGATAAATAACTCACGACCTGATTAATACTGGGGTAACGACATTCGTACTACAAGCTACAGGTTTATTAATGTAGATAAATTAAAGCTGTTCCTAGTATGTCGTTTACATCTTACGTGCTTGACCTTGAATTACCTGTTTAATTGTGTGAATTACTAGTCTGATATTGCTTTTTTGGGATGCACCTTTCGTGTAATTAATGCCTTTAAGAACTAATGTACTGACTGTTTTATGCAGCGTTGCTAAAAAAATTCAATATATTGTGTTTTGTCATTTATGTGACCGATTTCGGTACTGCTACCTTCTGTACTTCCGATATTTTGTGATTGACCGCTGGAATTATTTGAGTTTATAAGTTCTCGACCTATCTAAGTATATTTGTTGTAATTTAAAGACTTGTTGGCGTTTATGGTATTTAATACTTACATCATTTAGAGAACTGCACGCCGTCTTCACTGAGTCTAGCTGGCGATTCTTAAATGTACTCTCCTTGCATTGCGATATTTGAAGATATTGATGAATAATGTAGCTAGCACATTTATCTAATATATTGGTCTATAGTTGGCATTTCAAGTTCATAATGTAAAGTCTACACATTCCCCTTCTTCTGTTACGTCAGAAATAACAAAACTAAAGCATTAAAAACGTATGTCTTATATTAAATTATTCATCGCAGATAGTAAAAATCAGAAGGAAATTGACATATGACATTCGCATTGTTAAATCGGCGGTAAGTTGGCACTACTGCTGTTTCTCACTAAGTAGTTTTTAGTTTATCGTACTGGTGCTACTTGCAAGTTTTTATGTGTCACTCATTTCAAATTTCAAATTAATTATTGTTAATTTATTTACATAGGTTTCTTGTAATGGAGTATGTAGAGAAGTGGAGATGCACAACTCTTACAATTGAACTTAGGTACTTGTTTTCCTAATTCGCCCACTAACTATTTTGATTTAAACAAATATTTAAACCATAACCTTACTTTTCTTCTTTGACATTTTCGTAACTTAATTGCTGTAGCTACAGTCACAAAAACACTCAATTTTACAAGCACCGTCAAGAACTAGTTACTTAAGTCACTCGCAGAACACTCGCTGATGAATCGTCGTCATTAGTACTTATTTGGTCAATATTAGAAGCGTCGCAAACTTTCATAGTATGTAGGGTGGCCAGACGAATAATTATAGGTTTTTTCCGGCCTTTGTTCAGAACGTTGTTTATAGTGAAGCCTCTCCAAAGCAAGCTACATTTATTAGTGTACCCAATTTTCTACCGTAAAATAATTCCTGGTTTCTTAACATTTCTTAAATAATTTGGTTCAACGGTTCAACGGAAAAAATCTATGTTATTTGGCGCACAACTACCTTTATGTGGCTCGGCTGCCTTGCAAGCTCAGCAGATAAACCGTCCATTTCACGCCAGATAAAGTCTAACTTTTGCTCCTAGTAATATAATACACTATTAGTTGTAAAATTCACTTTGCACCTATTAACTTTCACTGTTTTGTATTGCCTTCCAAAACACCATCACATTTATTTTAAAAGTATGTATCCTTAAATCTAAATGGTCCTGTGTTGGGGTTACTCATGGCGCAATCCATATTATTTGCTGATGTTGCTGAAGTTAAAACAAAGGACTTGTTTTGGAAACAGCATAAACCTCAAATGAAATATCAAAAGGAGATAAAACCGTGTAACCTTCCACTAACACTGCGTGTCATACACTCGAAGTGCCTTTCCTCTACGTTATGATTATAATATTAAAGGTAGTGATCTAATTAGGAAAAATAAAGTAAAAGATTTGGGAATTATTTTCGATAGTAAATTAACTTTTAAACCTCAAATACAAAGTTGCACTAAAAAAGCTTATAGATCTCTTGGATTCATACTGCGCAACTCAGCTGATTTTACTAACTCTCGATCCTTTATATATTTATATAATTCGTATGTAAGACCATCATTAGAATATGGAGCTATTATTTGGTCTCCGTACTATAATGCGTATCAAAATGAAATTGAAAAGGTACAAAAAAAGTTTATGAGATTTCTGTTCTACAAAAAACATCAAATATATCCACATATGAGATCTTACAAACTTTTGCTCGATGAATTTAAATTTTGTAGTCTGGAAATTAGACGTGACATTGGCTGCGCCTTGTTTGTGTATAAATTGCTTAACAACACAGTAGATGCTCCACATATACTAGAAAATATACTACTAGCTGTACCTTTCTATAACAATAGGCGTAAATGTACCTTTGTCATTTCCATAACGCGTACAAACTATGCATTTCATTCGCCCCTGAACAGAATGCTGCGGATTATAAACCGCTGCCAAAACATAGATATCTTCAATGATAATAAGAAGTTTTTCAAGGCTCAGATCATGTCGTCACTGAATTGTTAACTAATGTTAAGTAAATGTTGTATATAAGTATTTGTTTTTGATAATTTTTTTTTAATTATTACTTCTGTTAGTTACATTCTGGCTCTAAAGACAAAACTTTCGGTTGGCCTCTTGTCGGTGTATGTTTTTGATTTGTTCATTATGATCAGTACTTTTACTTTTACAGTCAACTACTGAATCCTTATATATAATTTTACTTTTGTTAATTACGGTATATCTGCGGTTATGATTTATTTAGTGATGATTATTATCTATACACATATATTTACAATGTTGTTATATTATATTTGTGATTGGGTTTTTCTCGCCATGTGCTACATTGTATTTTTTTTAAATTTCAACCTGTTATTGGACTTAGTCTGTTGGTTGAATAATAAATAAATAAATAAATAAATAAATAAGTGCTATACTTTTGTTACCATTGCGGTTGCGGCTGAATTTCGCCCTCATAGCCATATCCCTTTGGAGACGAGGCCAGGTCTTCCGCCATATTAGCATTGCCATTCCGTCCGCTTAGCTGGAAACGCCAAATAGCAATAACTTCCTTGTCTTATGCGAGCATATTGCATTATTGTGTGTACTTTAAGAATGCCAACTGGGTGCAATTCACCCGATCGCTTATTCCTAGGCACGCTTCGAGTCTAGCCAATTTACGTTTGAGCTCGCTAAGTAAACGCCTAGGATAGAAGAGCTGTTCGCAGTGACATGTGTCGGTTTAGTGACTATCCGTTCTAAATCCCGGGCAGCCTGTTGAGTTTTACCTGTTTCACGTCTGCCGGAGGTGTTCGATGTCGGGAGACCTGTCGCTTGCTGTAGTTGCTATTTTTTCCAAACCCCGTCTTGCAGACGCAGGAATCTGCCGTTCGTTGATGGGCGTATTAATGGGGCAGATTGCAAACAATTAGCATCCAGTTAATAACGTCATTAAATCAGCGGAATCAGTGTCATTTATGGACGCGTTACGTGTTGCACGCTCTGCGGTTTGACATATCAATTGGATGTATGCCGACCTAATTAGTGAATGATGTTTAGGTGCGAACAGTTTGCCCTATCTTGTACGCCATCGCTGTTCAATATGCTATTGAGTGTGTATGTAGATGGATGTTCTTTAATGTTTCCGTTTTAATACGTATGCCTTGTAAATGCGTGTTAGTGCGTCTCTAAGCTTCATATGATTTTACATTGAAATTAATAATTTATGTATGTAATTGCCACATTAAAAAATCCATAAAGCACAAGTCTGAAAAAAATTATAATTAATGACTCACCTACAAACACAACGCAAAATGTACAGTCGTGCTCATTAAAGTGCTGTACAGTTTTTATGCTTTGTGAATATGAATTAATTACACAAAGTTCAAAAAAGTGTTGTTTAAACAGATATTTTGAAAGTATACATCTAGGTCTACCTAGTTAATAATACAGAGCGAGCCTTTGTTGAGTAAAAACACAACTATCACTAAACTTATAACTATCTCTGTACAACACATTTTTGAACATAACTGTACACAAGAGTTAAAAAACGAAAAACGATAGTAGTGTGTTTAAAAATGGAATAAAGGGTATTGCTTATACACACTTCAGCTGCAACCTTTATTACCGAACACAACGCATCATCGTATAAGAATGCTCGAATTCGCTTTGTACGTGGTAGTTTATTTGCAATGTCAAATCTTGCAATATTTACAAAAGGTTATGCTTTCATGCGGTGGTCGCTGAACTGGCGGACCGAATTACATTTTCAGAGGCGCAGTATTTGTAAATACACGATAAGACCGGGAGTCCGCAGCGCTGGAAGCTTCAAAATAGAAAGCCCTCGCGGCAGGTTGAAACTGCTATATCTCCAATTCTGCAGCGACAGCGTTTTATTCCGTAATTCCCATATACGTTTGGAGCGTACGTCGGAGCGCCCTCAGCAGCTACCAGCTGCTTAGTGGATATGATACGAGAGAGTGTGTTGACACATGACTCATGTTATGCTGTCATACTTCTTGGATATTGTTTTACATGTTTTAAGCGGGATTGACGATCACCGGATTTCATTACCTAAACCTTGTTATATTCTAACCGTGGGCTAGTTGTTAATAGTTATTTAGACCACAAGTGTTAGAAGTGCAACTTTTCTTCACAAGTGCGGAGGGTTATTAAACGAGGCGCAGCCGAGTTTAATATTCCACATGCGTGAAAAATAAGCACGCTGACACGAGTTGTCTATAAGATTTTTTTAAATTTCATTAAATATTCAAATCCAAGCCTATTTTGTATAGAATTGTATTTGCCTTCATTTTAGTCAAGTACGTTGGTCAGTTCTGGTAACTAAGAAAACGTCTGTTTAAAATCGTTCAATCCTAAATTAAAAGTGAAAAAAGTGGCACTTCACACACCGAAATTAATTAAAAGAAGCCTACTTTTTTAAATGAAATTTTAAATAATATATTTTTAATTATACAATAGTACTTTTTTCTAATAACTGATAGGCTGTTGATGGCTGGAAGGCTCGCGCCCCTGCGCCCTTAAGGAGCAGCCCCCACTGCTACCAAATCAAGCAATAGTATACGAATATAAAATGACACCACGGAGTTAAATATAAGGCTTACCATCTAAGTTATTTTGTAGGTATATTATAACAACGAGTTTGTAACGCTGTACTTTATGCAATTCCAGGATTCCGAAGGCGATACTCCTCTGCACGATGCCATTTCGAAGAAGCGAGACGATATGTTAACGCTGTTGCTCGACCACAATGCGGACATCACTCTTACTAACAACAATGGATTCAACGCCCTGCATCATGCTGCGCTCAGAGGAAATCCAAGGTAGGTTGGAGAGTGTTTACTGTTTTCCCTGGGCGCCATTGTATATGCCTGCTAGTGAACTAAATTGCACCGAGGACAGTGGGGTTTCGAACGCAAATTTAACCGTGTCTGACAATTGTAGAAACGCTAAATGTGGGTTGTTATTGCCGGAAAACACACACGCCGCCATTAGTTGCAGGGTATACATTCCGTGATTAGCCAAAACGAAAAATACAACTCGCCTTGGGGCTACAAAGCCGCAAGAGATCAATCGCATTTTTGCATGATAAAGGCGATGAAATATGGTAATGCTATGCAGATGCACTTCGCGAAATGATCATTTTGAAGCATTCGCAATCCATGCAGTCTCTTCGTGCTAATATTCAATAATCGATAGAGACCGACTCCGTTCGCATAATGATATGGAAATTGAAGTTGTTTTAAAATAGCGCCATGCATTGCGGAGAAGCGGAAGGATATGAAACGTTCCACTATTTGCTTTCAGTTTGAGCACCCTACATTTGGAACTGCTGGACTGCGTATGGTAGTTTACAGTTCCCTATCAACATACCGCCAACCTAGAAACAGTAGAATTAAGTTTCACCGAACACCGGCATTTGTTAAAATTTCATCCAGGGATACTACACGAGTAATACAGTACAATCAACATACAAATTCGCAGACTTAGGGAACAGGAAGGGTTTAAATATAACGGCTCCGTAAATTCCCGAAATGATTATTGGAACTTAGATCCAACAGGGTCCTCCTGCTTCGCCCATTACGTTTCGTTGTACCGAAAAGGTTTAGGCCTACGATTTATATTTACTGAAATTTGCCACATCTGGCTCAACAAACCCTTTTAGCTGGTTGTTGTTGAGAAACTGATCGAAATAAAGGAAACGTTTAGGCAAACTAATGTTACTTTCGCTTTTAAAAAGGATATATGCGATGTTGTATCGGCAGTAGCTTTAAACGTTGTAATTAGTTATTTACTGTTGACACTAAGTAAAGTTTTAAGAATGGGAAGGATTTAAATGAAATTCGAATATTTGAATGTTACGGGTTGGTACTACTGTATGTGGAGTAGAGAATTATTGTCATATGGAATATGTACTGCTCAACAAATGAACTGAACCATTTGCATATATTGGTACAATTTTTAAAAATATTTTCCAAAAGGACAGTCATGAAATTTTTGGTAAACTTTCAGGATTGTGGCACTATAAAAAGCACTTCTTCCATAAATTGATTTAAATAAAATTAAGTCCATTAATAAAATATTATCATTTGAAAATTTTGAATTTTGCCCAAATGTTTATAGCACATTGCATACAAAGTATGCCAAATCGTTGCCAAACATTTTTAAACGTTGCGAGGAGACTCTGTATACATAAAACAAACAACACACTTTATACTTGGTAACTTTTTATCTTGAGTCCCCCTGTTTGTGTGTCAAATTGTATAGCGACGACTTAGGCGGGCCAAAGTTTTTCTTACTTTTGCCCATTTTTATTGCCTGCTAGCTCAATAGCATTGAGATCTATTTTGTTTTACATCAGTAGCTAAGGAAATTCTCTGTTGAGAACCTAGATTTGTGCTGAGCTGTAGATATTCTAGTTGTAAGGACAATTTGTAGATTTAGCACTTTTCCTCCTTTTCTCCCATTTTTAGTCGCTTTTCCCGGTTCATTTACGTTTAAATGAAAAGCTGTAAGTATGTTGCAAAACCGAATCTTGTTCGTTAGCGTTTCTCAGCCCATTGCATTTTATAAATTAAACTTTGTCCCCGTTTGCATGACGCAATCTGCCTGATCGCGTTTTTAAAGAGTTCTCGACGCCAGAGAGGCGATTGCTTGGCTTACAGGGGTTTTCCCTTCGTAAGCGAATATATGTTGAACAACTTGACGTTATCCGTATGCTTCCATAAGTTGAACAGAGTACGAAATTAAGCAGCGCCTGCGCTTAGTCATTTGGCTTTAGGATTTCTGCCCGGAGCAATCATTCAGTGACCTGCAGTAAGACCGTCCACAGGCGTTGGTTGTTGTTTCCCGGCGGGGCATATGCCTCGCAAATTTCGGAAGGTGTTGAAACCAGCTAGGTGTCGTTCATCAAGCCCTATGTTAAGTGACGTGTTGATAAATGTTGAGCCTAGGGATCTTTTGTTTCGTGGAGTAGGCACCTCCAATTACGCTGGAAGCGGATTTTAAATGGAAACCTCGTCTGTGAGCTATACTGTCGTTGAGTGGAGTCACGAGTTTCGTACCGTAACCCTGCCTGTCGTATGTCCTTCATTCTTACCCTTCTTGGGGATATGCCGTTCAGGCCTGCTTGCCTATCGCCCCCTATACAGTTTCCTGTCGTTGTTTTGGAGGCAATAGCATTAGCGCGACCTGCAGTTGGTTAGACAACGTCACCAGAGCAGCTGAATTTCTTCAAAGGTATTGTGTCAGTTTCTAAGAATTATAACGAGCGCAAATATACCGTGAAGTGATATTCGAAGTGTCGTATCGTTGTCGCTCATTTAAATGTTAAGATGTTGAACAGAAATTACCGCCTTGAAGTTAATTTTGAGTATTTGTTGTCAATGTTGATTGTTGTAAAGTAGTTTCTTTGTGTAAATTTAAAGTTGTCACCGTTTTTGAAGTAGTTATATCGTTTGTCGCCAATTTTACCACCTGTGCTTAGTTTAAACAATTTCTAACTGTAACGAGTAATTCTTTTAATGTTCATTATCATCTACATATTTTGCTACTTTAATATAGTTCATTTTTAATTATTTGTGATTTTTATTAATGGATTTATGATGACGTTTCCATGCGTATTTTGTGTAGTTTTTCGATGTAAATGAATTCAGACAGCTGTAAGAGAATGCAAGTCAAGGTAAGTTCAACTGAGCTCTTGGTGTTCGCCGTTCAAGCATTGCCAAGGTAGAAGTAGAAAGGTGTGCAATTGCTTTCACTTTTCTGAATGAGCTCATCTGTATTGTTTTCCCGATTTAGAAGAAAAGTGGTGGCGCTTAGCAATTATCACCTTTATTTCGTTTACCAGATTGTAGCCCTAATCTAAGGTCGTAACGAATGCCTCTTCTCCTTCTGAGTATCTCGGCAATATTTGTTGCAGCCCATCGTAACGGGATTGTGGCAATCGATACGAGAATTTCCCGATTTTGTAACGTAACAGACTGACGTTTTGTCGTAAAGGGCCTTTCGTGTTGTAACAATTTGACGCCCTTGTCGTAATGTAGTTTTTATGCTGTAACATAGTTCCACGTTTAGTAAAATAAGAGGCACTATAATTAAATACCAAACAACGAAACAGACAGCTTTTTCAGCCACGCCTTTATGCTAACAGTCTACTACGCAGTTTTGTTTAGAAGACGCGCAGAACAATAGAAATAAGCGCACACACTTAGGCTTCGATGACTCCCACAGGTCCGGGCTTCGATGAATGCGTGTGAATAACAGTCTGGTATAAATCACTCACCTTAAGTGATGATCATTGAACTCCAGTTGTATAATAACCTGGATCTGTTCCTCGCAGGTATTCCCTGCGCTGCTTGTACTGTTATGCAACTTGAGGACCGAGATGCTGTATTTGTCGGTTTACTGAACCTATGGGTCGTCTTGAAAACCAAGGGCACCGGGAATGCACTCGTGCCTGTGTCGGTTCGAGGCACAAATTCTCCTTTCCCAGACTACACATGTTCATTCCCGATATATACACTATGCGCAAACACATAAGTAGGGTTTCCAAGTCCCGGGACCAAAAGTGTTTTCGGGACTTACGAGCTAAATTTCAAGTCCCGGGACTAGTCCCGAAAATCCCGAAAATGGTCCGGAAAGGGAAATAGTGTTCAGGTGAAATTTCCGAATACAATTTCCACAGAAAAACAAGTGTTTTAAGTTAAATAAAGTATTTCTGTGCTGATAATCTGCGTTGGGACTCTTCTATAACTTCATTGCTTTCTTCTTGTATTAAAAATGTCGCTCTTCATATTTTCCTTTTGTTTTAACTGCAAAGTGCTTTTGTAATCCTTTCGTTAAGCTGCTTCTGATTATGATAATTTTATAACAACAAATTTTACATTTCGCCAATAGTTTATCTTCAACATATAAAATTGTTGCCATACTGACTTCAAATCGTTATTTTTTTATGTAAAGTGAAGGTAGGTTGCTAATCGGAATTCATTCATCGTACCGCTTTAGCAGGCAAATAACGAACACATTTAAAACCTAAAAATATAAATTATTCAACTTCTTTGCACATAATTTTAAAAGTCTACAAATTCAGTTCCATTACTGTTACTACGTACGCACACGACTACGCGTAAAATATATCGAAATCCAAAAAAAGAAACAGAGAAATACATAAATAGGAGATGATATGCAAATGTGGCTGAAACAACATACAGGTTTATTTGTAACCTACCGAAAACAATACCTCTCCTGCCTAAGCAAAACGCAAATAATGCAGAATATGAAAGGGACATGAGTAATACGCCGGACGCCGGTGAATACCCGTCCTAATTCTCTGATATCGAGTTTACGCACGTATGTTGACATAGTCCCGGGACTTCGCCTGGGCTGGCTGTAGTCCTGGGACTCCGTTTTTGTGGTAGAATCCCGGGACTGTCCCGGGACCAGATCCCGGGACTGGAAACCTTACACATAAGTACTTGCGCTATCGCTGGCATCCGCTCCACTTATACACATGTTATTACATTATTATTTAAATCTAATAATTTTACTTCAAATACACTCAGGCGAGTAAGATCAAGTTCCCGTTACACGTTTTTCGTATTGTGCTGCTGGAAATTGCACCTAAGTTATTTACGTCTATTTGATAAGACACTTCCTTGGATGGCTAACGTTTCATTCGGTAATAACCTTGCTTAAGCTGTTCTGTTTGAGAAAATTGTATTTAGATCGACTTGGAACATGTCTTAGAACACTCGGTGAGCATAAATGTATTGTTACAAACTATAAACATCAAAACAAGTGAAATTAATCTAAGGGAACTTGGCAAGGCATGTGTATGCATCGGTAAAAACATACAACTTGATTCATCAATCATACGAATAGCTCATGTTTACCATTTGTACAAATTCTTCTCATAAGCAAGCCAACCAGACATGGACTTCCCTAATGCGAATTTACTCGCGGCTTACGCGCGAGGCCTCGCATGAATAAAATATGGGGCCGCCGCAAGAAGCGCGAAGACACGTTCGCGCGGGCAAATACTATGCAACAGTCCTGGCATCGGAATCTGCAGTTGATGTGTGCGGAAGAGGATGCGGTTGCTGACGGCTCTCAATTTCCTGCGCCAGCAACACGTTCTGGTGCACACGTGCCAGGAGGTGCATCAGAAAACCGCCACCTCGGCTCTTATGCACAGCCCTAGCCGCAATGCCGCAGCCTTCACTTTGCACGCTAAATGGGGCACGTTCGGTCTATGACGGTTACGTGTCGGATGATGCAGTGGCAAGTGGCTGGATGTATTTAGGAGCTGAATTGCGGCGAGAAGTAAGACGAGGCTCTCGGCTGAAATGCACAGTAAGCCGGCAGGTTTCGGAAGGACGTGATTCGCTTGAAGCTCGGTAGTCGCTCTTCTTCCAGTGACGTGGAGCGTGAACAATAGAAGTTGCTTAGACGATCGTTAAGTTTATTAGCTATGGTACTTGTCACTAGTCACTATGGAATGGAACGTGTCTGCGTATTAGATGAAGAAGGAGAACAAGGGTAAACATGCTTATAATCCTGATAATTTGCGGACCGCAGCACTACTAAACCTTACTTCTTTGTATTAGTTGAAGATAATGCAGGAGAATAACCTAGAAAAGGAGATCCATAATATCGAAAAAAGAATAATAAACGAGTCTTAGAAGAAGACACAAAAGAAGTTCTGTTGCCCCAACAGTAGTGACAGCAGATCAGTAATGGTAATATCAGCGATAGTGATCATACGTTTTACGTTCTATTACATTTTAAAACAATTGAGTTCGACTTACATATAATTCTGCAGTTGATCACCCCACAAATAGAGTCATTCATAGTAACCTGACGATTAATGGCTTCATTGGGTCAGGCGCAGACGACGGATTTTTGAAAAAAAGACCGATCGCCGAAGTTCGAACCGGAGACCTCCCGAGGAGGAGTTCAGCGCTTTTACTACTGTACGATCCAGCTTCTCATAATGCCATACAATGAAAAAAATAATTTTTTTACTACCTTCTTGGCAAGTGATCTTTACACTGTCTGATTTGAGGGATGTA
Organism: Agriotes lineatus; assembly: GCA_940337035.1. Lineage (NCBI taxonomy): Eukaryota > Metazoa > Arthropoda > Insecta > Coleoptera > Elateridae > Agriotes > Agriotes lineatus. Next base: position 8,485,100 of record OW679198.1, on the reverse strand, counting down.
GGAAACATTTACAAAAACTGTTATAGTTTCTATGACATTGTACTTACTTCCCTAGAGAAGTGAATTACTTACATCCCGCATTTACTATAACTGACAAGATGTCACGTCTGCCATTTGATTAACATGAAGAAAACCATTATCGCTCGTACTATTATCCATTTTTAATCAGAATACAAGCACAAAGCACACAAAACAGCACTCGCAATCGTATTCACGCATTTTTCACAGTGCGTTTATAACTGTCAAACAAAACGTCACAGCACTGAAACAACGCCCCAAGCTCCGAAACAGGCTACTAGATATAACTTAGAAAATGTAATCATTTTACGCTATTACCATTTATTTTACATAAGGAAATATTGGTAGTGAAAAAAATTTTGTACTTTACTCAGGATGTAGGAAGATTTACACTACCTCCCACCTTGCTGCCCTCATTCGCTGCGCTCACTCAGGCATCAAACGGTCCTCGGTAGTGTAAATCTTACCTACATCCCTTGTAAAGTAATATACTATTCATTTCATTATTAGATGTTGATAGTTTTAATAATCCAATACTGACGAACACTACTCATTCGTATTATAAGGAAACTGATAATAACTTAAAAAATCTGGTACACGCACACAACTTTCTTTTACAGTGATCTTATAATTAGCCAAAAATATTATTTTAAATTTTTAGGCATTTGTCAAAAATTTTCAAAAATTACAAATTCTACAAAATAGAGCGTTAGTTCAAGAGAAAAATTTTCTATAGACTTTTAAGCTGAATCTAAAAATGTAATAACATACCGGGTGTTCTATTTAAAATAGGAGTTGATTAAAAAATAGAAAAAAAAACAAAAGAAACCCATTTTAGAAGTATTCAGCTGGAAAATCACCTATCTCACATCAATACACATTAAAAATGTAATAACAATGTAAAGTTAAAAAAAAATCGTTAGAGCCGTTTTTGAAAAAATCGAAATCTGAAAAATCACAAGAGTAAACACCTACTTCCGGTTATGCGATTTTTTTCAAATGCTGGCTGTCGCATCTACATAGTACACAAAACTTAATATGAAATTTCAACACCATACCTCTTTTCGTTTTTGAGATATTCTGTTCACAGACAGACACACAGACCAATGAAAAAAATATGTTTTTTGGGTTTAGAAGATCTGTTGAAAACTCAATTTTGGGGTGATTCCAATACTTCCTTTATTGTAAAAGGAAGTAAAAAAGGTAGTAGTAGTTGCTTACTAACAAGACGTTTAAAAGGAAAAAGAGAAAAATCATAGGAAAATAATAATTCCGTACTAACAAAAAAGGATAGGGTGTAGGGTTGTGTTGCAGAGGTAGCACTTTTGATGCCAGACGGTCGCACCACGGGTCAATGACAAGGGTGGCTTGGCATAACTGGTCCTCGCAAGACGCCCAACTCGCAACTTATGGCTCCACGTGCCACACCCTGGATAACTGCACCGACCTGCAAGCTAAACTAAGTTGTCGGTAGCCAGATATGGTGAATTCAGATGATATAGGGCAGCAGCTATATCATTAGTGAACATTGGCGGAGATCACAGAGACCGGTACGGTTTTGTATCACACAGTTATAAGAATGGTTGTAGCAACTTTAATGGTTATAACACTGCGGTGTAGAAAGTAAGGGGAACCTACTACACTATCTTCCCACGAGAATCTTTAATGAATATGAACTCACAAGGATATTCCGTTTTGTCATGCCATCCGGCTAACACCCGGCGCTCTTCAGCTTCCAGGGCGGGGAGCGTGAAATGCGCGACTGGCCATGCTGGGACGGACCACTGGGTCCCTCATGGAAAATATGCAACCAGCGATGAACTTATTACAATCAAACTAAGAGCTCCGCTAAAAATTGCCACTTGGAACGTGCGGGGGCTGCGGGATGTGGGAAAAATACATATTGTAGAGCATCGACATATAGAAATGGACCGCTAGTCAGAGCTGCGCGAGCCAAACAGGATAGAAAGAGAACGCATATGACTTGAGAACGCTCTGTCCTTGTTGGCGCTCAGTAGCACAGGCGTGAAAGTGAGACCTTATAAGGAGCAACAAGAAAAGTTTGGCAGGCACCCCATCGGCTCGCGGCAAGGAAATTTACGATCTCTAATACACGCAGTCGCAGACAAGAATATCGATTTATCGATTTTGACGTCACAGAACCTTGCGTTTCCCAACGCCGCTTGTTGAGGTTAAGTGCATCGTTTTGCTAATTAACAGTAAGTATTGCCTATATTTTGTTTAAATACTTGTTAATTCTAATGTCTATTACGTTGATTCAGTTCGTGAATTCATATTTTTAGTTTGTTTACAGCGACATAGCGAAATAATCATCCATAGTTAATTTTGTAATACCTATTGCCTCATGTACTACGCATTAACTAAAATAGTTAAATTTTTTCAGTGATAAATGTCCTTTGCACGGTGCTAATGGAAGAAGTGTACCTGCGTTCCTGGTTGCAACAAATTGGTACTACAGGTCAGTGTACTGTACCACGTTTTTTAACTTCCGAAGCATTAAAAGTAATCGTTAGGTATTCCTGCAAATGTGGTAGAAGCTAATACAGTTTTATGTTCATGTTATGATCAGCCTTTGACATCTTCAAATGTTTGTACATGTTTTGACGTATCAGCTAATTTGTTTCCTGTATAAAATAATGAAATAAGCAACAGTAGTAATTTTCGTTAGTAATATAACAAGGGCGAGATAAGGTACTTAACGATAATTTTGCACTCGCCAAGGGTTGAGTGCTGGTTGCAATGAAAACTGTTGCGAGGGCAGTTTTCTAAGGACAATGTCAATTACTCTTGGTACGGGCAAAATTATATGTGTGTTGCCCGCATTTATATTTTGAAGATGATATCAGTCATGTCACAGTTGTTAGTACGTAATAATCAACGTGAGATTATTATTTATCAAAACTATTCAGGATTATTTATATGCATTTCTTTCTGTTACCGATTTTCAACCTACTTTGGAGAATAACTTCAAACTGCTCTGACGATGCCCACATCTTCAAATTTGTCAAGGAGAAGCATAAGCCGAATACCTCCATTACCCAAGAACATCGGAAGAAAATGGCTGCGAAGTAGGTTGTTATTTATTCTTTATGTGTATAAATAATACGTATATTTTATTTAATTCAATGTTGTTTTATAAGCATTTATTTTTTGTTCTAGAATTTAATATTTGTTGTATTGTATATTATTTCTGCTGAATGTATTTACTACATTAATAAAGATTTCTTAAAACAGAGTGTAAAAGAATAACATTTATACATAGAATAGTTTAAAATATTGCTTTTATTACAAATACTACAAATATATACACTCATTACAAATATATCACATTTATTACAGTATATACAATTTGCGTTTACTGGTGACAAAAAAGTATGGTTTTTGTTAATTTATGCCTAATTCTTGTTGTACTTTCTCCTTTGGCAAACGCAATAATGACGAATTCGCGATATAAAATATTGTTTACTAATCATTTTCATTACATAAACCGGTGGTCATTTAAAACTGATTGTACCAGTGCATGGTTTTCATTAGCCAATAGTGTCGTTGACACATTCCGAAGTGTCCTTGCTACAAGAGCATCTACTGTTGAACCTTTATATTTTAATTGAAATTCGTGATAAAACGTTTTAAAATTCATTTCTGCCAGTTTGCATAAAGTTATAACATCTTTGGAAGCAGTAGATAAACCACCTCGATTGTTAATGTCTTGTAACTGAGAAAAACATTCAGTTGACTGTATTAAATCAATGCAAATGCCGCAAGATAATTTTTTGCATTAAAGTTTTCACTATGAACCCAGCAATATACCCGAGTACATCATCAATGTAACGCTCGTCTATATTTTCAAAAGCCCCAGCAAATAGAGTGTCTTCGTCTAGTTCGTCTGTTGTCTTTTTTTCTGATAGTACAGAAACGTCTGTTTTGTCAACTTTATCTGAATTTGCATGTAAAAATGAGTTTCGTCTTGTGCGAGGCAATTGGCATATTTAGACCCACCAACTTGGGCATGAACGAGCAAGCGTTTCATTGATGATAATAATTTTGCAGCAGTAGGATTGTTGTTATTACCCCCCTCTGCTTCTAACCGAAGAAAAAAACAGTTCTAAATGATCTTGCGACAATTTGTAAGTTAAAAGATATTCCAGTCCCGCTCTAGGATCAAAATAATTATGGAATATGTCAACGACACTTTGGAGTGCAATAAAAAACCGAAGAAACCAGTTTTTAATCTCGAAAAAATGACTGGGGTATTAACATCTATTTTAATAGAGCGAATGTAGTTTTGCAAAAATATCACTCTTTGTTTTATGTGATCAATATTTTCTTTGTTATGGGGGGTTTTTCCGGGGTTTTTACAAAATTTATTTCGAGAATCAAAATATCAAAAATTTCATTAAAATTTTTACAAAATTCTTCAGTTGCTTCAGAGTTGCAAAATTCTTTTAAACCCATTCTCTCGCGAAGAAATTGAAAAGAATCTGCAACACTTTTGCTCAATAATTGAACGGCAAGTGCCACTTTCATTTTCTCATTCTCCCAATTCAAATGTCTTCGTCGCAACCGATTGGCAGCATGCAAACCAACTAATTCTTGGTACTCGACTAAGCGAACAAAGTAATGCCAATTAATCTCGCGATTATCTTCTGTAAAGAGAGATTTGCATGTCCCTAGACAGTTACGAACCAGTTTTATCATATGACAAGCATCCGGCACGATAAAATAGGTTTCTCTGTTCTGGATTAAAAAAGAATTATTTACATGAGCTAATAAATGACATGTTCTCTCCGAGGGCCCTTGCCATGGCAAAATTACTCGCAGCGCCATCAAACGTGAAGGATACAATTTCAATGCCTGTATCCTTCAGAGCATCCAAAACTTTAGTAACAATATCTGCTCGTTGTTGGCCATTTAAACCAGCAATTAAATAATATGCCACTGGTATCTTCCAGTTTCCATTGACGCAAGTACACATGACGACCGCAGCAATTTTAGCTTCTTCGTGTTGTCCCGTGCTGTCCTCTGATGCCTCTATCTCGCCCATGTCAACATACCCAAAAACTTTTCCTCCTTCTACGTGCAGTCCCTGCTTGATTGCCATGTCATCCATCTGAAGTCCGCAAAATACTTTTTGCCTTTTTCTCTTCTTCCTGCGCCTTTTTCTTAAGGGTATTTATTGCCAGAGCCGAAATTCCAGGAGAGCCATCGATTTTTTGAAAACCAACCACGAATGGTACTGACATTGGGTAGACACTCGATAAAGCTGGACCTTACGAATTCGTACGCTTTCGGGGACAAAAAATGTAACGTACTAGAAAATTGTTGAACCTCTTTTAGACATTCTTGGAACCTTTTGTTGCCATCCAGCATTCTTTGTAGCAGTATGGTTGCCAAAGGAGTCATTGACGCCTGGAAGAAAAATTAGAAATGTAATTGTTGACATTTTCCTTTGAGAGCATGTACTTGTTTGTGAATATTTTATACGTACTTTTATGCTATTCGCAGCAGATTTGGCGATTAGATCTTTTTTAGTTAAATTTTCCACCAGGCCTTCGATATTTCTCATCTTGGACTCAAGGATTTAATTGTACCACGTAACTTCTTGATTTCCTCAGCTTGTTCTGTGATGGTGTCCATTGCAACTTCCCAACATATAGTTGACTTTGTTGAATCATTCATGACACTCTGCCACTGAACATCTTTTACTCGTTTATACTGAGTAAAGTTGTCACCACATTCATCCCTTGCATCGTTAACTGGGAATGGACATTTCCTGGGAAAAATCAAAAACGTTGCTGATTAGTATATTTCTGTTACACTTATTATTACATTTAAGCTTGAAAAACAAACCTTTTCATTGAAGAATCCATGAGGGGTTGCAAGCTTTGATTTTCTACATGGGGTTGCAAGCTTTAAAAAGTTTTCTACATCTTCAGGAGCCTGTAAATTGTTCTGTATTAAGACACGTACTTCATTCGACCAAAAATTACACGAAATTGCACACAGAAAAAAAATCACAGTATCGCCAACTAGGTACATGCGTAGTTAAAAATATGTAGCTTAGTGAACTACATTTTCTTTTAATTATCTGCAGTTCAGTTTAATCAATATTTTAATCGATACTTTTTTTCTCAGTGCATGTGTTCATTTACTTACAAGTCTTTCATCAATTTTGCTGGGTTCATTGCCAGCAAATTTACTATTGCTGTTCAAATTGCATGATGGCACAGCATCTCTGAGTAGTCGAAGATTTCCGGAGACGACAGCACGAGTATAGTCTTTGGACTTGAAGTGATTGGAGCAAACCTTAAACTGTGATGAGTTATTTGTTACTCCAAGCACACTTAACCATTTTGTTCTCATATCTGGTTTTGCCGGAAGGCTGGAAATACATTTTAATTAGCAAAAATCAACTTTAAAATTATCTATAGAGGTTAGGTAACAGAGGTTGAGTAGAGAAATATTGTTTACCTATGATAAATAGTTTCCTCCCCAGCTTTGCATTGCTTCTTACACACAAAACACTGTGTAACCATAGTACAATAAAAGTGACCACTGTTTTTATGAAAATATAACTATTTACAAACAGAATAATGTTTGTAAATATTGACACGTGCGTTCGAGGGCTGCTTACGCGAAGTAAATTGGCGCGACGGCCCTGTGCTGTGACGTCATTTTCTGTCGGCCAATAGGAGGCCGGCAGGAAAAGGAAAGATAGTTCTTAAACTGTTCTCTTTCTCTTTCTAACGCAAAGAGTTGCGCAGTCGTCCATTAGCGGTCCATTTCTATATGTCGATGTTGTAGAGGGACGAACTAATACGATGCGGAGTTAATTTAGCTGGAATTTTCCGAACACACTGGAAAGGTGAAGCCACTTTACAACTAACGGAGACAATGTGATATACTTCTCCGGTAGAGAACATCATAACCATGAAGGTGTAGCAATATGGGTTAGCAAAGAACTTAACAAAAGTGTAATAGGATATCAAGCAGTAAGCGACAGAATCTTACGGCTAAAACTTATAGCACTCCCATTCCACTGTCATCTTATCCAGATATACGCCCCAACAGCGGAATCTGATGAGGAAGAAATAGATTACTTCTATAATCAACTAGCCAATGTAATGGCACAGATCCCAAAGAGAGAGCTGTTACTGGTGGTAGGAGATTGGAATGCCAAAATTGGCTACACCAAAAACGACCACCATCTTAGACACGTACTTGGCTTGTATGGTATAGGAGCAAGAAATAATAGAGGAGACAGTCTTATTCAATTCTGTGTTGAACATGAGTTGAAGATAGCTAACACAATGTTTACACAACCCATCAGGAGGTTATACACCTGGGTGTCACCTGGTGATCGATACCGCAACCAAATTGATTATATACTAATTAGACGACGATGGAGCTCTTCTGTACTCGATACAAGAACTAGACCTGGTGCAGATTGTGGTAGCGATCATTAGTAGCCACTATACGTCCTCAAGCTCAAAACCTGCTCAAGAAAAAAACTACAAAAGATGCGAACACCGAACGACCCAGACCACTTATTATTAATAATGATGAAAACCCAGACACGTTATGGAAATCCTTGCGTGAACGAGTAGAATAGACCATCAAAGAGTCACCTACTTCTTCAAACCCCAAGCCAAACCAAGACTGGATTTCCAAGGAAACATTTGCTCTGATAGCGGCTCGAAGAGAACTCAAACAAACAGGTATTCTGGATGAAAATAGCCACGAACAAGATCGACTACTGAGCAGAGAAATCCAGAGGGGATGCCGTGCCAACAAAAATAAATTTTATGAAGATCTTTGTAAGAATATGCAAAGCCATGCGGATAGAGGAGAATGTAAAGAACTATTTAAGACTATAAAGAAAGTGACAAAAATGTTTAAACCATCTAATTGGGCGGTCAAGGACAATCATGGAACTTTAGACTACGATATCGATGCAATTGTTGAGGTGTGGCGTGAGTACTGCGGCGGACTATATGAAGACCCTTTAAAACACCTATAAGAATTAATGTATATGGATTCAAAATGCAACCCGATATTCTCCCGGTGGAGGTGGATGCAGCCATCAAAAAACTCGCTGTTGATAAAGCGGTTGGTATAGATGGGCTTCCAACAGAAATCATCCAACTGCTTGGAGAACACGGTAAAACGCTATTACACCAGATACGCCAAAGGATCTGGACAACATGTGAGTGGCCTGATGACTGGACAACGTCGGTTATAATTCCAATAGACACAAAAGGGGCAACCAATAACTGTGATAATTATCGTTTGATTAGCTTGATACTCCATGCCAGTAATTCATGCTATACAGGGTGTTCGGATAATAGGAAACCATACATTGATGGTGAGTTCTACTCATTAAAACAATAAAAAACTTCATATGGAGTATATCCCAAAATCGTTATTGGCGTAGATACCGACCTTTAAAGTTTAACTTTTTTTTTTAATTTCTTCTTTATTTTTTAAGACTGAATAGATAAATACCTTAAACTTGGTGTACGTGCTCTTTATTGCAATGTTTACAAACAAAAAGGAAAATAATCGATATCATGTATTTTGAACTGGCAGTTAACCTAAAACCATATTTTCTTTTTAGTTATAACTTTTATATCTAAAGACATACCTCCGATCTAGATGCGGCATCTTGTAGGGAATAAAAAAATTCAAAATTAATTTACTCTTGTTTGGTATGCGTAACATAAACCGTTTGGTTAGAATTCTATCTAAAGTTTTAAGGCTTTTCTTTTCAGGGCCATTACCTGATTAGCCTTGATAACAAAAATGCAATTTTTGTTTGTTTGTGGTCGAGTTATTTACGTGCAATTATTATTGTTTAACTTGACGTTTGAGTTTGTGTTAACGATGAATTTTTATTATACTTTTGCTGAGATGGCGGATATGCACCTAATTTATGGACGAGCAAATGGTAATTAATGCAAGAGAAGCGCAACGGCTTTATAGGGAAGCATTTCTTAATCGCCGAATTCCAAATAAAAATATGTTTGGCAACATAGATCGACGCCTTCGAGAGGGGGGTACATTATTTCTTCGCGATTAAATCGTGGACGACCAAGGACAACGCGTAGTGCAGAAATGGAAGAAAGAGTTTTAGATCTAGTTGAGGCAAATCTTGGGACTAGTACGAGAACGATTGCTTTAACGGAGGGGAGTGTCTATTGTTGGTAGCACCGTCAAGCTACGTCTAATTCGAGATTTTCAGGTTAAGTTTTGCGTTAGTCTGTGTCAAATAACAAACAAAACCTAACCTACTAAACTCGAATTTTAGATTGACTGACAATACACTACAGAACTGCTAAACGTCCAATAGGAGTCACGGGCGACTTTAATTATACATTTATTTGATCTCTCGGTACTTTCCAAATTGTCACTATGACTCTGTAACCCGAATCCCGGGGAAAGTTGAGCATTGTACCGCCAGACGCAAGCGTATAAAGCACCAGCCTCTACACACAAGGGAAAATGATAATACAATACATACGTACATACAAGTATTGCTACTCAGGAAAAGAAGCTAATACTGATCAACGCTAATTCGAACTATTAGAAGAAGACGTAGAAATATATAACACGGTAGGTATTAGAAGAATCTAGAAAACGCCCACGTAATACTGATACTACGATTGTTTTCGAGTTCCCATATCCTCCATCCATAAGCATTATATAGTTTTGGTGGTATTTCTAGACATCTCTCTTCAGACGTCTCTGTTTGCGGGCGGGCATCTTTTGGTCAATCAATGATTGCATTCGATGGGTTCGTCTAGTTGCAGATCGTTGTGACATTCGTTTTCCACTCACCAAAGATGCTTTCTCTTCTGGCGGTGCTGATTCTTCTATTGTCTTCTTTCGTTGAGTCAAAAGTTTGAAGAATAACGAAGGAGTAACCCAGAATATTGACATTCCTGTTAGATAGCGATGGCGGGCAATGTTTTCGAATGACACGAGCTGTAAACAACTAAAAATACCCCGATTTAAATGTATGCGATGATCTATCGAGGTTATTGACATCTATCTTATTAATGCAAAAACGGGGGCCATCGCATACTAAATTGTGGTCCGGGCGAAACGCCGATATTATTCAGGATTTTTCTATATGTTAGTATAACTCAGGATGCTCGGTCGTTGTTGCCGTCGCAATTTACATTTCTTGCTGGGCTTTGTCTCGAGATCGGTTCTACCAGGAAATTATTCGACGTATGAATGGAGGCACCGACAACAAAATTAAGATTGTGTGTAGCTCGGCCGAGGATCGGTTTTCTACTTTTAGCGAGTTCGTATAATTAACTAGCCGGTAGTTAATAGTTTCCCATAGTTGAGTTGCTGATTACCTCTCGGCTCGCAATTCGTTATCTGAATTAGCTGGAAGTTGGAAAAGCGGGCAGGATGCGTATCTGGCGGAATTGTACGTCTTCTGTAAAACTGGGCGGTCGTTTGTAACGTGCTTCTCATCCTTTCCGGCGTCGAGGATTTCTTGACGAAGTATTGTCATATATCTGGAAGTAAATAAAGCTAATGAAGTCTGAGTGTACGATTTAGCAAACAGGATCACGGACAAATTACCGAAAATTCATCTCGCTCAGGCTTCGGTGCCGTTGCAGTTTGTTAAGATTAGTCATTCGCAGCTTAAAGGATTACACTCGGACAAATTATTCGCTTAGTGATTAGTTTAATGAACATTAGTACCGTGCGAGGGCGCACGCGCCGCCATAATCTAGGTTATGTTTGCACGAGTCGCACCAACTATTTCTCACGACACTCATTTGTATTCATTATTCTTAGTTTCCGTCTTGCTTACTTTGCGACAATGGTCTTATTAGATTTCGTACTATTTGTGTTTCAGTTTAGCGCCATGCGCGACTAAGCATATTTTCTTAATTAAAATATAAGGCGGGCCTCATGTTTTGCCGGCTTCCGAATGTAAATGCCGATATTAGTTTTAAGGCGGCTCTTCCAGGAGTCCGGACATTTATCATCCGCTCGGCGCACGCCGCGTTGTTCTTTGTGCATGGGGACGTTTGAGGGATTAGTCCTATTTTGAAACATAGCGCAACTTTCATTTATCAATCGCTCGGCTAGAGGGATTTTAAAATTCAGCCTCCGCATTCCCGATAAGCCGTCGAGTATTGAGGCTTCAAGCTAACTTAATTCATCCACCTCGGCTCTGTCGGAAGCTGGTTAAGATCTCGCCGGGATAATAAAGTGATGCTTTACGGCGTTGTTAAAATAAACTAGAAAAATGAGATTACGCGGTAATAGAACAGGCATCAATTAATAAATGGCTGCAGGAACTAACCCGCCGACCAGGAAAATTTGCTATATAAAAGTGAATTTTCGCTGGAGGTATGAACAAGCTAACGAAAGTTTTTTTGGTATTTTTAGCAATTTCCGCTTGAATGCTAAATTATAGAAATGAAATAGCACCGAAAACTAGTTTATTCGCAACCATATATGTAATAAGATCATTACTGGCTTTTAAAAACTTGGAAAATAAGCTACTTCCAACTTATAACTTTCCAACCGGTCGGAAAAGTGATTGCCGTCGCAGCGGTTGGAAATGAATCCATTCCCGACCGCTGTGTAGGTAGGGACACTGGAAATATCGTTCATCCATTCATGCGCGATCCATTTCCGACCGCTGTGTAGGTAGGGACACTGGGAATATCGTTCATCCATTCATGCGAGTCACAACCTGTCGTATCATAATATAATAGTTTTTCGAATTATTGTTTAGAATAAAGTGGTTGCGAATAAAATAGTATACATACGACGGTGAAAAGTTTCATTCCTGCCTCGAGATAAAGTACTTAATCTCTCGACAGGAACGAAAGACTTTCCATCTCGGTATGTAATATACTATTAGCCGACGAAACTGCTTAGCTATTTTTACTAGATTTGGGCAAATATGGTGTAAATAGGTGCATATATGTACGGTCCGATAACTAGCTGTCAGGACTTCACGGATTTTCGGCAGTAACACGGCCAATCTCTAGACCCACGTAGGAATTACCACCAACTTCGGGTATTTTTTTTTACTGGGAATGGTAAACGAATTTTAGACTCAAGCCCCAGACTAAATTACTCTTACCAGCCGCAAATTCTACCCAACAAACTTTCAGTCTACATGGAGATATCGGAGGGCCGACTAGCTACAGTGGAGAGGGAGTGCGGTTCTCTTTCTGTAAATAGCAAAGGGTATTCAAAATTACCAGGGAGCCCAAAGAGTGTACTAGTACAGCCGATGTCTATTAGCTTACGCGAACAGATTTCAAAAACGTTCAACACCTCAATTACTTGCATTGGCAGTACACAAAACCATAGTAAACATGAACAGGCCTATATTAATAGCAATACAAAGTGTTACATCAGTTAATTTCAGCACTCGTTTTGATCACAAGCGTGAACTACGCTACAGTCGAATGTTACAAATACAGTCCACTCTATTATGGCCCTCAATTACAGATGTTCAATTTCTAAATAGCTAGCAAGTCTAAACGCATTGCATTGCGGACAATTACAATATTACAGTGATGTCGCAGTCGAGCGCAATATAGTATGCCACCACGTACGTGAAATTTAGAATGTTCCATAAATGTGCCCGTACTTACTGGCAAACTCGGAGGTGATGTAGCACTAGCTGGTGATTCCAAGCTTTCAATACAGAAAGAGAGAGAGAGAGAACAACAACATACCGATGCGTTTTATCTTGCACAATTCCAGTTCGTTTTTTAATACTCAAGCAAGCGGAGGAGGGGGGCACAGCAAGGACTCTTGGAAAAGCAACGGTCAAACAATGAAGGGCGTATCCAGTTGCTTCGACAGCGAAATGAGGAAACGCAGCGAAAATTTCCAACTCAACACGGAAAATCAGCAATGGTACTGCAAACTCGGCTGCCAACGACTCCAAGGTCCGCTCTAAAATGCGAGTACCGAATTACAATTAAGAAGGAGAAAGAGAAAGCGCACGGATACCTAAAACGTACAGCTCTGGGGCTCAATCTGCGACGCTGATTCGAATCCGCAACCAAATGTAATGCGCAGAGGAAACCCAATAATCTTTGAAACTCAAAAAGCTCCGCGACATGCGAGTGAATAAAAGCACACAATTTTGCTCATGTAAATCACTAACAAGCAGCCTTAAATTTACTCCAGGGTCGGCCACGTAACAATGCGTGCTAACGGTTCGGAAGGAACCAGCGCGCGATAAACGATATACGTCGCCACAGATGCGTAACGACACCTGCAAAGAATCGAATATTTAACGTAGTTACGCTTGATAACGGATCGATAATCCAAGGACGCCCAAACAAGTTTAACGACCTCGAAAACTGTAAAGCGCCCAGGCGTTAGGACGGAGTCAGTCAAAAGGTATAAAACGTACGAGAAGATTAATAAGTCATAAATTGTAACGCTATTTAAACTTAACAAAACATCCAAGCAGGAACCTAACCAAAAGTACAACGAACAGAAGAAAAGGGAAAAGGAGAAAAGTGAAAAACAAGGCCTGAAAATAAATTCAATAGATCATTAGACCGCGAGAAGGCATAGATCACTAATCCGACTTTAAATTTCCGGCGGCCAACAGATGCTTCGCTTCCAAAATACTATACAGCCTGAGATGTGAAGCAAGGTCAAATCTGCCCCATATTTTGGACGATTTTGTTTGGAGAAAATCCGTTCCGTGCAAACACGTCGTATAACTTCGAAAGTGAAATCCATACTACTAAACATTTCTGAAAGGGAAAAGGAAAATATTTCCACCCTGGAACTGCATGCGAGAAGTTTCAACAGAAAACATTATCAACTACACGTTTTAAGTTGCTAGAAAGCCTTGGGCAACCTGAAATACACAACGGCGTTCGAAGTTTCCGAACTCACCGCAACAGCAGGCGGAAATAGGAAGCAATACTTTCGGACCGTAATAGCTTCATATATTAATATTGTAAATACAAGGTCTGTGTTGGTGTTTAAAGTAATATTCGTGTAGAACGATGTTTTACCTTAACAGTGATGCCTGATTGACAATCACCCTATATAAGACAAACAAGAATATTCAGATTGTACAAATAGACGTACAACCAAGAAGATAGAAAAGGGCTGTCTAATCATTTTAAAAATGACAAATAGACGGCCAAAGGAGAATCGAATTGTAGAATCTGCAGCAAAGGAATCGCATCCTAAAATGGAAGGATATATTTCTTGAGGATCAATAAAGTTACCGTTTCTTGTAGATAACGAGGTGGCTCTTTGAAAAAAATCTGATGTTCATGTTTAGTGCAGAATGATAATCAACATAGGGCAGGTGAATAGAGCCAGCATACTAAAATATGATATGAAGTAGACTATACTAGAAAAATGTAGTGGTTCGGCATTTTCTGATATTTTCTAGATGTTGCTAACCATCGAGAAAAACGTGAATATAGGAGTGATATCAATTATAATGCCAGAAGTTCGGGGCAAGCGTATTCGAAGAATACGATGTACCGAAGCATCACATATGCCGGTTCACGGAACTTCAGACCGTTGCAAATATTACAGTACCCAAGACTAACCACATCGCTCTAATTGACAAAGTTGCTTTGTGTCTTAATGACAAAAAGAATTACTTCTTAAACTAACATTCGAAATAAAACTTGAGATACAAAGCCCTGTGGTTTCACCAGATAACCAACGCCAAAATAATATAAATTGTTTTCTAAAATGCCATTATTACATTATGTTCAAAGCGTTTAAGAATAATATATAGTTTTGTCATAATAATTATTAATTTGGTGTTGCGGGGGGGGGGGGGGGGTCTCAACTTTCACGTGGTTTTACTGGATATATAAAGAAAACAGTTTCTCAAAAGCACAACTTCACTCGTTAGTGATTCATGTTATAGGTATGTTTACTGTACTGAAGTATAGTGTCAGTCTATGTCAAATTCGAGATTTGTAGGTTAAGTTTTGCATCAGTCTTTGTCAAATAACAAACGAAACCTAACCTACTAACGTCAAATTTGGCATAGCCTGGCAATACTTTTTAGTACTGCCAACGTCTAACACGAATCACAGGTGACTAATTATAAATTTAAATGATTTCACGGTATAATGCAGTTGTAAAGCTAATAGCGAAAGCTCTGTTGTATAGTTTTTGTAGTTTTATTTTTGATTTTAGGTCTAAATCAAAATTCACTTTTGCAGTTTAAGCTTACGGTTAATCAAAAATGCGATAATTCAATTATAAAAATTCAGAAAATCTACTGACCTTGTTTCCAAAATGCAGTCCTACTGGATACTCTGATTGGGAGTGTACCAAGAATTCCCCGTGATAACATTTGGCTGATGAAGTTGAAAGGGCGTACACGAAATTAGTCCATTCATATGTTAGGTAGGACATGGGTCTGACTTAAACGTAAAGGGAGCGGGCCTGGTTTAAGGGATTTCACCTTCGGAAGACTTGCTTTTGAGGCGTTAATGCTTCCAGCCTGCTGACCGGGGCTCCTTGATTGTTGTAGCTGTTCGGGAATTAAGTGGGAATATTCAAAAATCCTTAAATGCGGATATTCGGTCGTACTTTGCTATTGTATAGTTGACTTTAATGGCTCTGGGAGAGAGCTAGCATTATTTTTTTCTGGTTTATGAAAAGTATATATCTGCATTTATTTTTGTGGGGACCAACTGCTCGCAATTTCTGATTTGTAAATAATTTCCCTTTGATGTTTAAATCCAGTGTTTATCACCAAGTAGTGAATTTCATTAATTATGAGGAGTGGCTTTTAGCCCGATTGATAGCGAATTTACCCCCGAGATTAATATCAGTTATCGATAATGCACCCTACTATAATGTGCAAATAATCACTGCCCCTACAGCAAACAATAAAAAACAACAAATGCCATACTGGCTACGATGAAAATATATAATCTCTTCTCGTGATATGAGTTAAGCAGAACTCTATATGCTCTTAATCGAACAAAAAAAGTATATTTGTGGTATACATTATACTTACTTTACGTGGTTATAATATCTTCTTCGGTATGTTGAGCAGAGAAAAATATTAGTTGCGTAATTAGTACAAGGAGATCAATGTGTATACAAACAGAACTCTTCGGTCTATCCATAGAGCTACAAAGAAATCTTGGACTTTGGAAGCAGAAGTCAAACGCTAGAAGCTTGCCCCACAAATGGTAATCGCACTCGACGAACAATGGCTAGCTACATTTTTGTAAGCAGACATCGAACGAATGGAAAAATCGCAGGTGCCGAAAAATCAGTATAGTCGAAAAAGAATTTGTTAGCTTCATGACTAAATACATTTTTATTTTGACATACGCCAGGGTCGCGCATCAAGAAAATATAAAATTACTCGGTGTGATTTACTTTTTCTTCTCATACTATAAAAACTTTACTAGACGTTTATTGGTGGCAGTACGCTCCTAAAATGTTTAAAATAAGGACGATATCAAGTTTACTAGATACAAGATCGGCATTAGCCGACAATGGATGTTAGTTTTACAGTTGTCCAATTACATGTTAGTATATCATCAATTTAAAATTTTACCCCTAATACCAGAAGTGTAAGTTATCGAATATACTACATTGTTTTCACTAAAACTTATGGTTGTGTGGCCATGCCTTGCTCTAAGATAGTACCTAAAAGCCTGTTATTAGTGTTCAAATGCAATTGATGATGTTGTGGTGGGCATTGTGCCACGCTAAAGATTTTAAAATATCAATAAGGGAACGTCAAATTAATAAAGCAAAATAAATTTACCTTTGTTGGCACCTAAACGAATAACCTTGTGGTAACTTCGTTAAGAATGTAAGTTTTGAAGTTGAAAATGTAGTGTAGGCTAAGCCGAGCACCCGTCATCCGCAAATCGGAATTAAGAAAGCCGCAGAGTGTGAAGATGTATCCGTATCATCCATCTATCCGTAATGCCATGATCCGGCAGCACGGTCGAGCGGCCGCCGACATCCAAAGGCTAATTGAACTGGACATCGCTAATACCCGAAACACATGAGCCCTAATCTGGGCTTGGTGCGCCTCGCGGACGCATCGCAGGAGCTGATACGGTGCCGTGCCGATAAGGAGACGCCAGCGACAAGAGAAGACGTATTATCGGGAATTACACATCTTAACTAGAAAATTAATGAGAAACTCGCTACTCGCAGCGTAACGGCGCCCGGGCCGGAGCTTGCACAAAGGGCTCCGGGGAGGCACTTCGGCTCAAGGACGTGTGTAAAATATGTAAATATCAGAAATTAACGTAATTGAAGAACAGCTAACGATAATAAATAGCAGCGGCGCTGCCTGCGGCACCCTCCCTTCGCAGGCGATTCGGCATACTTTCGCGTCGTTACAGTTTCGTTTCGCAGATTAGATTTTCGGAAACGCTTCCGCTTTGTCTACGGGAACTTGCCTCGAACCATACCTCTTTTTTTGTTCTAAATTTCATACGTTGACACAACCTGCCGTGTTACGTTAGCTATTTTTAATATATTGGTCCTTCGAGCCGGGTTTGATGTGAAATATGGAATAAGAGGATTGTTTTCATTTTGAGAATTTGAATGTATTGATTAAAAAAACAATTTTTTGCAGTAAATTATTTTGAGTGAGAAGACATCCTTCCTTTGAAATCCCACGTCCTTTAAATTTTATAACTTTCATATCGCTTGACAATAACGTGTTTCGTAGCCGTATTATTAGTTGTTTTGATATCTTTTTACTGGTAGTGATCTTAACTTACATTCGTTTTAATTTTTTTATTTGTTCTTCTTCTTATGGTGCCAATCCGTTTCGGACGTTGGCGATCATTACGGCAATTCGTACTTTGTCCACCGCAGCTCTGAAGAGTCCGACCGTTGTTGTATTAAACCACGTTCTCAAGTTATTTGTTAACCAACAATATATGGTAAATCAGCGGAATCTACACATTTCGATGATATTTTGCTTTCCATACTTTGGTTTCTCGTCATGCAATAACTTTATTTATATTAAGGCGCATATTTGATGGTTTTTTAATACTGAATGGAGAATTCGTGCACTAGATGCTTTGTATAATCAGTATAATACTAATCTAAGTGATATGGAATACTTGTATATGTAAATGTATTGGATAAAAAAGCAACGTTGCGCTGCCATAATTGTTATATCTGTTTAGATTATAATAATTGTACAGGTGACTGCGTTTTAACGATTTTTTTTTGTTCCGCTTGTCTGCATATATAATGACGTAACTATTGATAGATCAACTTTTGATAGATTGTATTCTATAATTCTGGGCCTCACGAATATATATATATATATATATATATATATATATATATGAAGGAAATTTATTTGAAAGAACACGTTGAAATCAATAATTGTTACGAGTATATCCCCGTTTACAACATGCAATAAAGCTTATTCGGTACTCGTGAAATCATTGGAAAGGGGGTTGATTTTAAACTGAAATGAGAACAAGCGTTTGTTTTCAAAAGTGAAATCGGTTGTAGATAAATGCTTGGTTATTGTTTAGGTGCCACTGTGGTGGATGGTTCCACCATAGAACGCCTGACGATGGGAAATGTGTATGGTATTCAACTCTAGTCTTTCGGACCTTACCTCATTTCCGCACATTTAGGAATATTGACTTAGCTGCAAAACGCGGAACTGCACTGCGCTTTACAAATTAAAACAATACCGAATATGTCAAACTAAGAAAACTTTCATAACATTACGTTTGAGCAGGTCGGCTTGCAGCTATGACCTTCACAAGATTTCGAAACACAATTCATAAGAATTTTACCCGGGTGTTATCAGTAGATTTTACAGAGGAGAAAAATAACGGTACACTTTACGTAGAGCCGTGAAGGCGTTACTGGTCAAGACAACCAGCTGAAGCTGTCACTTGCGCAGATGCCCAGGTGTAGGACAGAGTTGGAGTCGGTTAGAAAGAGAAACCCGTACTAGCAGTACATTCACATAGAAAAGCATTTCATGAAACTTTGCAGATACAGTGAAACCTGAAAAACGGAATCTCGTAAATACAAAATGCAAGGAAATCAGAAAATTATTTTTCGGGGAACATTCATTTAAGTAAAATTTTTGGTAAAAATAACAAAAGTGGCTGTCATTGGTGTTCTGTAAACAGATTCTTGGCGAGATAAGATAAGCTGTGTTGATTGGGATTTTTATACTATCTGCATTAACAGGTTTAAATTTATAAAGTAGTGTACATTCCTAGACAATCTTACATAATTAGGCACGAGTTTTTGATATTTACTTTTTAAATAAAATCATAAAAAGTTCTACATTTGCAGAAAATAAATAAAAATTATGCTGAAATAAATCATCCTTTCATGTTTTATATGTTTATTATAATTGAGTTTTAATGCTGGTATTTATAAAAATATTTTATCTCACAAAATAGAAAGAATAATGTATTTACGATTTTCCTTAAAACTACATTGAGCTAAAAAAACGTAACACTCAGTCAAATACCTAACAAAAGCAACAACCCATAACAACAATAACAGAGAGAACAAATAAAACAGACACAAAACGAACCATCAATTTAACAACCACCAACTTTTTACAAGAATGTACCCATCTCGAAAGAACAGTTTTCCCCACCCACTCGGCTCCAGGCTACTGGAATGGCTTCAAGGGAAGTAAAAATCTTGGCCAAACTCCCCGTCAAACTTAAGCGATGAAAGCGAACTCGTAACTCGAAGATATGGGAAAAATTAACAGCTTTCTAGATATTGTAACACGGCTATTTGCCTATCACTACTCTCTACTGTACTATTACCTTACAATGCCCTGGGTCGCTAGCTTATTCAGTCGGTGAGGTATGAGGCTCATTAGCATCATCAGTGCGGCTAAGGGAGAGCTAATATTGTTTGAGGTCAGCTTATTGTTATCTAGAATATTGTACGTACACTTGCAACCACTACCAGTAAGAAAAACAACAGTTTACATGAATACATATAATCTGTAAGAAACAGTAGACACAAAAATACATATGAACAAATACATAAAACAGTTGCGCACTGCTCATGGGAAAATGTCTTAACTAGATACATAAAGTTCAGTTATTCATGCAAAGCCAAAGTCCACGAGCGCAAGGTATAAAATCATTCCGCGCACCCGTAAATCTAACACGAAGTTGTCGATTCTTTAGGATGCGCCGATGCTTGGAACCCCTGGACACCGAGTCAGCAAATGACGTGATGACTGTGTAATAGTTGGCGGTACTTCCCCGTTATCTGGGCCGCCTACACATTGCTTACAGTTGCGCAATTATTCAGTAAAACAATTACGAACTATGTTGTAATTGTTTTCTTATTTCGTAGCTCGGTTTCAAGCAGGAACTAACCTTGTTTTTTCAATCCGTCCACCAAGGAGCCGGGAACAGCGCTGGGTGCCTTCTTGATGCCGAAATCGCAGCTTTCAGCGATGTCGAATTGGAACACTGCGGACTCACTTATAATGTGCTATTTCACTTGGATAGCTTGCACCTCGGCTAAAGATGCACTTCTTCGACAGTTTGCACGCGTAAACCTTCAAAAACACTCTTAAACGGCCGATCCGCACCCTTTATGAGCTTCAGGGCGAATGAATCTCCCGCGTTGTATCGATTTTGTCTGTTCTTTGTTCTCAAGAGCATAACGCTGGCTCTGCACAATCCCGCACGTTTTCACTAGCGTGTCCGCACTCGGAGCCTTATACTATGCTGTGACTTGAATAAGACATAAGAACACATACTGTTGAGATTTATTACTATTCGTGTATTTAATAAAAAGGTATGAAATATGGAAACACAGGTGGCACGAATTGGCCCGTTTCAAGATTTGTTTGAAGAATAGAAGGCGGCAGTTTGGAAATATGTATGAGTATTCAGCCTAAATCCACGCGTTAAATGGAAACTTTTCCCAGGGCTTTTCAGGATGCCGGAGGGTCGCGAAACGATAGATTGCTGCATAGGGTGTCGTTAACGATGCCCCTATACAGAGCGAAGCGGCTATGATAACTGAACGATGAAGGATGTCGGCATGTTTTACTTTAAAGCTGTTATAATACAATGGGAGGTTAAAATAGTAATAGTTATTTATGTATCAAGAGTATAATCAATAAATTTATAGCACGAGGGAATGTTTAAAGCGCGACGCGAAGCGGAGAGCTTTATAAGCTTCCTGAGCACTATAATAATGATTAGGCACGTGGTTCATACGTACAACGTTTTATTTTATTTTATATTTTGGCTCAGACACTGTGTCATCGTTGTGCGCGCACTGTGAATTTTTGGTGTGATATGGTTTTTATGCAGATTGTTGGTGTTGCTATACTACATTGTTGGTACTTGTTTTATTGCTTAGCAACTGTATAGGTTCTAGGGCCATAAAAGCTATTTTACGCCCGTTATTGGGGGCCAATAAGCAAGATTATGGTTCCAATATGAAATAAAACTATTCTTATTTATATTTGGCGTGCATATATCTGAAGTAAATGAAATAAATCTGGTCTCTGACAATATTTTAAATATACTGTTTGAGGCTTTTGCGGTTACTCGAATTATTCTTGTTACGTAACATAGTATTTCGGCTTAGACCGCGTAGTCTTTGTGGATAAAACACTCATCATTCTCTGGCTTAATGTGCCTTGCACTTTGTGAACTTGACACAGATTCACGCGATGGCCATGTTCTTTGGTGGCTCGTGTTGTTTGAGTACCTGGAGAACGAGGATACTTAGGCAGATTTGGCCTTGTTGCTGTTTGTTCACCCATATTAATTAACGTTTCGCAAGACCTTGCAGCTTGCATCATCAGTGAGTAAAAGTCGCACTAAGAACTGAGTAGTGAACTATGATACATATAGTTTGTAAATTTTTTAACACTTGCTCATTATGGCTGGAAGAATATTGATTTAAAGGTTGTTAATTTATCAGATCTTGCTTCGTCATACAAGTGGAAACCATTAAATTCCGATATTTGGAAAGTAAAACGAGAAAACGCCGACGTACGTGGACTTATCATAACTCAACCAAAAAGCACAAGTCATTTGCATAGCACTCGGAGATTGTTTCGAACTTTTAATCTTTGCCCGGCGAGCATAGGAAATCTAAGAGCGTCGTAATTAGAAATGCCGTCGTGACGGAGCACGTACCGAATACGTTGCGCAACGAGTTTTCAATCTTCCGTGCAACTCTGCACGTACAGTTTAGAAAAATATTAACGATGAGTGCCGTTGATGGATGATACTCTTTCAGTGCGCGGGTGGGGCTCCGGGCGCGGCCTCATTGCTCGCCGACCCATCCCAAGGCACCCGGTTAGAAAACTACCATTACATATCTAATTTTACGGACTGCTGGCTGCCGAATAAGACATGACCGCATCGCAAAGATGAGAAATTAGCGAGGCGTGGGTCAATGTGCCGCCAGACATTGCTCCCATAAATTACCGCGAAAAACTTCCATAACTAAGTGCAAACGTGATACTTAACCCTCCGATGCGTCGGGGCGGGAAAGGGCTTTTAGAAAGTAGTTGCCAAGTCAGGGCCGCATTTTGATAAAATTCATTTGTTCGTGTTAATCTTGCTCAAACATATAAAAACCAGCGTCTTTGCCTAGCCGATGTTTGCAGTTCATAACCTTAAATATTTGCATCTTGAGCACGCCCTGCGGTGCATTCATTATTGATATATGTTGACATTTCCGTGCATGCCCTTCACGATGCAATTTATTAAGAGCAGATCGACATCACATTGCCATTACCGTCGGCAAACTCATCTATCACAGAAATTTTAAATAATTTGTTTGGCTTCGAAACCCGATGACGTTGAAACTATGATTTTTTGTACGACTGAAATCTTGGAAATCAAACTTGGACGAGCTTAAAATTACCGTACAAAATACTGTATCTAAAAGTAGTGGATTGTCTAATTCCGTTTTCTCCTTTTACTAAAAGCATGTATCAAATCTATTGCGTTTACGCTCGAACAGGGGATAGTCGAAGCACCATCTTATGCGAAACGAAGAGTGATATTGAGAGATTACATAGAAAGGAAAAAGGAGCTAGTGGATCAGGGGTGTCTCCAGCTTACCTGCCGCCCAGGTGAAATTATCAAGTGCCGCCCTTTCTGGGTTGTGGATTATGTGGTTAGGAAAGGTATGTGATGTGAAGCCGAATGCTGAGTTACATAAACATGTCTCGTGCATAAAGGACTTTTACCACGCGTTGCATACAATATTTTATCCACGACCTTAATTTTACAGTTATTAATCCATAAATATCGATTTAACAAATGTTTGCATCTACAACAGTTCTAATTTATGTCATAATAAATAGTAGACCATGCGCGGGCGAATTCTTGCGAAGCCAGTGCTGTCAAGGTTAGTTACGAAATGTAATTATTAATACTCCACATCTGAGTGTATTCATTACATAACGCTTCAATTATTTCAAAAACACTTTACCTGTAACGCAAGAAGCAACTAGAATAACTTTACAACTTCACTTCCAGTTCGAAATTGTAGTTTTATAACCTCACTTCACTTTTATCACTAGAGCTAAAAGTAAACAGCTGATTTCTTTAACCACGGTAAACTATAAAGCGTCACTTTTAGTGAAACAAGCTAGCGCTAAAAGGGCTACTTTTAGTAGTGGTCGTAGATGAAACCATTTTTGTTATGGGCAAGGTCTAGGTACCTTAGAGACATTAAGCAGAACATAATTAATAATGAATTATTATAAACGTCAAACATCAATGACAAACAAACAAATAGCACCTATTGTCGCGCCGCACGCATTTACGTTGGCATTGGCCGCTTGTTTCAATAATTCCATGGCATCACTGATTTTTGTGAAAATGCTAGTTTGGTTTTTGCATTCCTTCAGTTCTGGAAAATGAAAAATTGTAAAAACGGTATGAATGGATGCAGTATTATTTCTCTACAAAAAATATATTTACACTTTAACTCTAAAATAATTAGGGGAGCAAATAATTGAACATTAAGAATTTACTATGCAAATTCCTATGGTGCGTCAGCAAGTCAGCACCCGGTATAATACTTTTCAACAAGCAAACTCAACTTTTCTTGATTTTAAAATTATTTCACAATGTGATTTATATCTATGTTAATGTCGTTTTTAATACTAATTAATTTATTATAGCTAAATTTGATAGCTTTTCTTGTGTCATAGGTACATGATCTTAAATATTTTTTTATAATTTTTAACTTTGAAACGATCTTTCACTCTCAGCAACAGTGACAGGTAATGTTATAAATGCGTAAAGCAATCGATAAATTTGGGAATGTGCTAATTAGGTAATTTTTAAACAAATATTTCAAAACATCTACTGAAGATGCTGCAGATTTTAGATACGTCGGTAAAATTTCTATTTCATTCAGAAAATCTACTGCATTTATGTCCGAATGATTAGCTCCAACATATGTTAATTTGTTTTGCAAATTCGCGCAGCATTTGATTTTATCATCGGAATCGAAGTTTGATAAGGTGTCAAGGCTGTGTAAAAAAGAGAAATAACTGTTGTGATCGCTTAGCAATTCGAACCTTTAATCTAATTTAGTTATGGCGGTGTCTAATAAAAAAAAGTAAAAAATTGACTTTAAAGTTTAATTCTGGATTTTGTATAGCATCGTCTCTGTTTTCGTAATCACACATAGGCCTCCTTTTCTTCAGTCGCACAGTACCGATTGCTGGGAAGCTAATCTCGCAATCCAATTCTTCAGCAATAACTTTTAGATTCATTTAGCATTTATGTATCAGCTGAGTCTGTTCGACGTTCACTTAAGTATTTTTTACTTCTTCTAACATTTGAACAGCCTCTGGAAGTAGCATAATAGATTGCTGCATAGTTTTACTTACAACATTAATGTTTAATAAAATATTGTACCAAGTGACTAATGAACAAACACATTTCTATGACTATATTTGAAATCAAAGAATATGCCAAGGTTTTTTGTGTCATTGTCACTATTCTTTTTAACCAAAGAGCATGACCATCGCGCGGGTTATTTTTCGACTTCACAAGGTGCAAGGCACATTAAACCAGAAAATGCTGGGTGTTCATATACAAATACTACGCGGTCTAAGCCGAAATTCCATGTTAAGAAGAATAATTCGAGTAACCGCGAAAGCCTCAAACAGTATATCATTGTCACTGTTTGAATCAATGTAAATAAAAAACAAAGCATCTTACATTTTTGTGCACATAACGTTACATTTGCCAAATTGCTAGCTTTACATTTGATGAGTTAAACATACAAGGTACAAGTATCGACTAAGAAAGTTGTTTTACAAGTGAGAATAATACTACTAAACTGCGGTTAAAGTGGGTGGTTTGTTTAACTATGTGCGTAACGGACAAAAGTGATGTAGTCGCTAACACATACGTTTATGTTGTGCTTCGAAAGGTACATTGGACGTTATCAATTAGTGTAGTAAGGTCGTGGTCCACAGACAAGTCCTCACAATTGAATTCCAAGCAGATATGTTAACATGCCAGGAAGGTTAGGTCATGTCGTATCTAAATTGGCAACTGGAAAACTCTGCAGGCTTAAGCGATGTCACGAAAGGATGCCTGGTGAGAGGCAGATCTTCGCGGTGGCACAATTGAGGCCGTACCAAGGTACGCAGTAACTTAAACTGTTTTAAATTTATAAAAATATGTAGCCTGAACTGTCAAAAATGGGAATTGCCGGATTCTGCTAAATTTGGAATCCCCAGCCTAGCAAACATTCTTAGAGAAGCACAAGGGCCTTTTAATCAATATTTTGACATAAAAAAGGATGGAAAGAGCGCCCAAGCTACAAGAGGACCACAAAACACTTTTTGGGGGGGGGGGGGGGAACCACGACGGATCGAAACCAAAATCGCACAGTAGGAACATTTTGAGTCGCTGATCCTGAAAATCGAATTGGTTTCATGTTTGGTGCTCATTTTCTGTCTGTAATTTTCGGGTGTAAATATGTAAATGTCCAACTGTGTATTGTTTATACGTTAGATTAAAGAGATATTTAAATTGGCGAATAAGAAAGATTATATATACATAATTGGTAAGGGTTTCCAAGGGCAAAGTCGTTTGCTAGAAATACGGGAGCCTCAGAAGAAGGGAGACCCTTTCTTAAATATTATTTTGACGTAACAAAAGTGCATCTACAGGAGCTCAGTGTACATGTACGCCCTTGCTTGAAGTAGTAAAGGGTAAAAAAATACTCCAACCGAGAAGTAAAATCGATGGCAGCAATTAATATTAGCAAAATAACGGCGAAGACAACGAATAGTGCAGTTTATCCAAGAAGTCAACCGCAGCGCAGGCGAGCTAAGTTTCAGGACAGCGATTTGAGAGCAAGCATTGTCGTGCAGTTTGAGGGGGATTCTAGAACCAAAAGCAAGAGAAACTATGTGGAAATCACGGTATTGCCATTTTTAGTTCGGAGAAATCGTTATAAATGCTTGTCTTCTTTAAACTTGCCTTGTGTTGACTCATTAAGGAGCAAAATTTTGTTGTCATGCCAAATTCATTCGTTTCACCAGCTTATATGAACTCACGAATGTCTGAGGATAATAATAACAATAATAATAATGTTTATTCTCAGAGAAAAGAGCGCATACATGTTACATTAAAGAACGTTGTTCAAGGAATGCGATAGTGATCAGATGGTTCATAGAAATATGTAGGAGCCCCTGCTGTACCACACCACTGCTACATTCTTGAGATTAAACATTACAATTACAAAATTACAAAATACTAGCTGTTATTAAATGAAACAAAACTAAATGAATCGTTTGAAGTTTAAAAGCAGCATCTCTTAAACTCATCATCAAACGAACGGTATGAGTAATCCAAGGAGCCCTTGATTTCGTGAATATGAAAGGTTTAAGAGGAGCAAAAATGTCAAAAAGTGATAAGTTTTCGTTAAAAATGCCAAATTTCTGATTGATATCGCGAATATGGAAAATTTGCTGGCAGTCGATTAGTTCAAGACAATTTTCAAAATTATGGGAGTCAAAAAAAGAAAAATATCTGTATAAGTATGTTTTTGATTTAGGCTTACATACATTTTGTGCAAAACTACTAAGTGTGATCAAAAAAATATCCTAAATGTTTAGTTCCTGAGGAAATATAACATCTGTGTTGTTTGTCAATATGTGATCTAGCAATGTCGCTGTTCTTCACGTTATTCTAGTAGGTTTGTTGATTATTTGTGTAAAGCCGAAACTGTCGGGCATGGATTCCGTACTCTCAGGTTGGAGCAAGTCAATATTAAAGTCACCTACACATATGATGTCATCGTCAAAGGGGACCAGATTACCACAAATTACCTCCTCCTGTGTGGCAAATACACAGTACCTCACAACATTTTGTTGTGGTTTTTATTTGGTTACATTTTTTGCAAATTTATCAAATGTTGTCCAATATCGCACCATGACTTATACATTGTATTTCTTCTTGCACCTAAACTCTATGTTAAACGCGATTTGTCTTTTAAGGTACATGTTGTTATTGCATTTATAGCAAAAATAATAAAAATAATATATAGTGAAATAGTGATAAATGTGTTGTTAGCTTTACTGTACACATTGCACTCTAGAAATACTTCGCTTTCAATGAAGGAATCGTATATCAAGACGCTCTGTACGTCGACGTGTTACACCTAAGATTATGGCTTTCGATCACTCATTAATTTTAGACGGAAGCTTCACAGCTAGGTATCATAATTTGGGAATTTTCGCAAGTACTTCTCAATGCACAGACACTTGACAAACAAATACACAATCCAACTTGCTAGGTTGTTTCAAAATTCACGTCGCCACTGAATTTGGCGCATGCAACGAAGAAGAAGAAGGTATTGAAGTTTCGTTGAGCTCTTGTATGTGGTCCAGGAGCGTGTAGCAGATCTTCAGTTGGCCAGAGACAGGCAAGCCCAGGGTGTGTATGCGATGTGAGCGGTATCGTTCCGTGGATGTAGCTCTTTATTGTGCCAATGTTTGTAAATTACTACGATTGTTAGGTACTCATCGCACCCACCAATCTGAAATTCCGATTCCCGTTTCGTTTAAGTGCCGCATCTCATTGTTGCGTAATCATCAAGTAAAGCAGTGATCATCGTCGACGCAGCCCTGGAGAAACATTCCGTTACGTCGCAAGTGGACGCACGCCGATTACTCGTAGCTGATCTTCGGACTACCGTTGGCTATTTTTCTCGACGAAGCCCTGTGAAAAGCTCTCGCTACATCGCTGTGCTAAACCTGTTTTATTGCATATGTGATTTATCGTCAATTTGAAAGTATCGCCAATTTTTTTTGCGTTTCAATAAGTTGCATGCTGTGATATAAGTTTTGGGGTGTATCCTCATTAGAATTGCAGTAATGCTTCCAGCGCTTTGCGTTAGTTCGTCAATATGCTTTCCTTTTTGGACATGTAATACAGGGGAACATGTGATACAAGCTTTGCTTATTGGAGCTGCAGCTGCAGGGCTGGCCCGATTAAATGTATTTTTATGGAAGTTATTTTAATGGAGTTCTTAAATTTATTGTATGATTTGCGTTTGTAAAGTGCATTGCAGTTCCGAATATTTTGAAGTTAGATAAGCTATTCAGAGATCACGAAACAAGGTTAGGTACAGATCTTATTTCGTATCATCGAGGGACATCCTCTTGATAGGAATTTCTCCATTACATCACCGGCATATACACCAGGTACAATAATTTTAACTATAGCGAGCGGCCACACTGTTCTTTTAACCTACGACCCGCTCCTGTTCCCCTGAGCTACTGTATCCCTTATCATGCTTGGTACAGGTCGTAAACGAGGTTTCTCTGTAACATACTTTAAGGCACGCGGTACAAGTTAACGTTATTGACTTATACCTTGGGTTCAAAGTTGTCAATGCGTTAAAATGCATTATATGAGGGAGCTACTATCACTAGGAAGTTCTAGTTTTCGTTGCAGTTTTTATTGATTTGATTTTATGTTTCAACCTATATTCATCAATTTAGAACTACAGCACCTGTCGAAATTTGTCACATACACTGTTATCTTTTGACAATTTACTGTTTATGGATATACAATCTGTCTCATTAGCGGTTTGAATTAATTTGCATTAAGAGTTATCGTTGTAGGCGTGCTTCTCTGAAAAATTAATCGAATTATTTGTCGCTTTCCAGAAACTTCAAAATGAGTTAAATCCACATGTTATATTTGTTGATTTTTTTATAAACGATTGTTTCTTATCCTTTTTCGTTATGATAGCAGTTTTGTTTCTGTTTTAAAAGAGCTTTGCCCTGATTATTGCAGTTAACCCAAGAACTCGATGTTTTTAAACTGCTTCGACTCAGTGCGTTAGTACCTTACACAGTATTTCCTTGAGATGGTTGGAAGGTGACCCCTTAATTTGTCACGTAAATATGTCAGTAGGGCTCGGTTCGTTTCTCGAATTAAAGTTTTGCATTCTAAGCTCCCGCGCCTCCTTAAATATTCACTTTGGTCCCTTCGTTCTGTCTAAACTAATTTTCCTGCGCGGAGTAGTGAATACAAAGTCCATTTCGGTGGCCTACCGGAACTCGCTTCGTTAGAACAGCATTAAATATTGATACGTCCCTCAATGTCTCCCCCATAAGCGTCGCGACTCGAAGAGATGCCTCATGGTGCAGATGCAATGTGCAATGCCTACATGCAGGTCGATGTCGCATTTCAACGGGGCCAATCGCGAGATGGCTTTTAAATTGGAAATACGCTGCACGAAATCGCAAATGAAGCGGGCAATTTACGGCCGAACTTAATTTGAAATTTAAAATTCATATTTTTATGTCAGTTTCGAGAGTTCCGCAAAGTTATAACGACGTGGGATGGATATTTACAGCTGTTTTTTTCGAATGTTTCATGCTAATCAAGGATAACGTCTGCGAATGTATAAAATGTACAAGTGCTCCTAGCGGTTTTATGCGTGTCCTGCTCGTGCGGCAGTTAAAACGCGTTTGCATCTATCGCGGTTCGTCGTGCGTTCGGGGAGCTTGCTTCATTACAAATTTTTGCCAAAGTTGTTTTCATTGTGCTTTATTGCTCTCCGGCGTGCTCTTGGTCGAGTTTTGTATTGTCTTTATTTTGTACAAGTTTGATCGCAGTAAATTATTGAATGGTTTTGAATTATTTTATTTGTTAACTCGTGCGAGTTTTGCTTTACAAAACGGATTTTAACAATTAGGGTATTCAAACCGTAACGTGTGGAGGGAAGTAAACGATCGCCTCTGTAAATATAAATTCTTAAAGTAACTGCGCTCATCTTCACACAACCCACTTAAATTATTCAGCTGCTCTTAGAGATTATACCGTACACTCTCTTGGCTCCTTGCTTATGACCACAAATTCAACTTAACCAGAAACTAAGCCACGCCCACGCTGCCAGTGCTGTATTTAAGGTTTGTTCATGAACCATGGACCTTGATGCGCCCGCCTGACCCGAAAATACAATACAGGAAAGTTGGGTAATTTGCCAGGGTCAATCTCCATTACCTCTGTTTCTGCCTCCACTAACTTCATTAATTCTCGGCCGCGCTGGAAACAATCCCACTTGGCTGAAAGTTATCAGGCCTTCATGGGGATTTGGCCCTTTTAACATCCATGTGGGGCATGCAGGATTTGCAAAGAGCGCCGGCACAGAGCATGTCGGAGATAGCCTAAGCGTATCCCGAGGTTCCTCTGGACATTTCTTTGGCATAACAAGAAGTAGCTTGTGGTTTTTAAGAATTTTCGCGCTGTAAGTAAATGCATTCAAGTTTTGTTCGTTGCACTACCAGCGAGGAAATAGGTGGGAATCGATTGATTTATTTAAAACAGGAGACTATTAAAACAAAAAGGAAATTAATAATGGGTTCGACCAAAGTTTCAATTTTGATTCAGTATTTACCAAATATCCGTTCAAAACATTCGTTTATGTGCGAACTGTGATACTGGTATTTAGGTTAAGAGCTTTACTAGACACCAAAAATAATACAAACGGTGTTGTTATCAATAGCACAATTAACCAACAAGAAGAATCCAGCAACAAATGGAATTAACCGGAAGTTAATTTTTCGACAGCACAGTCGACCGATACTGTAATAAACGAGTTACGATAATCAAACAACACGAACACTCAGGTAAGGTAGAAATCGATTAAGATACGATTTCCAAGAGCACAAGCAACCGATAAGGATAATCGAACAACAAGGGCAATCGACTTGCAGCCGAAATCTCAATAGCACAATCAACCAAAAAGCTTAACCCAATGAGAATATAATCAACCAATATGAAAATAAATTTTACTGAAATAACATTTAAGCGATGGAGCAATCAACATGGAAATGAACTGAAATCTAATTTATCGAGAGCAGAATCAACCAGCAAAGCAATCGAACATGAAGGATAAATGACTTACACAAAAATCGACCTAAAAACAATTTGCCGACAATACAACATATAGATGTAGATAATGAAACGACATAGACCGTAGATCGACATGAAAATAATCAGATACTACGATCAACCTATAAGGTTAGGTAAAGAATAATTGCTATCGACTGAGATAAAAGAGACCAGTAACCCGTTTCTAATACAAGGACATACGCAACGACGTTGAAAATTTGCTTACTACTAATTATCTCTAGTACGTACAACGAAGTACAATATGCCAAGTAGGGTAATCAAAAAATGTGAATAAACGGAGGAGCCGAAAATCAATGGACAAGTAATCAACCAACTATAAGGGCAATCAATTGACATGAAAATAAACAGACTGACTGGCAAGAATAATCGATTTACAGTCGATTTATCAGTACTGCAATCAACCACCAAGAATAACCCAACAACAGATATAATTAACCAATGTGAAAATCTACGAACAGTACACTAGATCAACTAATACGACAAATAATCGGCCGAATTCAATTTACCGAAACGACTGCCACAGGGCAATCAATCAGGAATCCATCGAAACCTAATTTGCAGAGAACACAATAAAAGGAGACAATCAAACGACTACGACAAATGTCTGATTTTAAAATCGTCCTAGAAACAAGTTACCCACAATACTATAGATATACAAAGGTAATCGAACCACATGGACAATATATCGACATGAAAATTAACAGATAGCACGAACAACTTACAAGTACAAGAAGTTGGTAGTCATTCAACGACAAATCCGGCACCTTGTCCATAGTATAATCAACTGACAACTATAGTCGATCGATAAGGCTAATCAACCGATATGAAAATCAATGGAAGCCAATTTATCGCCATACCAATCAATCAAGAAGTTCAATCGATCGATATGAAAATCAACCAATTTATCACAGCACAAAAATAACCCAAGAACATAGACAATCGATCATGACGAAAATTAATCTACAAACATAGTTAAACGAGAACATTTAGCCGCCATCAAAATCAACAGTTATTTACAGTACTTTTGTTTATTGATGGTGCTGTATTTGCTAGTTCACTGTTTGACTGAGTGCTTGCTGCATTCTTATTTGCAAAAAAGGAAAGGAGTCCTTTTATTGAAATGTATACTAAATGTAAATATGGAATTCGATACTGAAAGATTGAATTAGTTGATTTCAAAACAGTCGCATAAATCGAAAAAATATGTACTAAATTTATTTGGACGTAAAATTCCAGCAGCTTTGTTTTTCAAATTTGACAATTATGGCACCACCACTAAGAGAGTGCACCTTTAAACGCCATTACAGGAGAGATAATTAGTTTTTACAGAAATTATGCTCTTAAATTATGTTACTCATGTTAAAGTAAACACACAAATACCTTAGCATATTAAGTCGAAAATCAATTCAAGAATCATGCAGATTTGTCCCATCAACATACGGATCTTCCCCCGTATCGCCGTCCCAGCGATGGCTGCGAGGGCATTAAGGCAGCCGATTTGCTCGTGTTTGCGCAGCGCAAGAAATTCGTTGTCCTTAAATATTTTCATATTCCCAGCATAAACTTCGTTTGCTTTGGAGAAAGCTCAAAGGAGTCGGTCTGGAGGCGATTGTAAACGGATTAGAGAGTAGAGGGCCCCCGGGACAGCTTGGTGCAGGCCGTGCCCGGACTTCGTTCCGCTCTCGCCAAACACTCGTACATTTCCATTTCCATAACCAACCGCATAGGAAATTGCACAGAAATGTACAGCCGCACGCCGCTGTGCGTACTGTAATTGATCTAGTTGCCCGGCATATGCAAATTTAAGTGATATTAATGGTACTAATAATGTTTGCGGCCGCATTGACCATCTCTCCGCCACCCTACCTCCAAAATATTTATCCTGCGCTGTGCCCGGAGCGAGCCAGCAGCGCGAGATAATTATTCGAGATGCATGTTGTCGTAAGGATTGGCTGTTAGCCCCATTGGCAGGATCTCATGGAATTTTCGTATTATCTGCTGCAAGAGGTGCTTGCTGTATATCGCTGAGTAAATAGATTAGCAAGAATTGGCACGGTTTACTGCTTAATAAGGAGATCAGGTTTTGTTTCAGTATGAAAGCAATCTTCAAAACTAGTATGAGATTTTTGACCGATCTCAAACGGTAAACATGCCACCGACTAGCTCAGGAGAATGGGTCGGGTTCGAGTTACCTTTGATAGATGATGAAATAAATTAAAAGAGCGCCGAGTGGCTTTATCTGACACGTTCACCCATGGTTTCTTTAAACAACAAACTACTAAGTGATTCAAACGCAGCCAAAATCAAACGAAACGCAAACAGTAATAAAAATCGTGTAATAACAACGGGTGTAATATAAATCGATACGTAATTACATGTATATAACAACTATAAACATTTGAATGTATACGAACTAATAGCTAACACAGAAATTCACAGAATCATACCTAACTAGCAAATATTGATATCTGTATAACTTAGTGGGAGCCTCAAATGTAATACGTGAGTTGTTAAATTGTCCCGGGAAGTAATTATTGCTGAAGAATCCGAAACGTTAATGTGGTAATGCGATTTACGTAAACCAATAATTTAAAATAAATGTGTGCAGTGACTAAACTGATTTACGTTTCCCCCAAATTAAATGCAAGTTTCTCTCTAAGAGACCTATTTCATCCAGGCGCCTTCACCCGCACTAAATTAAAAATTATGCCCACAGTATGGTAGCAAATCACGTATGAAGTTATAAGTTCAAAATAGTTTGGGTATCAGTGTAAAAATTAGGTTAGCCAATCAGCGACTTAATTTATCTCGAGCGTTAGCTAGCGTTAAACGGCATAGAATGATTTTCCATCACAGGAATCACTCCTATAGAATAATACGCTGTAGAGCGTGATTAAACAATTAGAACTAAAAAATATACAGATACAATGATCGTACTACAGTTAAATGAAATTATAGTGTATATGGCTACTACTGGAACATATACGTAATTGAATACATCGTATACTAGCCTAATTACGGCCGAAAATACCTGCACTACATCACCGCAAAGGTTAGTTCAGTGGATGACCCACATACGGGTCCCGACTTCTACGAGATCGTCTAGTGAGGCCACAGCAACTAATTTTCTCGTCCAAAATAGTTCCAGCCGTTGGACTTTACCCGTCTTTCCCTGGTATTACCCGATCCGGCTTTTAGAATCTCTGCAGCAACTGTATCATTCTACCGGTAACCCAAATAATGTTTAAACCACAATTTCGTAAGTGAAACAACCTTTTACCACGGCTCTGTCTATTTCAAGACGTAGGGAGTTGACTCTAACAAAATCTACCTAACATGTGGCGAAAGCCTCGAACGCTAACGAATTACATCTAACAGAAACACCAAAATTTACTGAAGTTTCTTCAGCAACGCCTAGTATCTGCTTCCAGCATGTCTACCCCACAGATTGTGTGGCGGAATGTTCTCCAGTTGCACTCTAGCACTGCCAGAATTCATATGCCGTGCCGAGCACGATGACAGGTAACCTCTTAACATCTCGAGGAAAAAACGTCACCCCGGAGCGTCCATCTTGCAACAAAATCTGATTTCCTTGCTCAAAGAAGATCTGCAACCGCCACTGTCCTTGCTAAACGGGTTCTACGAGTATAACTGGCTGGCAAATATTTAGCCGAAATGAATATTTACATCGCTGAATAGTCGTCTGAGTCGTCCACACTTTTATGAATTATAAAAAAAATGCTTGAATAACTTTATCGCCTCTGGCAATTTCAGCAGGATTTCCTATTTATTTCATGGAATTTAGAAAAATTTGCAAAACCTGGAAGTCATAAACTTTAGTTATGCATATTGGATGGGATGAGACGAAAATAACACAGCCCCGTTATTAGTTTTATATGTTAAACCAGACACATTTGCGGGTATTCATCACCGTCCTGTGCCCGCCGTAGATTTTCGTTTTTCTCCCAGCGCCCTAAGCCGAAAGCGAGATACGTCTTCGGCCTAGCCGAATAAGATGTAATGGCCGCATGAAAAGATATTCAACAAGATATTTGCAGCTGTCCCATATTTCTCCCGGCACACATCCTGATTCATGTGTGGAGTTGATAAGAAATATAGGTCCTGGAAAGTTTCAAATTGAACGGAAGACAAATGCGTCCTTCATATCGAGCGCCCAAATCTCGTCGTGCTTCAAACTATACAAAATACGGCCGCCTTCCAGGGCAGGTTCAATTAGGAGGCACCTCCCTGTCGCCGGCTACGAGCCGAACATTTTAATAAATTCCAGAGCCGGACCGCGGATTTGTGTTGGCGGCGCATCGATCATGTCGGGTGTCACCTGCAGCTTGCAGCGATGCCGATGCAATTTCCCGGCCTGCACCGGCATCTTGATGCATAGCTCGGGGGGATTGTTGTCTACCTACCAACTAAATAATCGGCAGTGTCGGTTTCTTCTGTAGTATTGACAACGCCGATTTTTCTTGCAAACATTTTGAGATTTACTGGAAATGTCTCATTGTAATGCCAGGGGATAAGACTATATAAGAAACATAGAATTAATTAATGTATAGATCTACGATAACGACGAAAACATCAAAAGCAATCGACAATGTTATCGTAAATACTCGGAAGTCATAAACTAATAGAATGCATAGACGTCGGGATTTAATTAAGATGGTAATTTATTGAAAATAAGTAGTAATACAAAGGAGGGTGCAGAATATATTGCGATGGTATTTAGCCCTCAAATCGGCTCTGATTGCAGTACAAGCAAATAGCAAATTAAATCATTAAAGCACAGAGTTGTAATAATGCAAGCATCTGAGAAAATTCACATAAATTGCCAAATCATAATAACACTGGTATAATTCGCCAATGACATTGATTATATTTGAATAGGCACAGAAATATGGAAGCTCAAATTCCGTGTATTGGGTTTAGCAATATAATTTTAATCGTAATATAATAGATTTGCACAAACTAAAAGCCGAATATAAATTAATTAAGAACTGGCACAAAAAGTTCAAGTTAGACACAGCTTAAAAATGGAAGCGTAGAAAGTAAAGTCATTAGAGAATGGGTAGCAAATGAACATTTTTAATAAAGGTGAGAACAAGAATGACTAGAAGAATAAGGCAAAGAACATAGAAAAGCCAGGCAAGTCATTTATTACATGAAAATACAAGACTTGGGGATTTGAAGAGATTGAAATAGCAAGAAATTAGATGGAATTCAAATAAGCAAGAAATTAGACGATGTTGGTGGATTAAAAAACTAGTCAGTGTAGTGATAAACAATGGGCATTTAAGTGTGGTAAAAAAATCAAGTGAGTGGCGCATAAAAAAACGTTGAGAAATAAACAATTCCAAAAGACAATAATTCTAGTACATAAGAGATTGTAATTAACTGATAAAATTTTGTTAAATTAGATTATAAGTTATGTTTTTGTACCTGGTTGATTTCCTACAATTCAAATCTGTAGACAGTGTTTTGTCAATTACGACAAGGGATAGCAATTGTTCTAAATAAATTGGTGAAAGTGCTTGGTTTTTGCTCTATCTTTAATTACCAAAATTTCATAGAAAGCATAAATGTATAAAAAAATAAATAGCACCATCGTAATCAGCGAATTCGAGTGTATCAGCACAATTGGAGGCAAGAGATTCCAGGTATTTGAGTTTTTGGCGTTCCGAGGCGACGACGGCAGCCACGGCTTGGAGGCGATTTCCCGCAGCATCAATCTGCAGCATCGTGGGAAGGCATAGGGTGTCAGGATTCTTCCGGCAGCTCCACACATCAGGCCAGAACATAATCCAGCATCACGAGCAGCCCAGGGAGCAAGATTACAGCCAGATTCACCATCAAAAGGGGGTCCCGAATCTACGAAAGTGAGGTTAGTGAATTGTCCAATTTTGATCTGCCCGATCGGTGTGAAAATTTGAGCATACGTTAATTACGACCTGGAGAACACGAAAATCGTAACAGTTCCCGTGGATGGCGAGGTATTTTCCCAGGATTTTCAATTAAAATCGTCAATGGAGACACCAAGAAACAAATGCGAATACGGCGTCCTTTTTAAGAATGCACCAATAGCTAACGATCTGGAAAAACAAAAGATTGCCTAGAAGCCGCTTGAAGGCAATTATTCAAAATCTTACCATCAAAATTTGTTCATTTAATTGTTGATAAATCAATTTCACACGCGAGCTGAAAATAACTAGAACTTGTTGTGATAGATTTGACGTACAAACGGCACATCACGCCTACATTTCAGGTCAATCTGCCTAATTTTCAGAGGCGTACCGTAGAATTTTAACTTGGAAAGTCAGGAACCCAACACCCGAGATTTTGAGTTTTAATTTCATGTCTCTATTTAAAATTGAGCTAGCGAAGTTAGGAAATCAGATGAATGGATTAGAAAAAGGGCAAACTACCATAAGAGTAATTCTCAATTTTGGCGTACCCAACGAAATTAATTAATCAGTTAGTTTGATTTAGCAAGTGGTAGAATTAAATTAAATATTGTGTGGTGACTCTTTTTATTTATCACATTAATTATAAACATACAAATATTATACGTACAGGGTCATTGCAATATATAACTTGCAGATTACTTGACTTTGCAACTGATGTACAGGTAGTGACAACTTATACCCACTTTTTTTGAGGTAAGATTAATAGATTGTTATTAGGGATGTCGGCGGGTACCCGGGTACCCGGGCAGACCCGGGTAATAGTAAACCCGGGTATATTTTCAGGACTCGGGTACCCGACTAGTAAATTATGTAGTGTCCAGAAAGTCAGCCTTTTTCAGAGAAGATGATAAAAACTTAAAAACAATAGAAATAAGCTCTAGAGAAAGACAACACTGCAGTAATAACAAGAATCAACCCATCCTATACCACATAATGTTGATTCTTGTTACATATAAAGCAATAAATCCGTTTCTCGGAAATATTAAACCCGTCAATAATACCATTGAATCGCATCAGTATGGGTTGAAGTAACATAAACATCCTCTGCGTGATGTTGATGCTGCTACCAATTTCAGATAAAAAGTCACGTACTTGAATGTGATGGCACTTGGAAGTCGGAAAATATTTAGGACTACAGACCACTTGCACTTGCAGTTTGAATTGGCGAGTAGGTACTAGGTATTTCATATTAGTTCAGTTTAAAACTCGCGGCGTTAAAACGCGTAGAGTATAGAGCTTGAACATTGTATGAAACTACAAAAGTACAAATAAGAAAACAATGAACATTGTACGAAACTACAAAAGTACAAATAAGAAAACAATGTCATCAAAAAATCGCCTGTATGGAAATATTTTCATTCGCCAGAAAATAATAAGGCAAAATGTAAACTCTTCGGGTACCCGAGGGTACCCGGGTATTGTTTTCGGGTACCCGGGTTTGATTTTAGACCGGGTACGACATCCCTAATTGTTATACTTCACCTTAAATGCGGAATATGTGGAGCTAAAGAATAAATGAGATTATATGATACCAAAGACGTATAATATAACAGTCCAAAATATAATAAAATAATACAAATTTGAAGCTTAGTCATCTTCTTGCTGAATAAAGGTGGTTACGTGTCAAATGTTTATTATTAGTAAAATGATAGTTCTTGCGAATTCTCTTGGCTTTCAACAATCATGCCGTATATGAGGTTGCCTACGCGATGCTGCTTCTATCGTGTACGTTACGTTGCCTACGCTTTTATTTCAATTTCAATGTTCAAAATTGTAGAGGTAGTATTTTTTTGTGGTTTTGATGTTTCTTTTTGTAATTTTTCCCATTTTGGAGATTCATTCTTGATATTGCTTCGGTGCTGTGGATCAGATTTTCGATGGGTTCTTGGGCTCTTCGATCTCTTCCTTCCCTTCAAAATTGTCCATGTTGTATTCACCATTTGTGTGTCGGTTTCGTAATTTGCTGAAATGTGACTGCTTAAACCAGGATCTAACAGTATTTAAGAAGCACACTCACGTGTGGCCTCCTGCCACTTTAGCTATGTCATAATTTGTTTTATCTTCTTGCACGTTGGCCCATCAAATGGAG
Organism: Agriotes lineatus; assembly: GCA_940337035.1. NCBI lineage: Eukaryota > Metazoa > Arthropoda > Insecta > Coleoptera > Elateridae > Agriotes > Agriotes lineatus. The sequence goes on along the minus strand of OW679198.1, from coordinate 8,445,543 downwards.
TTTGGATATTCTGAAGTCATCGTCGGTGAATCGTAAGCTATCAGATATCAGGCAAATTAATTAAAAGCGATCGGAGAGCTACTCAAATCCTCACCAAGCAACCGGAGCTAGTGTTTCTCCCTCGTGTAACTGCACTCGACTCTATTCAACTCTACACTCTATTGTACACTCTAGAGAAAAGCTTACGCTACCCTTGTGGAGATTACCCATTTTTGCAATCTGACAGCCCTTCTACAATCCTTCGCTAGACATTCATCGATGTGTTTGCCCCCTTCTGAATGTGCAAGGTTAGATAACCGAGTCCCCGTCGTCATAAACGGTGTGCCGTTGCTAGGTTGCATCCAGAACCGGAAATGGACCGGGTAATTGCTGGACTTCCACGATACATTGAATGCTCGCCGCTTGTGACCATAATCCATATAGATGATTGAATAACTGGAGATTTGACATTGCCTGTTATTTGTTTTGTAAATTAACTTTAACTCTTTCGGTTCTTTTGATAATCGTGGCATCACTGAATTTTGCTTGTATTCTATTCTGCGGTAGCAGACGGGTTCAATTAACCATTGATCGCGAAAACAACTACTGTGGGGAGTATCGAAGTCCCGTCGTGGTTGCTTCAGTTTTTTCCACTGTTTGTAGTATATAGCATTCTTGCGTATGGGATAATCGTGAAGATTCGGGGTATTGACTTAATGTATCACAGATGAGGTTCGGGGATTCGTACATCGCTATCACACGTGATCACCTGAGCTTAACTGGCTTTATACTTCCCTGGTAAGAGCGCTGTCTGTTTCCTACTTTAAACATAATAAATACAGAACAATTAACGATATCGAAACGTGTAGTGATCTTAAGTTACAAGAACCTCTGAAGAAAGTCAGTGTAGATGCACTTATACGCGCTACATTTTTTATTGCTAGTGACGTCACGCTATTTTAAAAGACGAGAGAGATCATTTGCAATTTTTATACCCTGCATTTGCGTGAAGTGCACAGTGAATTAAAGAAGGCAAAACAAGACCCAAAGCATTTGCTGGAGGCGATCACGATAGTTTAACTTGGACAGGATACGGCACCAGAGTCGATGCTATGGCGGCAAGCAGCGTTCACCACCTTCGAAGTCATTCGATAGTGACTTGTAAAGTCTCGTTTTGTGAATCCGACATTGTTTACAGATTGCAGCTGTACGGCCAAATTGGCAGCAATTCGGGGTATACCGGCAAGCATTAGCATAAGACTTTTTGACCTGAAGAACGGGTTACTCGTGTATATCAAAGGCAGCTCTAGGTCAGAGGTCTTAGAAGCGTTAACATAGTAGTTGCACATAAGAAACGTTGATATTATATGCAACAAATTTTGTATTGTGCTTATTTTAAATTCATTCCCAATCAGACACTACTAACTAGATTTAAATAGTTACTGATTGCTTGGATCCACGATTTTTTTAGCAATTAAATATTGCCCTGAAACTATTCCAATTGCGTGACTTTTGGTAAAACATATTGCGTAAATTTAAATATAAAAGAACGCATTGCCAAATTAAATCGGTAAACAAAAAACAACTAGTGACAAAAATTTCATATTTTTTCCGCTTGGCATATTATAAGTGTGAAGCATTTATCCATTATATTTTCTTCATTATAACTGTATATTTAGAAAGGTGGCAAATCAATATTAGTATTATGCTTGATATTCAGTACTGAGCTGGCAAAGAAAACTATTATTGATATCGTAATAGTGGTGGTGGTGTGTTGTACAACGTACTTGGGCGACGACGTGTGCTAACAGGAGGCTGCTTAAGACGGAATTATGCAGCATCAATTTATTATTTATTCCCGGGAACTTGGAAATTACAGTCGTGGAAATTCACGCTTCATGAACTTGTTATAGTTTCAAATAATTTCACTTTCCGGAAAACAATTAAACTTTATATCTCGGCGAAGACCATTACGGGAGTGGAAGCTTTTAGTTTCCGAATGAATATGAATACCTGGTTATTTAATCTAGTTTCGTTGTTGATATAGAAAGGCTAAGACTTCGGCTTTGAAAATTGGGATTAATTAGTACGGCTGCCATATACCGGGTGGCCATAAATATGTGAGATCCCGGTAGCCATGGAATTAGCTACTTATAAATGTTGGTTAGCATTATATTTCAATTACGATAAGTATTGGTACCTATGTAATGTAATAAATGCAATAAGAGGAGAGAAATGTGCCTGGATTCTGGAGTTTAGCCTACGACTCGATTATAAAAATCTCCTGTTCTAACTCCATTACTTATTGCAATCTGAAATAATTTTTGACAGATAGGAATTTTAGTTGTGATGATATTAATGACATTTAGTTTAGTTGGATTCATCACTTTAATAAAGCGGTATTGATTCCAAAGGTGATGTGATATCAGATATTTATGGCCACCCGGTATATGTGGCGGGCCGTTTTGCAATACCCGAGTATGCATATTTATACCAGCCACTTTCTAATTAAAATCCCTATAAATATTTATATTGCGAATTCAAACCGGAAGCAAGTTATGCTGTGGAACTTTTATTGAGTAATAGTAGATTATGTTATTAGGAGTAAAAGTGATACTTTATGTGGCGAAGCTGAAGTTTATTTAGCCGAACGTTAGTGAGGCAAATAATTCAGCTAAGCCACATAAAGTCACTTTTACTCCGAATAACATATACTATTTTATCCGCAAACGTATTCAGGTAAATTTCATTAATATAAATTTAGAAAAAAAGGATGCATCGGCGGGGAATCGAAACCAGGCCACCTGCGTGACAGGCGAGCACTGTACCCCTGCGCCGACCTCTGTTGTTCAAATAACGCGCTACTGTAATGATATATGAACATACTGATTCACCCGAGCTAATAGCACATGGCCACAGCAGGTGTCACATCATAACCACGGCGACAGATGCTCCGATCCGCTGCTTAAAGGTTTATTTAAATTAAAACTTTTCGTACTCTTTTTGAAAATAAAAACCGGCCTACGATCTAAGTCTAAAAATTAGCAAATTTTTAAGCCATCATACAATTTAATCGGTCCAGTATTTTCGGAGGAGATAGCGAACAAACATAGAAAGAAAGAAAGACAGCAACGATTTTATCTGCTTAGGCAGATAAAGTGACACTTTTACCTTGTCAATAAAGACAAATAAGTTGTCACTTTTGTGACGTTTGCGGATAAAATATGTTTATTTAGATCGTGATGAATTCTCAAAACAGTAAACTACAAAATACAATTTTATTTGCTCGGCATATATAGAATATGCAAATATTTTATATATGAGTATTTCAAAGATTATATCTTTAAATGTTTATGTTCAGGTGTTTTCTGACTATCAGATACAGTCTAGGTACCGTCTAAAAACCGTATATATTTCAGATATATTTTAACTAGATTTATACACAACGCCTTCTGTTAATGTATGTTGTCGATATCAAACCTCACAGTACAGCTACCCACATACAGTCTTTGCGTTCACTTATATAGTTTGAATTTTAAATCTTTGGTATATCGTCTAGACTTTAGACATTCAAAATTTGTATACTTTGTGAGCCCTTAGACGTCTTCTTATACACACTCAAATATGTTCAAGGTATGTAGTTTTGTAGTAGGTTCTTAAGCTGTATTACTAATAGAGCCATTAAGTGTCGTTCAGATGCGAGTTATGTGCCGTTGTACTTCAATTAATTTCGAATTGTGCACCTTATAACTTAGCACTGCTATGGGTGTTTCCGGGAAATTAAATTCGTCAGCACAACGAAGATGCATTAACCGTGTGGGAGGCGAAAGCAATGTTTAATGAGAAATTTCAATTTCTAGCGTCTCGTATGAATGAACCTGACTACAAACAAAGTGCGTGTTACAGGCTGATGTTCGGCGTGATCTTTATGCGACATATTGTTTTTATATGCATCTTGTGTGGAATATTCAGATTAAGTTTACATGCTGGTTCATTTGCTTAAATTAGAGCAAGCATTGTGTTGTGGGGGAATTGAAGAAAGATTTGAAAATTGTAGTCGTGCCCGGCCAGGTCTAACATTTAACATTATCTTTGTAGGCACATATCGAGACATAAAAAAAACTCATCCTCAGCGGGCTGTGAAATTCAAACGTTTGAATAACATGTTGGTAGAACTGTAAGTCTATGTCAAATTCGATGTTAGTAGGTTAGGTTTAGCGTCAGTTTTGACACAGACTGACGCGAAACCTAACCTGCTAACCTCAAATTTGACATAGACTTACAGTGCTACCAACATGTTATTCAAGCGTTTGAATTCCACAGCCCGCTGAGGATGAGTTTTTTTATCTCTCGATAGATTCGGGGTTCGGGGCTGATTTATTTTTTTCCTGCATTTACATCGGTCCTCATTCATAAATTTACAGGCTGGCGACTTCCCCAAAAATTCCGTAACGCTTTTTAGGTCAAAGGGTGGTGGATTAGAAGCACGAAACCGGGGAGAGGTGACCAGACGACCTCTTCATGTGGCACGTGGTCACACACCATCGTAAACACAAAACAGTCAAATTCTTCCTTCAGACATGCAAGCAAACAAACGTACATTTAGCAGGACGTGTTCCATATTATAATACTTACAGAGCGGTTTTCGCCCCCCTGCGGCGCGACGTTCCCACGTAGCGTCTAGTAGAAGAGTACCCCGTTCAAGAATAATTTTCAGGTTCACCACCGATGATGTGCTTGTAAAATCCCACAATACGGATGCTTACCGTATGTAGTGCTAATGGCCGACTGCTAACTAGACCAATGGGCTACAACTCATGTCAGTGTGATGTGTATTTGAGGTTGCAGCCTCCGCAAAATACCAACACCACATGGCATTTGTGGGAAATGAGTATCTTGGGATATCCAGATTGCACTTTCCGGATTACTGATAATTGCTTATCAGGTCAAGGATTATTGACCATCTTGCCGGACGATCGCTAATCCAGGCACATAGTGCACTAAAGCGGCACCGAATGGGCATCAACCCAATAATAAAACAATGAGCAACGACCCAAACAACAAAGCTCTTTACGATCAGCAGCAATACCAACAATGAAACAGTGTTCAACTCGGCTGCTCAATAAAACTGTATACAACAAAATTTAGGTTGTGAGTTCGAACGCGAAAGGTATTGGGGCGACGTCATCGAATGGGAACTATCAAACTTTAAAAATTAGTTCTGGCAGATAAACGCATAACATCTTAGAAAATAGTACCTGCATCCACGTTTCTCTATGTCAGTAAAATGTGGCAATGACGATAGCAAGAGAGATCTGGATTTACAGTTAATATAATTCTAGTGAACTTATGTCAAAAGTGATAGAAAAGGAAACACTGATGTAAGTGGGAGCAGATACGCGGGAGGTAAATCACGTATACCCGCTAAATAGAGAGGGCGAACCTCACACAAAATGACCTATACAACCAAATTTCGTGCGACAGTAACAGATTATCTGCTTATAGTACGACGAAGACAAAGAAGGGAACAACTTAACATGCATAGCTTGAGAGGCAAAATGGACATCTCTTCTGAAGAGTGCTTTGAACACTTAGGACGGATCTATGATGAAATGTCCGAATTATGGAGCAAAACGTCGGAATAATCTCCAAACAACAAACCTCTAAATAACTTAATATCATAGTAAACCAAAATCGAAATTGAAAGAAAGAAGAACCCTGATGGTAACTCTATTTTAACAATACCAAATTAGGGTTGGGGAGTTAATCGTTCGAACTGTGTCGCTACTATTTTAATTGTAAACATAAATTTGGTGTGTAGATCTTCATAAGTAATGCGACTTAACGCCGTCTTCTTGATTAAGATGGGGGACTTTACTTTGCTATTTCGTTCCGCTCTTATGATCATAGCAGGGTGTGAATGTATTCAAAACATTGGTTGATGGTGCTCCAAAACAAAATTTATTATTTTTTTCTTTTAACTTATCTCCTAGTTACATCATTTAAATTATTTTTCGGCAAAATTCTAAGTAGGACTTAGGACCATAGCAATTGGAGTCTAAGGTACCTGGTACTTCACATGCTTATACCTTGTCCATTACAAACAAACAAAGAAATTATTTTTCATATGTGTACAACCAACTTGATGTCTTTAGTTACCATTTTAATAAATGTCATATTTTAACAGTTCACACGCAGCACTTTTCTCATTATTACACACGTTCTACCTCTGTATTAATCACAACCTTTCTAGTTTGCTCTTACATTTGATTGTGTGCCTTCTGTACTTATTTACATGCGATTTTGAGAAGAATTTCTAACTCGCATCAACTCTCATTCAATTGGATAATAAATTTCACGTGTTTTAATACTGTTTATTTCATACTGTCCGGAAAATATGATTTTGCGTCATTAATTTGAGGCCGGAAAGTGGAACATTACATCACAAGGCCGGAAAGTGACATTTTTCGGCTTCTTGTGTTTTTTTACAAAAAATCTCATACATTTTCATAACACGTCCACGCCTCTTACCTGACCAAAGAAGGGGGCCCTCGAGGCTCCTCCCCGCTCCAAGGGGCTCTCGGGGCTCCGCTCCTCTCCAAGGAGGCCCCCGAGGCTCCGCCTCTCTCTAAGGGGGCCTTCAGGGTTCCACCTTTTTTCGAGGGGGCCCTTGGGGCACCGCTCCTTTCCAAGGTGGCCCTCGGGATTCCGCCCCTCTACAAGGGGGTCCTCAGGACTCCGCCCTTCTCCAAAGGGCCCTCGGGGCTCCGCTCCTTCCCAAGCGGGTCCTCGGGCTCCGCCCCTCTCCAAAGGGGATCTCGGGGCTCCGCCCATCTCCAAGGGGCCCTCGGAGCTCCACCCCTCTCCAAGGGGGCCCTCGGGGCTCTGCCCCTCTCCAAGGGGCCTTCGGGGCTCCACTCTTTTCCAAGGGGGCCCTCGGGGCTCCGCTACCGTAACCCGCATTCACTCAACCAGGCACATCGTGTCTCCAATTTTCGTGACGGACACACGTCTGGATCGTTCTCCTGTATTATATAGAGGATTAAAGTCATTAGGACGATAATATAAAACAGTATGAAATAAAACTTTATACGATACACGGCCGTAAAATATTATTAAAATACTCGTTTAGAAATTCCAGACTCGGCTCGTTTCTCGCCTCGTCCGTAAACATCTAAACTCGTACTTTAATAAGTCATTTTCCGGCCTTGTAACGTAAATTACTATTGTACATCTTTAAAAGGTCATGTAATAATAGATTTGCGTTAAATTCATTAATTCATTGACATGTCAAATGTAAAATGATCTTGCATTAAACCAATAACAATGTTACTTTGTAGAGCATGTTATCTCAAACACATCGTTTCATATTAGTTGTACATGGAACTTCAAGACCCAATAACATATAAATGCCTGCCTTTTATTCGACAAATCCTTTGTATTGTGCAATATTAAATACTAACGACTAAATTTTAATCAATCATGTTTTCGTATCTTAAGATAACCATATAATGTTTCAACTGGCATGAATAAACAGAACTGCTGCGGGTACAATATTATAGCAGTATATTTATCTCAGGCTCAGTATTCTTTCGGTATTTGATTCATTGATGGACAATTTTTCTGTAATTATCCGTTGATCTAAATTTTCTGCTCCCATTCTATTTTATATTTTATAACTACATACTCGTATATTCCTTTAAAGCATGAGCTTATTCCTCCGTAACAAAATAACATGTAGGTAGATAGTACACTGTGCCAACTGCTAGAGATTGGTCACACAAAACATTTTAGAAGTATGAATCCCACAAGCACTTGTACTGAAACCATGTCAGCAAAAATTGAGAACTAAAAAATAGCTCCCCCCTTTAAGGAACATACTCCACTAACTACGGAAAAAATGGAACTATGTAAAAAAAACAAGAATCAGATACATACAAAGCTTAAGTCAAGTAAGGCATTGAAATAATGGGGACCATTTCATATTTTCGTCTACCTTTAAGATCCTATAGGATAGACACACTCTTGCTCATTTCCTTTCCATGATTTTTCATATTTACTCTCAGCTTTTCTTTTATACCATGTGATACTGCCAGATGACAAGCTGGCAATTTATTTGACGCTTCCATCCCTTAAAATTAAGTTCTAGGGTGGCTACTGATGTGAGAGTTTATACACTAAGTATACGTTATCTACCTACTTGTATGTGTTTAACTAACACTATTTTTCACCAGTGGGAACTCAATTTCTTTTGAACTTTATTATCGTCGCTTTCTCGCAATGTGCAAACGTTTAATTTCGAATACCCCTTTTTGCAACAACTCGAATAGAACCGTTACGTAACTTCAACCCAACGATTAGTTAGCTAGCGACCCTATATGACCCCTATATGAAACGTAGAATACAGTGTATACGTGTGAGGTATAAGACTATTTGCGACTGTTGGGGGCAGATATTTTAATATCTATGTGGTTAAGTACAGTCCTTTATTCCAAAGACATAATAAGTTTCTATGTAGGTTTGTCTTGTTAATAATATTGTTTTATTAGTGTGTATTCAGTTTGTTGTTTCTAACGTCAGTTTCGCAGCTCTCCTCACTGTACAAACGCCGGTGTTTAATTTCTATTACACTACCCCATTTTGTAACAATTGTCATAGCTCCGTTACGTAACTTCAACTCAAGGATTAGTTAGTTGGCAACTTTAACTATAACCCCTGTATAAAAACGCAGATTATAGTGTATATGTTTGGGGTGGAGCACTATTGGGGAGTGTTGGAGATAAATATTTTAATCTGTTAAGGTAGAGCCTTTTATTCCAAGAACGTAATAAGTTTCTACGCAGAGTTGTCCAGTTAACACAATTTTTTATTAGTGTAAACTTCGTTTATTCTTTCCAACGTAATTATCACATCTTTCCCCTCTGTGCAAACACCGGTGCTACTTTTCAAATACACTTAACCCCATTTTGTAAGCTCCGTTACGCAACTTCAATCCAAAGATTACTTATCTAGTGAATTTCGAACGCCACTATTGCAGATTTACCCACTGTGCAAACGGCGTTGTCTAATTTCGAATACACTTTACCCCATTTTGTAAGCCCCGTTACGCAACTTCAATCCAAAGATTAATTAGCTAGAGAATTTAGAACGCTACTATTGCAGCTTTACCCACTGTGCAAGCGCAGGTATCTTAATTTCGAATACACGTTACCTCATTTTGTAAGCTCCGTCACGCAACTTCAATCCAAAGATTAATTAGCTAGCGAATTTCGAACGCCACTACTGCAGCTTTACCCACTGTGCAAGCGCAGGTATCTTAATTTCGAATACACGTTACCTCATTTTGTAAGCTCCGTCACGCAACTTCAATCCAAAGATTAATTTGCTAGCGAATTTCGAACGCCACTATTGTAGATTTACCCACTGTGCAAGCGCAGGTATCTTAATTTCGAATACACTTTACCTTATTTTGTAAGCTTCGTTCCGCAACTTCAATCCAAAGATTAATTTTCTATCGAATTTCGAACGCCACTATTGCAGATTTACCCCCTGTGCAAACGGCGGTGTCTAATTTCGAATACACTTTACCCCATTTTGTAAGCTCCGTTACGCAACTTCAATACAAAGATTAATTAGCTAAGGAATTTCGAACGCCACTATTGCAGCTTTACCCACTGTGCAAATGGCGGTGTCTAATTTCGAATACACTTTACCCCATTTTGTAAGCTCTGTTACTCCGTTATGTACCTTGAACCCAAAGATCAATTAGCTAGCGAATTTCGAACGCCACTACTGCAGCTTTACCTACTGTGCAAGCGCAGGTATCTTAATTTCGAATACACTTTACCTCATTTTGTAAGCTCTGTTACGCAACTTCAATCCAAAGATTATTTTCTATCGAATTTCGAACGCCACTATTGCAGATTTACCCACTGTGGAAACGGCGGTGTCTAATTTCGAATACACTTTACCCCATTTTGTAAGCTCCGTTACGCAACTTCAATCCAAAGATTAATTAGCTAGGGAATTTCGAACGCCACTATTGCAGCTTTACCCACTGTGCAAATGGCGGTGTCTAATTTCGAATACACTTTACCCCATTTGTTAAGTCATTTTGCTGTTGTAGATGCTTAATTACATTTCACGCCTTTAGGGCAATTTGTTGCTAGGTTAAAACCATTTTCAATCTTTGCGCACAAGTACAATCTCATCTTCCGCACATTTGATTCAGGTCATTTTGGTATTTTAAATAGCCACCTAGGCTTTAGGGCAGCGTGCCCGTATGCTAAACCCTTTTAGTTCTTTATTTGGCTCCATCGCCTAATTCCAGAATCATGATTTCGCACATATTTGGCCCCAAACGCAGTATTTCTCGTCGGTTGGAGCCCCCCTTTGATGGCGCTTTGGCAGCCGAGCGTTATCGCTCGCAAAAATTCCGAATCTTCTAGAAAGCACGCCGTTGAGGCGTGATACCATTGGTGCCGGCATTAATTTGTTTCATTTTATCGCCCCGCGATTGGCTGCCGAGGTTTAGTCACGTGGGGACGCGACCAAGGTGACCTATGCCAGCGATTTCCTCTGGGCATTCAGCCGAGAGCCGTCGAACAAATAAGAGGTCGGATAGTGTGTGCGTTCGTGCGGCGCTTCCGCCCTTGGCGGGGGCGTCAGCCTTTTTCCCGTCAAGTGCTGCTTCGGCAGGTATGTGACAAACAGTTTCGCGTCTGGGCAGTTGACCGCAGCCCGTTGCAGAGAACGCTCGTGTGGTGGTTGTGCGTGTGAGTTTCGAATTGTCTTCGGCGTAGCGTGGGTGTTTTTGAGCCCAGTTCTTGCTTCCGTAAGTAAGGGGTCGTGCCCCCTTCATCTCGACCTACGAGGATCTGTCCCGCAGAACGAAAGTGGCCCATTTTTCGTCGTCCCGTCGTACACGTCCTGACGCGTCTCACGTCGCCATTATGGCGGATGTGCACTCATCCCTATAGCCGTCGAACATCGAAGGTACCTGCCACCTAAGACTGCAGCCTGTCGCAACTCAACTGTACCAGGCTCCCCAACCGCCTACATATTAAGGTATGTGTCTTTGAACTGATTACCGCTGTGAACGCGAGCGAGCCGCCACATCTCTGGTGCCTACAGGCACTGTAGTCATATTTGTCCATGTTGCGAGTGCTAATTTGATCTTTGCTGTTCGCTGCATAAGGCGTCGCGCCAGCATATTTGTGCATTCATTCAGAATTGCAGACTGTCCATGTTGCGAGTGCTAATTTGATCTTTGCTGTTCGCTGCATAAGGCGTCGCGCCAGCATATTTGTGCATTCATTCAGAATTGCAGACTGTCCATGTTGCGAGTGCTAATTTGATCTTTGCTGTTCGCTGCATAAGGCGTCGCGCCAGCATATTTGTGCATTCATTCAGAATTACAGACTGTCCATGTTGCGAGTGCTAATTTGTTCATTACTGTTCAACATCTGTCGCTAGGTTTAGAGCGCGCGCCAACTGGTGTTCTTAGATATAATCTATTTATAGATATAGGGCGACGCACTCTGCTGCCCCATTGTAACCCGTGAGTCTATACATGATTTGTTAGTTAAGGGAACTATTATTTTGTTTCGACTTGTGCATGTTCTGTTTCAGATAAGCGCTTCCTTCAGTGTACTGATTATTGTGCGACGGGACGAGGGAGCTTTGAGCGTACAGGTGGGTGAGACAGCTGCGTAGTCGCGGTCGGATTGGCACCTAATTACAATCCTTGCATAAGGCAATCTCGAAATTGTTATTTGACCTTGCAACTCTTGAGTAATCCTATCGACGGAGTATTTTGCGTGCTTCGCTCCCGTCTAACCGTCCAGGCCCGGTTAGCCGGGTTAAGACAGGCTTGGTGGCGCCCTCATGATTTCGACATACCCTATATATATATTATGCCGCAACACGCTTGCCCAGAACGTATCGTGTGACTCACGCCCGACTCCCTGAGCGTTCCAGCCGTGGCCTATTAGCCTATTTCGAACCGATTTCAGGGCAAGTGTGCCAGTTTTTCAGGACTGATTCCGGGGTGCGATGCTCACCTTGGGTGGGTGTCGTAAAGTTCTTTTAATACCGTAACACATTTTGTAAGCTCCGTTACTCCGTTACGTACCTTAAACCCAAAGATTAATTAGCTAGCGAATTTCGAACGCCACTACTGCAGCTTTACCCACTGTGCAAGCGCAGGTATCTTAATTTCGAATACACTTTACCTCATTTTGTAAGCTCCAATACGCAACTTCAATCCAAAGATTAATTCTAGCGAATTTCGAACGCCACTATTGCAGATTTACCCACTGTACAAACGGCGTTGTCTAATTTCGAATACACTTTACCCCATTTTGTAAGCTCCGTTACTCCGTTACGTACCTTAAACCCAAAGATTAATTAGCTAGCGAATTTCGAACGCCACTACTGCAGCTTTACCCACTGTGCAAGCGCAGGTATCTTAATTTCGAATACACTTTACCTCATTTTGTAAGCTCCAATACGCAACTTCAATCCAAAGATTAATTCTAGCGAATTTCGAACGTCACTATTGCAGATTTACCCACTGTACAAACGGCGTTGTCTAATTTCGAATACACTTTACCCCATTTTGTAAGCTCTGTTACGCACTTCAACCCAAAGATTAATTAGCTAGCGATTTTCGAACACCACTATTGCAGCTTTACCCACTGTGCAAACTGGCTAATTTCGAATACACTGCCCCATTTTGTAAGCTCCGTTACGTAACTTCAACCCAAAGATTAATTAGCTAGCGAATTTCGAACGCCACTATTGCAGCTTTACCCACTGCAAACGGCGTTGTCTGATTTAGAATACACTTTACCCCATTTTGTAAGCTCCGTTACGAACTTCAACCCAAAGATTAATTAGCTAGCTATTTTTCACGAGTGTGAACTTTCTTTGTTATGTGGAACGTTATTATCGGAGCCTTACCCACTGTGCAAGCGCCGGTGTCTAATTTCAAGTACATTTTATCCCATTTTGTAAACTCCGTTACATAACTTCAACGCTAGGAGCCCTAACAGTAACCATTGTATGAAGATGTAGGTTACAGTGCATACGTGTGAGGTGTAACACTATTAGGGAATATGGGGGGGGGGGGGGGTATATATTGTAATACCTGTTTGGTAATGGTAGAGTTTTTTATTGCAACGACGTAATAGGTTTCTACGTACGTTTGTTCAGCTAACACTATTTTTCACCAGTATGAACTCCGTTTGTTGTTTGGAACGTCACTATTGCAGCTTTCCTCACTGTGTTTAATTTAGATTTTAGAATACGCTTTACTCGTTTTTGTAAATCAGTTACGTAACTTCGATCCAACGGTTATATATCTGGCGACCTTAACAATAACCCTTGTATGAAACGTAACTTACAGTGTAAGCCTCTAAGGTATAACACCATTCATGTGTCAATTGTAAATAGAATTACTGTTCTGTAATTGGCACAATAAGTTATCATTATTATTATTAATAATAGTATTGTTATTAGGTACCGTTAGGGTAGATATTTTACCATGTATTTGGTTAAGGTAGCACATTTTATTCAAACAACGTAATAAGTGTCTACTAAGGTTTGCCCAGCTAACACTATTTTTCAGCAGCTTGAACTCCGCTTGTTGTTTCGAACTTTAATTTGGTTGAGGTAGATCCTTTTATTCCAACAACGTAATACGTTTCTACGCAGGTTATTTAAGCGCATGAAATTCTCGTTGAAATTAAAAACAAGCTGTCAATATCAGTGTGCCTATTTTGAGCGACGTAGTCTCAATTTAAAAACCTCATTTAATCCAACGTCTTTCCAAGGGTCGACAGGTTACCAGCATTCTCGATCAGTAGGGCAAAATAGGCCGATCGGCTTTAAAATACGTACATTTGTATGACAACAAACCGCGTTATCTGTTCAGAGGCAATCAAACACACGCCTATGATTGCGATTCCGGGATTACGGTCGGGGCGGCCGTAAGTGCGTAGGTTTACGAGAATTTTAAAGAAGCCGCTCGTAACGCAAAGTCTCCAATTTTATTGCACGTTCGGTTCATGCTGCATGTAATTTATTGAGCATCACGTGTGTGCTGGTGCCTTGGGTCGGAAAGACTATCAGCACGCATCGCGACTGGAATAACTGATGCCTATCGCCTTATAATCGCTGCCCATCTTTACTAGAGGCTTTCCCAAATTGCATACTAAGCAGCCGGCTTTATGGCCGCGAAATAATAATCATCGCTTGAGTTGTTCGTATCGGGGCGCGCTGCACGTCGCGGATTCGTAAAAGTCGCGCGATTATGTGAAGTTTCGCGAAGAGCGCGACTTTTCCCTGGAAGTTCAGCCGAGAATTAACGGCGGTATATAAAAAGTCGCCCAGGTGTAATCCGAATACCAAGCAGGCGTCAGCTGCTGTGCAAGACGATCGGCACGCCGGTCAGCTCCTCTTCTTGACCTCGTTTTGATTACACATCGCCGGTTCGCCATTGCTGGCATTCACGATGCGTACGCCAAATTCAATGGCAAAAGTTCGCGGGCTGCGCCCGATTTTGACAAGGGGCTTGATAAATTGTATCGTGATTAGTTGGTCCTGCGGCCCGAGCGGGGGAATCATCCCGAATCCCGGATGTTCATTATTTTACCAAGGAGGGAGTCTGTGATGGATTTTAAGTTTTGTAACCAAAAGCACTTCCTTCTTTTTGTTATTTAATAATGCCGTTTTGGTTGTTCATTTTTCGATGCATCTACTATAGGATACATTTTAAAATTAAAATCCATAAAATAGTCGCCATCGTGTATATCGTATCACGAACCACGCCCATCATTTAATGGAAGCTTATTGTGCATACAAGAAAATCGCAACTTTGGATAGTAGGGTGTTATTGATAGGATTTAGAGATAATTGCTTGATGGCTTGTACCGTCATAAATTTCATTTCTAGACTTAATTGCACTAGGATTTTATTTGTAACAAAAAATTATTAGGTAATTCTGACGTTATTTCCAACCTAAATTCCTGATTTGCAAAAGTTTTAGGTCAATAAATGGTCTGCCTCTAATTCCTTTGCCGCGTGTTAGCGACGCATTCGTAACCGGTGCGGTGCGTTCTTAAAATCATCACACCAATACTAGAATGGGCATTCGAATAGTTGCACTTCTGACTTATAAGCCTTAACGCCAGCTAAGGGGTAAGTTAAGTTTTATTGCCTAGTGCTAATGTGTTAACGAATATTGCCCTACGGTTTTTCTCCAGCGAGCTACGCCGCAAGCTTTTCTTCTTGGCTGAATAATCCACAACAACTAAGCTCATTATACCATTGGGTGCCGTTCTGACCTTCATCGCCCATTCGGATTCCTGGGGACGCATCTAATTACCTGCAACCGGCCTAGTACGTTGTGTGCTGGAAACGACGTCCATTTTCCTCGTACCAATTATTTTGATAATCATCAGTCTTGTTAATTTCACTGATAGAATAGCTTAAGTACTTGATAATTAGTTTTATTTAGTTTAATACCATATCTCACATAGGTACCGTAAGAACTTTATGTAATTGCCACACCGTTAATATGAGTTGGAACGCACGTTAACAGTTGTAATATTTTTATTACAAACTGGCGTTATATCTTCAATTTGGCACAGTGCTACGTACCATTTTACTATAGTATTTTGGTTGCGTATTCACGCACCCGATTGATTTTTTTGTTGCAAAGTATGCTTAATATTACAAATATAGCCGTTATTATTGGATACATGGTTTTGTTTTTTCTGTGCGCTTCACGTTCTTAAAGTACGATATATGTGTTCTTTGTCAACGACAAACGATCACCCTGTTGCAGAATAACTGTCTTTAGTGGCTCTATTGAGGTATTCTACTTCACATTACAGAGCCTGGCGCCCATTAACTATCATTACATCTGTAAAGATCAGTCATTTGCTTCGTATTTACCACCACTCTACCGTTCTATCTTCATGAGCTAATGGTTATTTTGGTAGCTGGTAAGATTCGGCATTCTAATCTGATCTTATTACAATTTTCGGTTAATGTATGTAACAGGGTGTCACGTCTATGCGTGATCCAGATTTGGTCAATAAATCTATACCATAAAATCGGTGGTCTCTTTGTATGTATGTATCTTTGTTTGTTATCTCCTCCGAAGATACTGAACCGATTAAATTGTATGATAGCTTAACATTTTGCAAATTTTTAGATTTAGATCGTACACCGGTTTTTATTTTCAAAAAAGAACGAAAAAGTAAAGTAACATTTAAATATATTTAATTTAATTAAATCGTGTAATCGGCCAAGCGATGCGTAGCTTTGGGAGATTCACTATTAAGTTTAATAACCACTTACTGCATGTACAAAATTAAGGGCGATTAATCTAGTTAAGTATACATGAATTCCTTTGCCATCTCCTGTTTCACTCTTTTCTATAAAAAATTGTAGTTTTACAATCCAGATACAAATTTATAAACCTAAATTGGGGAGCATTACCAAATCCTACAGATTAATATTTCCTGTTGATTAAATATTAATCAGCTTTACGCATAGGTGTACGTATTAATTCCTTCCTTCCTGCTAAAAACTCGTAATCGAGGAAATCACCGGCAACCTTGGTATTTCAGGTTCCTAATGAATTTCCGATAATAGCCAGTTAAAGCTTCCACCTTTTGACAATCTTAACATCAATCGCCCATCAGTCATGCATTGTGACGGGGCTTAATGGCGTCGAAGTACGTCAATCTATGGTGAGCGAATATTGAGATTTGCCCAATTATTATCATCTCCATGTAATATTGTAATTATCACGTTTAGAAATACTTTATTTTACACAATAACAAGTTTCCGCAATAACTAATAGGTTGGCAGATGCCCTTTCCTTCTAACTCTTCAAGTATTCCTCGGGCGATTTATCCCCAGCGAAGGAATTTTCTACAACATTGAAAAGTGCCATACGTTCCCGGGTCGGCCCCATACGAGCGATCTTTGTTTAATCGGGAAACCCTGACACGTAAAGACTTCACGCCAGATTAAACAGAAGTGTTATTAACTGGAAGACTGAAACCGCTTGACCCGATAGAAATCTGGGCGACACCCTGAGATTACTTAATTTTGGCTGTAATGGTAAAGTGCTTTCTTGAAGGGTATTAAGACGCCGAGCAACTTGGACGAAACCACATCAGCTTCAGTTTAAGTTATTTTACAGGACGGGTAGTTTAGTCCCTCTTAACTTGTGCGGTTCAAGTTAGTCAGATTATTCTTTTATTGTAATATGAACTAAGGCGATTTTCTTTAGTACTCTAGAACACTCCTAGAAAGCGGACAGCAACGTGTATATTTAGCTTCCCCGAGCCCTTCCTTTACCGGTGCAGATTGAAAAATGTATCCATATCAGCGCCAATTATATTATCTGTCTAGGATACAATACGAATGCTTCCTCTTTGTTGGCCGCAATGCAAGTGCGTGCTTCCTGTGAAATTGGAAATTAATTGTTTGGGTTAAATAGGAGAGCGCTAGTGCTTTTTATGACTCGCGCTGCATTAAGGATGCATCTCGCCGCTTTACAACAGAATTAATTATATTTTCGCGCTGATGAAGACGAGCGCTGCAGTGAGTGAGCTTGGCAAACGGATTTATTAGAAATGAATGGTAATGAGGGTTTAATCAGCTTAATGCGGAAACGTTTTTAGTAGTGATTTAGTTTTGCATTTTCTCATCGCCGTTTGCTTGTTTTGTAATAATTTTATTTCGTTTTATTCGTTTTACGAGCAATTTATGTTTTTATCTGGGCTTTTCAGCTGGTGACGATTAAAACATCTACAAAAAGTGTATACTCAATTGTTGCCTAATTTATCTTCTTCGCCTACTATAATATTCACACATTTTCGTTTATAGACCGTTACACTATTTTCCTAAATTATATGCCGATTCTCTTCTCTTCTTATTATCTCATTTCGGATCATCATTAGCATCGTGCTCTGCTTATGAGGATTTAGTTTTATTAAAAGTTAAAGAACTTCGATGTATCACTTAGTTGTTTTTATTAGGGCACTTAAAGGACTTTCTGAAATTATATTAATATTACTCCCACACTAATCAGCATGTGGCTCTGATCCTCTTCTTATAGTGTCTCTTTAGATCATCATTGACATAATGCTGTGCCTAGAAGCATCTAGATGTAGATGTCATGTATTTATATTAACTACCGTAATTAAAGTACCTTCTCAACTTGTATTAATTCATCTAGTGTACTAGCAGCAAGATATAGATGTTTCGGAGATAACAAGAACGTCGAAGTAGCGTTTCTTTATTCTAATTAAAGTACTTTTATAATTTATATTAATTTCGCATGCACTGTCAGGCATGCGACTATCTGATACTCTTCTTATAACGGGTGTTCATAAACAGTCGTCATCCCAGTAGGTTTTGACTTCAGAAACGTATGTCTATTAAAATTGAGAAAAAATGCGCTATGACAGTACTCAATGACGTTTCATTGTGTTGCACGAATTAATCAAAGACATAACATTTTGTTTTTCAAAGCAACTGGGATGACGACTGTTTATGAACACCCGTTAGTATCGTTTCCGTTGATCATTGGCATCATGCTCTGCCTAGACAGATCTAGATTTCTTAAAAATTGCAAGAATTTTGAAGTATTGTTTATTGTAATTGGAGTAATATTAAACTACTTTCTAGAATGTATTTTTTTTTCGTGTGCTATTCCGAACGTGGCTATTCCATGATCTTCTCACAGCCTCTTTTCTATTATCATTGGCATCGTGCCATTTCTAGAAGTGTCTACACTTTTTTTAAATGATGAGAAGTTCAATATGTCTATTCTAAGTAGTCTAATCAAAGTATTTACTGAAATTATATTAATGTTCCTATCTCATTCGCTTCTCATATCCTTTCTTCGGATCATCATTGGCATAATTCTGAAATTAATTTATTTCTCTCGTTCGCCATCAGACATATGTCTATTTCAGGCTTCTCTTATAGTCTATATTTGTATCCTCATTGACACCATGCTCTAAACGGATCTAGGTTTCTTAAAAGTAACTAGAACTTCCAAGTATCGTTTATTTGTTGTAATTAGCGCAATTACAGTACTTTCTGAAATTTATTTATTTATTTCGTGCACCATCAGACATTTGGCTATTTCATACCCTTTTTATAGTCTGTATGTAGATTATCATTGACACCAAGCTTTATCCAGACGGATGTAGATCTCTTGAAGAGTAAGAACTCTCAAGTATGATTTATTTATTGTAATTAGCGCAACTGCGTTACTTTCTCAAATTAATTAATTTCTCTCGTGCCAGGCATGTGACTATTTTGTACTTCTCTTATACTCTATATTTAGATTACCATTGACACCATGATTTGCCTAGACGAATCTAGGTTTCTTAAGTTATTAGAACCTACAAGTATCGTTTATTTGTTGTAGTTAGCGCAATTATAGTACTTTCTGAAATTAATTAATTTCTTTCAGACATGTGACTAGTTCATACTCCTCTTATAGTCTATATTTAGATTACCATTCATTGATACCATGATTTGCTTAGAGGGATCTAGTATCCTTAGAAATTATAAGCACTTTCAAGTATCGTTAATTTATTCTAATTAACGCAATTACACTACTTTCTGAATTTAATTAATGTCTTTCGTGCACCATCAGAAATGTGACTATTTCATTTTCTTTGTAAAGTTTATATTTAGATCATCAATTACACCATGATCTGCTTAGACGAATCTAGATTTAAAAGGTATAAGAAATTGCAAGTATTGTTTATTTATTTTAATTGGGTTAATTAAAGTACTTTCTGAAATAACATTAATTTCTGTGCTGTAGTATCAGTCATATGGCTATTTTATATACTTCTCATAGTCTATATTTAAACAATTGACACCATGCTCCGCCCCGACGGAGCTAGATTTCGTAAAACCTACAAGAACTTTCAAGTATCATTTATTTAATCTAATTAGCGTTGAGACTAATTTAGTTGTCCATCCCATTATTTGGCCATTTTCACGATCATAGAAACGCCAAGTCGAATAGGCAGCTGGTTTTGCAAACGTATATTTTGTCGAATGCAGTTTTCTGCTTTAGTACAGTTTCCTACAAACTGCAATCTTCCCGCCAAATGTAGTAATTCGTCGCTAGATGGCTATGTAGTTTTGGATCATTTCCGGTCTGCAAAATTTCATGGAGAGACGTTTTTCACGTTCTTGGCTCTTGGTGTGCTTCCTCGGCCATCGGCCGCTTTAGAAATCTTGAGTCATGTTTTTTTAGCTTTGTGGATTGCTGGTAATGTCAGGCTAATGCAGAACAATCGATCAAGGCATATTTTGACCCGAAAAGTGGTTAAATGAATTGTTTAAGCGAGCACATGTTTTTGTGAACGAAGTGACAGATTTCTGGTAAGGCATTTTGTTTCTTGGTAGTTCATTTGCTAATTTGGAGTGTATGTATAGCTTTCACCCTACGGGCTAAGCTGATCGATTCGAGTGAAATGTCTTCGGAGTAGCAGGCTGGCTCGCAGCTCCTGAGTGGAAAGAGAATTGCCCGACTACTTTGTCCACCTACGTGCAGGCAGAAGGGATGGAATTAACGTCGCATCTACCTTGTGCTGCATGTGCAGATTATGTCCAGTTTGGGGGTTTCAACCTAATTGCATTATATTTATTTAATCTGTATAACTTTATGTGCAATCGATTTCACCTCTACGGCATCACCGTTTTAACAAATTGTGTATTTTCTATGTGTGTGTTGATTTGATGCCAGCTTTAGAGCTAAGTGGTTTATTTTTGGACTAGATAACGTTGCTTTGTATATCGAAAATTAACTGAGTGGGTGTTCGCACCGCTTTACGTTTGTTCCCTCTAAATATCGGCCATATTAAGTTTGTTGGCTGGGAAAAACGATCCTAGCATATCACATTGTAATACAAACTACCATACAGATATCTGAATATGAGGTTATTCGTGGTATGTAAGTAAATCACTAAGTATGGAACGCTGTAACGTTTTGTCATTCATTCAGCAATCGGGTTGCTTTTAAAATTAACTGCTTTGGCTACTTTACAATTTAAATTAAATCAGTTAGGAAAATTAGCATATATTTACTCAGCGAGGGCTGCGTTTCCACGCACACGGTCTCAGGCATGAAGTGTGATAATTAATTATGTGATATAGTATTAAGGTTTATTGTTCGTTGATGCCACTAATTGCAATCGATTTTATTCCCCCGTATTGTGTTCTATTACTTGATTGAATCATTATACGATTTTTCGAAGTGTGGGTTTCATTGATTATATTGTGTGTTGTTACCTTTGAGCAATTTAATGGTTCGTTCGCTCAAACGAACAAAGGAACATGGGCCTGAATCATTTGGCGCCCCTATAAATTTAGATCTATTAGTTTTGAAGGTAAGTTACCTACCCCCTTCCCCTGAGTTACTCCAAGTGCATGTTCTGATTTAATATCGGCAATTTATAATGTAACAGCGTAATTATAGTACTTTTTGTAAGTAATAAATTTCTGATATGTTTTATCGGACTCTTTCCACTGTCTAGGATGTATACAGTGTGATCCATTAAGTGTGCAACAAATGGGACATTTTTTTATTAGTTGTACAACCGAAATTATAATACCGCCAAAAGTTAGTGCATGTTCGATAACCATATCATATGCCCTTGCTTCAAGTCAAACAACATACAGGGTCGGACAAAAAATATGAAATTGGTGAAAGAATAAAGTCTCCGTATTTAAAAAAATATAGTAACATTTTATTGAGAAAAGTTGTCTAGCATCACAAGTTATGCTCAAATACAAAGTCACAGCCTCCTATTCGAATTTTTATTCTTTTTTGGAAAATTTTGTATTACCCCCATATGATACATATTTTTATGATTCTGATTTTATATGTATTTAAAGTAGCCAGAACCACATCACTTTTAACTAACTTTTTCTACTCCCGCATGTATATATTCTGTTTTCTTCACAATCTACAGAATGGATATGTAGGCAATTGTAGTTAACTGAACGTATATGATTTCATATCCACACAAGGGTGGATATGAAATACACCAATCACAAACCACGTTAGTCGTGATTACCTAGGCAACTTTCATTAATTGTTTGTTTTGCATTGGGCACGCCCTGCTGTGCCCTGTTTGTGGCAAACGTGATTTTGTTGTAAGATATCTTATTAATTAGCGTTGAATAAATTTTCTTTTAATTTTCCATTCTTTTCCATTGATAGGTCGTAGAAAAAATACACTGTACAACTCTAGTGGAATGTCCATATCGCCCTCGGATAATTGAGCACTCCGCCTACGGCGTCGTGCTCAAACTTTATTCTCGTGCGATATGGACATCATATCCACTCTCGTTGTACAAACTACTATTTAGCAACTTGAAGCGGATTTGTAAAATTTAGTTGGATTTATATTTTTTTAGGAAACCGTCCACTTGACGTTTGTTGCAACGATATTTAACAGACCTTTAGAATTTCGCAAATATTCTTTTTAAAGGCAATTGCTTTATTAATAATAATTTACATATGAAAACACCCTCAATAAAATCATAATAATAAAAATATATATCATACGGGGATAATACAACAAACCGGGCGCTGGAAACCCTGGCGCAATGGGCAGAGCAGGTAAAGCTACAGTTTAACGCCAGCAAGACTCAGGCGGTCTTCTACGGGAAGAGGCCAACCCAAGAGCGCCCTACTTTCCTGCTGGGAGAAGAACGCATCAGATGCCAGGACAGCATCAGATACCTGGGAGTCCAACTCGACAACCGCCTGTCGTGGCATTCTCACATCAGCGACGTTTGTCGACGAGCCGGGGAGATTGCACACCGGATTCGGTACTCGGCACGCTTAACGTGGGGATTTAGGGGCCCAGCCTTAGCGACCGTGTACGAGGGATCCATCCAGCCCGCCCCTCCTGAGCGTCCAACGAAAGCTAGCCGTGAAAGCGGCCAACGCCTTCAGCACGGTATCCACCGAGGCTGCACTCATTCTGAGCCGTATACCACCAGTGGACTTGACACTCCATGAGGCGGCCGACAAATGGGAATTACTGAAAGCAGGAAACAGGCCTCTGCAAATCGAGATCGGCCTGCCAGACCAGGACATCGACAACAGGGTATCTAACCTCCAACTGGTGCATCCATCGAGGCTCGCAACCACGACGTTCGAGCTGGGCACCGAGAACCTGCACAACATCGTCTACTACACGGACGGCTCGAGATTGGAAACAGGCGAAGCGGGAGCAGCATTTGCCGTCTACAACTCCGTAGGGAAAGAACTCCTGGCGCGAACTTTTAAACTGGCCAACGTTAGCACCATCTTCTAATGTGAACTTCTCGCTCTCAGAGAAGTAATGACGCACCTAAGGGCAAACCTAGGGATTTTTACTGAAACTTCCATCGTCTCCGACAGTAGAGCAGCTTTGACAGCACTTGCCAACCTGCACAGCCCAACCCGACTCGTGGCACAGACGTGGACGATTTACGAGGAACTACGTCAAACGACGACTTTAAAACTGCATTGAACACGCGCACACCAGGGCACAGTAGGTAATGAGCGCGCAGACGAGTTGGCGAAGCAGGCAGCAGCAGAGGACACCCAACCCATATATGCGGACGTTCCAAAATCCATGATCACCACCACCCTCAAAAAGCGGACGAGAGCAAAATGGAATACCCGCTGGACGAACAACCACCGTAGGCAGGCAGACTTTTGCATTTCTCCCCACTGTCGAGCACAGAGAGCAGTTGCTCCAGGATCCCGACAAGAACCTGGTCCAGCTCATTGCAGGACACGGCGGATTCGCGGCGTACCTCACCCAAATACGTCGAAGGGCGGACCCAATATGCGAATGCCGAGAAGAAGAGGACACAGCGGAGCATGTCCTCTTAAGATGCAAACTCGAAAACCACAACAGAGGAAGAGAGGACCGCTGGCTAGCGCAACGAGGATTATCCTGGCCACAAACCGCGGCGGACTTCTCACAACTGGCGGGAGAACGGGACTGGTGGGCGGCCCTGAGCCGCTTTGCATCGCAAGTGCCCAGGCTCCGGGATGACAGACAGACGCAGCAGTAAACAAGTAAGCGGCAGTGACCAGTGACGAAAGTTTACGGGTGCCCCTAGAATTAACCTAGGAATAAGTTAGTTAATGAGTTAATTAATTAGTTAGTTAAGAACAGCCAAATAGTGAACCAGTGAGCGGCAGCGCCTAGCGAGGACAGTTCGAGAAAGACTTTAGAAATAAGTTACAGTTAGGTTAAGCCAATAAGAGACAACATAACTGAGCACAATCCTTGCGAGAACGCAGTGTAATACTCGCAGTGGAACACTGTACCAATTCGTTAAGTATGAATAAACATAGTACTGGGGATAATACAAAATTTTTCAAAAAAGAATAAAAATTCGAATAGGAGGCCCTGACTTTGTATTTGAGCATAACTTTTGATTCTAAACAACCCTTCTCAACAAAATTTTGCAATATTTTTTGAAGTAAGGTAACTTTATTCTTGAACGAATTTCATATTTTTTGTCCTGCCCTGTATGCTGTTTGATTTGGAGCCATTCTAAATGCATCTGATATGGTTATCGAATATGCACTAACTTGTGATAAAAAAATGTTCCATTTGTTGCACATTTAATGGACCACACTATATATCACACGACGTTTCGGGAGTTTTGATCTACTCTCGTCTTCAGGTGTTCCTGGTTAGTCCTGAGAAGGACTGATATTGTACGTCTTTATACGTAAACTCGTGCCTCTCCCGGGGGTTGAACCCGGAACCGCTGATCGCTGTGATTACTGGTCTGTCACTCTTACCACTAGGCACCAGCGCTGGTGTTGTTAACTGTCGTGAGAACGTTGATGTATTATCTAAATAATTACTCTTATTAGCGGAATTTAGGTATTTTTTCAAATTATATGGTAACTGTAACTGTCTTCTTCTTTTCTTATGGTGTTTTTTTGAGTCATCATTGGCATCAAGCTCTGCCTAAATGAATCTAGATTTTTAAAGTTAATATTAACTTTCAAGTATCTTTTATTTTTCTATTTGCCGCAAATACAGTACTTTCTGAAATTAATTAATTTCTCCCATGCACCATTAGATATGTGAATATTTCATGCTCTTCTTATATTACAGTCTATATTTAGATCATCATTTACACCATGCTTTACCTAGACGGATTTAGATTTCTTAAATGATATAGTAGCTTTCTGATTTTCATAAATTTTACTCGTGGATTATCAGAAATGTGGACTTTTCATATTCTTCTTATAGTCTATATTTAGATCATCATTGACACCACGCTTTGTCCAAACTTGAGCCACGTTACGAATGCGAGCCATGTAAACAAAGATTTTGACAGTTCTCAGTGCGGCTTACAGCAGTTTCACACGGTGCGCATTTTACGTAAACGTCCGTTGCATGTTGCCGTAAAAGAGATTACCGCACAACAAAACAACGCTCATTCCTCCTCTAGAGTAAAGGCGTGCATAAGCGGTGATCGACTTTCTCTTCGAAACGGCCAACCACAGAATGCCATTCTATCACGTGATTTTCACCGACCACGTGCGTTTGTTTACTTGGCTCTTTTTCCTAATTTGGCTGAAGTTTAGACGGATCTACATTTTACAATTTTAGAAGGACTTGAAAGTATCATTTATTTCTAAACGGCGTAATTAAAAATACTCTCTAGAATCATATTAATTTAATTCGTGCACTATCAAGCATTTGACCATTTCATGCTTCTCTCATAGTCTTTTTTCTGTTATTTTTGGCATGGTGCCCTGCCTCTAACGGTCTACATGTTTTACAAGTTATAAGAACTTTGAAGTATCATTTATTTATTGTAGCTGCGGCAATTGTAGTACTTTCTGAAATTAATTATTTTCGCTCGTGCAGTATCATCATGCATGTAACTATTTAATTCTTGTTTCATAGTGTATATTTGGATCATCATTGACACCATGCTCTACCTAGATGGATTTTTTTAAAAGTGATGAGAACTTTAATATATCATGTATTTATTTTAATTACAATAATTAACGTACTTTCTCAAATTGTATTCATTTCTCTCGTGCACTATCAGGTATGTAACGATATCATAATCTTCTCATAGTTTCTCTTCCGATCATCATTGGCATATTGCTATACCTAGAAATATCTAGATGTTTTTAGAGATATGAGAACTTTAAAGGGTCATGCATTTAATTTAATTACCGTAATTAAATTACTTTCTGAAATGATTTTTTTTTGTCGTGCGACATGTGACTACATTATACTCTTCGTATAGTCTCTCTCTTTGGTTCATCATTGACATCTTTCTCTACCTAGACGGATTTATATTTTTTAAAGTTAGAAGAACATTGGAGTATCATTTATTGGCGTAATTAAATTACTTTCTGAAATTATATTACTTTCCTTCGTGCACTATCAGGTATATGGATATTTCATACTCTTCCATAGACTGTTTTCATTGGCATCGTGCCTTGGCGAAAAGAGTCTACATTTTTAAAAATTGTAACTTTAATGAATCAGGTGTAATCAAAGTACTCGTACTTTTTAAGATTGTATTAATTTCTCTTATGTACTACCAGATGTTATTCTATTTCATACTCTTCCCATATTGTCTCTTCGGATCAAGAGTAGCATAATGTTTTGCCTAGAAGCATTTGAATTTTTAAAAGGTGATGAGATCCCCGTGCCGTAGCACCGCAGTCGAACTCCCTAACCGCTCGACCACGCTGGCGCTTCCTCAAATTGCATTATCATTTCTCTCGTGCACCATCATATGTGGAACTATCTCATATTCTTCTTATAGTGTATCTGTGGATTATCGTTGACAACTTGCTCGGCTTGCAGGAATCTAGATTTGTTAAGCGTGATGAAAGCTTTGATGGATTATCTAAATAATTATTCCAATTAGCGGAACTACATTACTGCTCAAATTATACTAATTTCTTTTGTGCACTACCGGTCATGTGATTACTTCATACTCTTTTAATCTTTTTTGAATCATCATTGGCATTGGGAAGTTATACTTTCAAGTATCATTTATTTTTTCTAATTAGCGTAATTAAAGTACACATTTATGTACGACAGTGATATATTAACTTAATATTAATAATTTCATTGCCACGCTATCAGGCGGGGAGTTATTTTATACTCTATGCATATTTTCGTCTCCGATCATTTTTCTTAGAAATGTATAAAATTTGTATTGGATATTAGAATCTGTAATTACGAGGTTAATTGCCAATGCAGCTAGTATAGTCGGATATAGTTTGGATATCAAATATACGTTATATAGGTTTGAATATATCGTCATGCGTTGTCATTTAAGTAATATAATTATTCAAGTAGATGCTAATCCGAATTTGTTTTTTTCAGGTATGTTCGTGTATTGCAAATGTATTGGATCGTTGATAATCGAAAAGTTACGTAAGTACCTAGTATAAATTAGTTCTTTGCCTTTGCAAAAATGTTAATATTTAATATTTGGAAATATCAAATTATTATTTTGTTTAAAACTCTCAAAAGTAAAGCCGTCTGTGTTTATTCAGCTTTAACATTGTACCCAACATAAACAAACGTTAATATTCTTTTACCATTTTAAAGTAGAGTGTTAGTTATAGAACTATAGCAACTATTCTACCCCATGCGCCATTCTCTGCTCTTTTATTTCGTATATTAAATTCTCTGAAGCAAAGCTCGTCAGTACTATAAAAACTATTGATCAAGATATGTCGGTTATGTCAGCTTTCGAGAATTCAGTAGTTCCATTTTTATACAGTTCCCATTGAATTTAGCCGCTCCAACAAGCCACCTAGCTGACATTGCACTCTACTTGAATTTCATAGCAAGTCATGAGACCCTTAAAAAGCAGATAAAAGTAGGTGCAAACTGGCAGCTGCATTTAGGACCTGAAACGCGACCGCTGACGAAATGGGGCGCCATCAAGACAACTAACGAAAGCATCGCTACAAAGCTCCAGATCTCTTGATTGTGTCTTAAAAGATGAACGGTGCGCTAGTCATTGTCTTTTTCCTCGTTTCTCCAGCTTTCCCGTAATAAGTCCTCTGTCCCGAACAATGACTGATGTTGGTTTGATCTCGGACAATAATAGTTACGAAGCTTTGTTTTCCATGTTCTGTTAGTTCTGAAGGCAAATAAAATTGATTTTAGTTCGGCTTGTGCAACTCGCCTCGACCGCCACAGCGACTATCGTAATTTTGTCGTCTGTGTGCGAGATGTTTGCGATGGAAGCTCTTAAAACTGAATGTAAAAGCTGGACTGGATTTTAGTGGTTATTTTTTACATCTTTTATCTATAAGTTGCAAAGAATACAACTGACAATCTTATATAGTTACCTGTATCAATGGACAGAAACTACTGTCATCAAAGGGGAAACTTAATTTTCTGAATGTTATATATTTCGACCAAGCACTTTTTTCTAATGACAACGAAGCAATAAGACTTTTATACTGGTTTTAAATTACATTTTTTTAATAACATAAGGTAGAGGACATAAATTTTATTTTCCCAGCTGCAGTCGAAAAATTAAAATTTGAACTTTGCAGTTAATTTTATTTTCAAAATATCAAAAAACAAATCATGGATTTTTAATGTACTTATTACATATGTTAATATTATGTCATCAGACACTAAAAAATTTAACACATCGGTTACCCTACTTAAGTGTTTGTATACGCTGATAGTGATACATTTGTTTCTATTTTTGTTATTCTAGAAAATAGTTCTCTCAACTATTCCTTAAAATAATGTAAGATTAGCCTGGAATCATTAGCATGATATACAAGGAGTCCATAAAGTCTTGCACAAATTCATTTAAAATTCAGATATTTCATTATCGGAAAAACGCTCTAACATGTCAATTAGTATTTTAGTTGCACATTTTTTAAAGTTAAAAGTTAGTATACAGGGTGTCCCAGGTAAGAAATATGACGTCATGTAGGTTTTTTAAAATTAAACACCCTCTATATTGTACCATTTTCGAATTCTACGGTTTTCGAAATATTGACGTTTGAACATTGAAGATTTGGAACATTTACGCATCTGTAAAAACCAAACGGTTTCAGTTAAAGCGAAACGGCTTGCACTTTCGTATCTCAGTTTTCTGTGAGCTATCACTTGATGCTATTTTTCGATTCAACCAGAAATGTCAATTTTTTGACCGGAAGTCAGAAAAAATAAAATCAATGTTTTCAAACGTCAATATTTCGAAAACCGCTGAATTTAGAAATATAGTTGGTTATATAAAAAGTGTTCAGTTTTCAACGTAGAATTCGAAAATGGTATAATATAGAGGGTGTTCTATTAAAAAAAACCTACATGACGTCATATCTCTTACCTGGGACACCGTGTATACTAACTTTTTACTTTAAAAAATGCGCAACTAAAAATGCTTTTCCGATAATGAAATATCTGAATTTTAAATGAATTTGTGTAAGACTTTACGGACTCGTTGTAGATATTCTTATAGTGAAGGTTATTGTAACTATCTTTATCTACTTTGCGTTCGTACTGAGGCTATTACGATACGCGTTTGCGTATCGTAATAGACACAAAGCGATGCTATAATAAAAATACTAAAAATTTTCATTTTTTTTTGCTTAAAAAAGTGGCAAAGTAGATAAAATACTGTATGATACCTCGTTTATAAGGCATTTTGTAGCACTTAATCCTAAATCCGTGCGTGCTACAAAATGCTTCTTATAAAACTCGTATCATAATATACTATTAACTTTTCATTATTTGATATGGCGTCACTGACAGAGTAATATTTTTAGCTTGCCATTTTTTTCTCTAAAGTAGGCCCTGTTTCCCACCTGCCATCGAAACCAGATCCCGGAGCGTGCTTGAATATTAGTTACCACTTAAGGCCGCCTCAATTAATCGATAATAATTAAACGGGAACCTTGGTGGGCGGTTTAGAAGTACAGGCGAAAATGGAAACTAGCAAATTGGGCGCTTTGAGTGCGGATTGAATAACCGTTACGTCACGCTACGAAATCTTAATACCCATTACGGCCGAACGTGTGTGGAGCGCCGCGGTTGTATACCCCATTCATAATTCCCAAATTCGCTTCGGTTTTGACATACCCCCCATTTGAGAACTTAGTGCTTTACAAGAGCATGCGCAGCAGGAAGGTGACCTTTTCGAGTGTCAAAAACTACTTACATTGTAAGCTGTGTGTTTAAAAGTGCATCTGTTCGTTGTGTCTTGGAAGCTTGCAAATTAATGGAATGCCTAATAAAAATATTATACAGCTGTAATCGTTGCAGTCGGTGTTTGAAGAGCTTTATTTATTTATTTATTTATTTATTGCAAACAGGACGTATCCAGTAAAGCAACTTCAATTAGCAAATAAAAAATTTAAAAAAAACATAAAAAGGGTTTAACAAAGTAAGAGAAAGAAAATTATATGTTGTGATTTAAAGTTAACAAACTAACAAGTTAACAATGATAGTTCAGAAATTTCTAATAAGTGTAACAGGTGTTCCGCCCCGATCACCCAACCGCAAGTCAAGACTTGTTAACTCAAGATTTCATAGTTAAAATATAACTTACATTTAACTTGCAATCGGGCCCCCGCAGCCGCACGAGACGGAAAGAATACCAATCATCTGCTAGTTCACCTTATACACGTATGTATTCTTAATTGCTAATTGTAGTGCATTAAAGACATGGTTTTGACTTGCTTCTTAATGGCTGGTAGTTCGTCTTTAAAAACATCTATCTCATCATTGAGCAAATTCAATGTACGAGACATTCTATTTAGTGGTGAGTTCAAGCTGAAATTTGTTCTTGAATAGCACTGCTGAAAAAGTGAGTTGTTTCTTAAGTTACGACTTGGAATATGTACACTTCTGTGCAATAAAATTAAGCACAAGTTTTATGACTATTTTTCACAATATTCTAGTTTTTATAATTCGGGTCTATTTTAATTGCTTAGCAGCAGTTTCAATAAATAATACAACACCATAACTTGAAAATAACACCTTTATTAAGAGACCAAAACTAAGACCTTTCAAAAATAAAACGCTATTAATAAATACAACAAAGCCATGTGTGCTTAATTGTATTGCACAGAAGTGTACATTTACCAGATTTAACAAAGGTGGGGAATCTATTTGTGATTTTAAAAACTTACAAAAAATTATAACATCAGACAACGATCGTCTGTCTTTTAGAGTAAGAAGATTAAAATATTTACAGGAAGACAAATAAGTAGTATATGTATTGGGGCTCTTTCTTGTTAAATAGGTCATAAATGCATTTGTATTTTTCCAGTCTATTTATATATATTGCATAATGCGGATTCCAGATAGAACTACAATAGCTCAGATTTGAGTGAACATACGCATTGTACAACACAACAACAGCCTTGGAATTGGTGAAAAATTTAGTTGTTCTGATTATGAAACCAAGTAATTTATTAGCTTTCCTGCAAATAATATCTATGTGTGTCAAACCACATTTTTGTATCTAAAGTCATTCCTAAGTCTTTAACAGAGACTGGTTTTGAGAG